>JARHVA010005074.1:312500-322500 GCA_037957365.1 Torreya grandis
ATTCCTTTACTATTCCTTGGATCACTCAGTCAACTCTTTGCCAATAAAATTATAGATTACTTATGATAACTAATAGTGCACTTATTTTTATGCACAATTTTTTTATTTTTCCTATTGTTTTGATACATTGGTTAGTGTGTTTTTGGATTTTTTGGTTAGATTGCAGACACCTAAATTTGGTATTAGACACTTGGTAACATTAATTTTGGCATACTTTGACATGCATATAATTTTATTACATGTTTGACTCTTGTGAAAACTTTCCCTTATCCACCTACACCTTTTTCATCTTGGTTAACCCAATTTACCAACTACATATATTTAGGATAACCCTAGTCTATGCAAGAACCTTATAGAATCCTAAACAGACTATCGCCATATATTAGTTCACTAATTTTATCTCTTAAGATAATACCGAATATAGTCAAATAGTTTCCATTTTACATAAGTGTATACCTCTACATTAGTGTCCAGGTAAACTTAATTACTCCATTTTAAATTATAGCATTTCTATTATGTTCTTTAAGGGACATTTCAAGGGTAGTTCATAGTAGTAAATATCAAATAATCATCTATAAATACAAATCAAGCCTAAGGTTTTAATCACTTTGAAACTACATTGAGACTCACTTGAAATCTTTATAAATTAATTAGCATTCTCTTGATACATTATCATAAATGCATACAAATCTGAAACCCCATCAAATGAGTATCCCTAGATCCAAATATGAACATAAAATGCAAGTTAAAATTGCATGTTATCAAGTGTTGAAATATAAACATTGCATTGAATTATAACACAATCATGAAGGTGTGCACACACACATAACTAGGATAAATACATGTGGTTTTGTCCTATTCATAGTATTTAAACATAGGCAATGTTTAGTTGTTCAATTAGGAGTGGTTGGGGATGTCCAACCCATCTTTTTAATCCCATTTTCAAAATTTATATTATGTCAAAAGTACAATTATCATTTCAAATAAAGGAGAACAAATACAAGGATTATTTCACATGATTGAGTGTGTGTACATATATAAGTCATATATAAGTGCAGGTTCAATGATATGAGTTGATACATATTGAAAATGACAACTTGGATAGTACTAATAGAGCCTAGACAATACTAGTTATTTCATGAGCTTGAGCTTCACCAGTAGTGTCTATGAAATTTTTGAGCTCCTATTTCTTGATATTTGTTAATATAAAGTAGACATATAACATTATTAGGGACTATGACATATGTAGAGAGCAATCAAAGTAAAAATTCAACAATGTACATCTCTCCTTTGTAGCTTTGTCAATTCTAAAAATAGTAAGTGAATTTTCAATTTTTCTCTTTCACAATCATATTTTTTTATCAATTCCTTATTTTACATAATTTTAATATTCATAATTTTATTTTATTTATATCACATTAATAAAAAAATAAGTAAAACATTTTGGTGAAACAAACCATTGACTTGAGCATGACAAACCTTATGTCTCTTCTACCTTAGGGTTTCATAATTCTTTAGGGATTTTTACTTCATTCCCATTAGGGTTTAATTTTAATATATGGTTTCTTATTTCCCTTTGTCATATGTGCAAATATAATCTTTTTCTCTTTTCCTTATAGTTTCATGCTTATTCTCCTATTAGGGTTAAGACTTGTCTTCATACATTTTTTACTCCTAAATGATTTAAAATGACTCTATTTTTGAAATTATTAGATTTTTTTTATTATTCATATATATTATATCAAAAACCTCTTTTTATTTCATAAAATCCATAAAAAAAAATTTGGAATTAAGTTTCTCTCTTTTCACTAATGTTGGTCTGATAAGAAAATGATATATCTATTTTTAAAATAAATAATGGGGTTCATCTATGTATTTATATTCATCAAAACACTCTTTTATTTACAAAAATTAATCATGATTTTCTTTGGGTGTTTAGTTATTTAATTGAATCTTATTAAATTGATCTTTTACATATATACACCCTTTAAATTTCATTATTGTGATTTTAAAAATGGATGTTAATAGTTTATATTTTGTGATCCAAGCTATGATTTTCATGATTACATGTTTCTTTCCTAAAATATATAAATATTTATAATTCATGATATGTAATGGGTTAAATTTATTTATAATAATATTGAGGGTGATATTAATAATGATTAATTCTTGGCTCTAATTTGTAACACATTTTCCATAAATTTTGAATATGAAATGCCTCCAATTAATAATCAATGGGAAAGGGCATGTGTGACTCTTTCATCCCTCCTCCCTCTAGACCTCAAGGTAGTGATAGCTACCATCCATCCCCTATTATTTTCACAAGGTTTCTAGTGGATACAAATTTTTGTGCTCTCATAACATAAATGCATAGGGTGCATACTCCTATATAATTTTGCATGAATATTGAATCTAAAATGTTTGGGGATTGTGAGTATAAATCTAAATATTTCCAACCCATCTAAAGTAGTGTGCCTAGTGCAGTCATCCATGAAAAGACTTAGCCATTGAATGAATATATTAAGAGTGTCATTGTTCCTACACATCTAATTATTTATATGGTGCATTTCATAGATAAGTTACAAAAATAAATCCAATCCTTATCTATAAAGTTCCAGTCACTTGAAGATATTCTTGCACATGCCTAAATTATAATCATGATATTATAAATTGCATATCTAAATTTCCATTTAAAACCTATGTGTCTCAAAATATTTCATCTTTAATGTGGGTTAAGAAATAATACACATCTATGACTAATGAATCATAAAATTCTCATACACTTAATACATATCTAAGTTAAAATCTTAGGAAGATGTTTTGACAAAAATTATCATGTTGCTTCCTATGCATCTTATGAAAATATACAAATATTATTGTGCTTATGATAGAGTTCATGGATACCCATAGGATAAGTTTTGGGATTTGAAACATATAATACATGATCTTATTACGTTACGCCCCTAACCTATCACATGTATTAGGATAGGAATAGCCAACTTGTGGCTTACTTATCCTTATTTGATTCTATATCACATTTCTCTATGCATTCATTTAGTTAGTAGGTCAGCCTATGGAGTAACCATGGCCTAGATAGACTATATATAGGAGGTAGTGGGTAATTGTTTATCATCATATTGTGAATTCTACTCTTATTAAAACTTGTGGAGGTTGGCCCCTCGAAGTGGCTTGTCTATTATCATATATTCTGATATATTGCAGTCATATTTGGATCTATTTATGCTATTATACTTTATTTTTGAAGTAATTTCATTACAAGTGGTATCAGAGCTATGATTTGGGCAATCTTGTGGGTGAAACCCTAATTTTTTAAATTTAGCTATATCTAAAAAAAAGTTAAAAATTTATATTCAATTTTTTTAATGCAGGTGATAAATAATTAAATTAATCTTTCATTAAAATTTTAGATCATTTGGATTTGTTTTACAAAATTTATCACCATTTTAGGGTTTTTCATAAATTTGATCTATAGTGCGCAATTCAAAGAATTTTTTTGATTTATTTACATTTTTGGAAATATTATAAAAATTTGGCTAGGGTATGTTCTTTTTATGTTTTGATTTGAGGCTGACTTAAGTCCAAAATCACTTGGTCAAAGTTGGATCAAAAGTGCCAATCAGGGTCGACATCATAAAGCCCTTTTATGGCAAGGCCACAAACTTGGGGCCAAGGAAAGGGTGTTGAAACTCTAGGTAAAAAGCCTAACCTACCAGAATTAAGAAATAAGTATTTTAGGAAGGACTCAAGGGATATGTATAAAATTTTGTGGTAGAATGTTTTATATGCCAATAGAATAAAGGTGAGATAGTTAAGACCCCTGGTCTGGTACAACTGTTATTAATTCTTAGTCAAAGGTGGGAAGAAGTTTCCATGGATTTCATCATAGGGTTGCCTTGTTCTAAAGGTAAGAATGTTATCTTGGTCATTATGGATAGGCTTACAAAATATGCACATTTTTGTGTTCTTTCACACCCATTTTCAGCAAGTATAGTAGTAGCTATTTTTTTGGAGGCAATTCTAAAATTACATGGAACCCTAAAAATAATTATAAGTGATCATGATCCTATTTTCACTAGGAAGTTTTGGACTAGACTATTTTCTTGTTTGGGTACTTAGCTAGCTCATATCTCATCTTACCACTCCCAATTTGATGGACAAATAGAAGTGGTTAACAAATGTTTAGAGGGGTATCTCTATTATTTTGTATTAGATAAATAGGAACATTGGGTTAAATGGCTACCACTTGCATAATGGTGGTATAACACATCTTTCCATGCCTCTTCTAAAATGTCTCCATTTATATCACAATATGGTTACCATCCACCTTCCATCACTTCTTCATTAAAGGTGCAAACCAAGGTTTGAGATGTGGAGGAGCACATTCAGCATCAACAAGAGGTTTTGGCTAGTTTGATAGAGAATTTGGCCTTGACACAAAATAAGATGAAGCAAAAATCAGATCAACACCATAGTGAGTGAAATTTTGAGGTGGGTGACTAGGTATTTATATGGTTGTAGCCTTACACGTAGATGTCCTTGAAGCAACAAAAAAATGACAACAAACTTGCTCCTAGGTATTATGGCCCTTATCAAGTTTTATAGAAAATTGGAAGTGTGGTTTACAAGCTCGATTTACCTCATTCATCTCGCATACACCCAGTATTTCATGTTTCCTATTTGAAGGTCATTGGACAAAAAAATTTAGCCCAAATAGAGCTCCCAGAACTAGATGAAGAAGGATGAGTCATTTTGAAACCAGAGAAGATCCTCTAAACACATACTAAGAGGTTGAGAACTAGAGAGATTAGGGAATATCTGATCAAGTGGAAGAACCTGAGCAGTGAAGATGCAACTTGGGAAGGTGAATATTTTCTACAATAACATCCAAAGTTGTTCAATGTTGAGGACAATGTTAGTTTGAATGGGAAGGGCATGCTACGCCCCTAACCTATCACATGTATTAGGATAGGAATAGATGACTTGTGGCTTATTTATCCCTCTTTGATGTTATATCACATTTATCTATGCATTCATTTAGTTAGTAGGTCAGCCTATGGAGTAACCATGGCCTAGATAGACTATATATAGGAGGTAGTGGGTAATTGTTTATCATCATATTGTGAATTCTGCTCTTATTGAAACTTGTGGAGGTTTCCCCCTCGAAGTGGCTTGTCTATTATCATATATTATAATATATTTCAATCATATTTGGATCTATTTATGTTATTCTACTTTATTTTTGAAGTAATTTCATTACATATTGATAGTGGTGAATTTACATTAGATGCATCTATTAAATCACAACCAAACTCAAGCACATCTTAAAATATGAAGTAACCCACTAAAATTATGGTTTCATCTTCCAAGATAAAATTATGAAAACAACAGTCACCTAAATAAATATGCCTAATAAAAAGGCACATAAGAAGGAATTCTATAAGAAAGATATACCTAAGAATAATAATGTTACAAACAAGGTTTCCAAGGTGTAAACCACAAAATATTGTACATTCTTATAACCTTTGATTATTTACCCTCACATATATGGTAAGCAATGCACCAATGTCATGGTTGATAACTATTGTGAAAATGTATGTAGCATAAATCTTCTCAAAACTCTTGAATATGACATTGAACATTGAATAAGACTATTTAACCAAAATATTCATAGGATCTATTGTGTGACCCATAAAAATCAATCCCAAATTACATTCCACTATATTATACATTGATCTTGCTTTTACCCAATACAATGTTATACTAGAAAAATCATGGATAAGATCAATGCATGAGACACTTGATGAGAATCATGATCACATTACATTTAAGATTTCATGCAATGATATCTAATTATTATTCACATATGAAAATAATTGGGGTGTAATATTGATGCTGATGAAAATATTGAAGAGAAAATAAAATCCAATAAACCTATTCCAAAATATGGTGCGGTTGGTTACACATATCCTACTATAAATATATAATATGATTTGTGTGATTATTATAAATTAGTGGATGAATATAGTAATATACTTTATTATTACTAAATTTACTATATAATACATACATGTGGCTATCCCATTAATGGGATTGTTGTATGCTCAAACATAATCTATTATACATATCTTCCTATTATTTTCTTTCTTGATAACCTTCTATAGATTAAACTGATTGTTTTCTCTTATTAGATTAAATATAATACAGAGAGAAAATGAGATTGAGAATAGCAGAGCACACATTCCACGTTCAACTAAGCATGAAGGCCTATTAAATAGGCAAACAAATGAAATACCCGTGAAGCATGAGACGGGTATAATAAAACTAACCTATGTCGGCTTGCATGAAATAACAAAGGCCGAATAAACAACTAACCTCTTAACCAAAGTGGTTAAGGAAACTAACCAAAATAAATTACCTTAGTAAATAACCTAAGGTAAATACAATAATATGCTAACACCCTCCCTTAATGACTAAACCAGAAACAAGACCAAGTTTAACTCTAAATTTTATGAACTTGTCTGTACCAAGTGGTTTGGTCATTATATCAGCTGGCTGCTCTGCAGTGGGGCAGTAGAAGAGACTGATGTCTTCATTTGTAACCAACTATCGGATGTAATGATGGTGAACCTCAATGTGTTTGGTCCTGGCATGAAATACTGGATTCTTCACCATCTTCAAAACACTTTGGTTGTCACAAAAAATTGGAGTAGGTTTTGATGACTCAAACTGAAGATCCTCCAAAATTTTCTTTATCCACATGGTTTCACAACCTGCACTAACCACAGCTTTATACTCTGCTTCTGTTGAAGATAATGCTACTGTAGTTTGTAGTTTGCTCTACCATGATAAAACTCCTGAACCAAAAGTGAAAACATACCCTGTTGTAGATTTTCTTGAATCAACTGAACCTGCCCAATCAGAATCAGAATATCCTAAAAGTTCAAAATCTACAGACTTCTTATACAGTATGCCAAAGTCAAGAGTACCTTTAACATATCTTAATACTCGTTTTGCAGCTAACCAATGGACTTCCTGTGGTTTAGACATGAAGCGAGATAGAAAACTCACTGCAAAACAAATATCCGGTCTAGTGGTAGTGAGGTAAATGAGACTACCCACTAGCTGCCGATACACTGTTTCATTGACCGGAGGTGAATCAGTGTTTGTTGAAATTTTAGCTCCTGTTTCCATAGGTGTGTGAGTTGGATTACAATCCATCATTCTAAACCTTTCTAGCAATGAACTGGCATACTTATTCTGTGACACAAATATAGTATTACCACTTTGCCAAAACTCAACACCTAAACAGTATTTTAGTAGTCCTAAGTCTGTCATGTCAAAAGTACAACAAACATCAGCTTTCATTTGCTGAATGAGACTAGTACTACTCCCAGTGATGGCTATATCATCAACATATATAATGAGAATCAAGATATCATCACCAGACACCTTTACATAGAGAGTTGGTTCCGAGTTACACCTTTTGAAACCTGACTCCCTAAGATATGAGTCTATTTTTGTATACCAAGCTCGAGGAGCCTGCTTAAGTCCATACAAGGACTTGATCAACCTGCAAACAAGATGTTCCTTACCAGGAACCTGAAAACCCTGTGGCTGAACCATGTAGACTTCCTCCTCTAGATCTCCATTCAAGAAAGCACTCTTTACATCCATTTGGTGCACCTGCCATCCAAACTGAGCAGCAATAGCAATAATCAAACGAAAAGTTACCATCTTGGTGGTTGGAGCAAAAGTCTCCTCATAATCAACCCCTTCCTCTTGTGCATAACCTTTTACAACAAGTCTGGCTTTGTGTTTTACCTTATAAATCCACTTACAACCAATGGATTTCTTTCCTGGTGGTAGTTCCATTAACTTCCAAGTATTATTTTTCATCAAGGAATCATATTCCAATTGCATAGCTGATTCCCACTCAGACTTCCCTTTGGCCTCTGAAAAAGAATTAGGCTCAAATACTTGTGAAACATCAGTTGTTAGAGCAAGATTAACATGCTCACCTCTATTACCAAACTGCTTTCCCGATCTCAATCTTCTACTTTCCACATCTTGTGGCAAGTCTCCTTCTTTTAGTGCTTCAATTGTGGCAGTATACCACTTTGGCTTCTTTGGTTGTGTTTCTGGAACCTCACAATGACCTGTATCAATTCCCTCCCTGGAATGTGATTCCACTGATGAACAAGAATCCTGCTCATTTTTCACATTATGACTAATAATGGAATCATTAGATAACAATGACTCAATATCTGAAACTTGACCAGTTGCTGTGAAGTATGGCATTTGTTCATTTACTATGACATCTCTATTTACCACAACTTTGTTAGTAGAAACATCAAGTAATCTGTAGGCCTTTGACTGATCACTGTATCCAACAAACATGTATGTTTTGCTTTTTGCATCCAAATTTTTTCTCTTTTGACTAGGAATAACTGCAAAAGCTACACAACCAAAAATTTTGAAATCACTTACATCTGGAGTTCGACCTGACCAAGCCTCCTCTGGAGTCAAATTCTCCAAAGCTTTTGTAGGACTTCTGTTGAGGA
The DNA here is from genome assembly GCA_037957365.1 of Torreya grandis. Taxonomy (NCBI): domain Eukaryota; kingdom Viridiplantae; phylum Streptophyta; class Pinopsida; order Cupressales; family Taxaceae; genus Torreya; species Torreya grandis. The sequence goes on from JARHVA010005074.1 coordinate 321,083, forward strand.
TGTATACTGCTGTATTCACTGCCTCTACCCAATACCTGTATGGGACATTTCTGCTTTGGACCATACAACGAGCCATGTCCATCACTGTCCTATTACGCCTTTCCACAACTCCATTTTGTTGTGGAGTGTAAGGTGTAGTGTATTGTCTGTGTATGCCTTCAGTGGCACAAAACTCCTTGAACTGTTTTGAGATGAACTCACCCCCATTATCCGTTCTAAGAGATTTCACTGGCCGTCCTGCCTGTTTTTCAACCATAGCTTTCCAAGTAAGAAAGTTAGAAAAACAATCAGATTTCTTTACTAGAAAGTATACCCACTTTTTCCTAGAGAAATCATCAACCAGTAACAGGAAATAACGGGCACCAGAAGGGGTAGGTGTCTGCATTGGACCATGCAAATCCGCATGTACCAAATCCAATACTCCGTTTGCTCTTGAAGCTTTACCAACATCAAATGAATGTCTAACTTGCTTCCCCAACTGACATCCAGTACATACATGATGACTATGTCGGATAGAAGGAATCCCCTTAACCATCTTAGTCTTACTCAATGTAGTCAAATACTGAAAATTCAAATGCCCATACCTTTCATGCCATAGTGAACTTGTGCTATCAACTGCTGCAAGTGCACTTTCTTTTGCTTTGATTGGATCTGCAAGCTTATACAAGCCTTTCTCACCGATCCCAACAGCAATAATCTTGTTATCTTTAGTGGTGACTAAACATTGTTGTTCTTGAAATTTTACAACAAAATTAGATTTTGAGGTGATCTCACTGATTGAAAGAAGATTTTTGTTCATATCCGGTACATACCTAACATTCTTGAATGTATAATTTACTGTACCATTAAAACTTATATGAACATTACCAAATCCTTTCACAAAATATGTTGTACCATCTCCTAAAGATACAGATTCATTATTACTGTTATCTTCAACAAAATCCACATACCAGTCCTTATGGCATGTATAATGGCGAGATGCCCCTGAATCAAAGTACCAAGCTCGATCCACCACAGAATTACCACTGGAAGCCATGAAAGCAAAATTTGGTGATTCCTCGCCTTCACCTTCAGCTACATTCGCATGATGAGCTTTCTTTCTGGGGTTAGCCATATCATGTTGTCTTTTCCTACAATCTTTCTTAAGGTGACCAGGTTTCTTACAGTAAAAACATTTCCATTTAGATCTCTTATTACCACTTACTTGTGAAGATTCTGATGGATAGCTATTTTTATCAGACTGCTTACCCTTTTCCTTAATAAAGAATGCACTCTCTGTGGAAGTGGATGTAGACAACACTGCATGCTCCTGTCGTCTCTCCTTTTGCAATAGCAATGTAGACAATGTTTCAAAATCCAAAGTCTGCATCTCAGCAATCATGTGCAAGGACTCCACAAATGACTCAAATGATGGTGGA
>JARHVA010005074.1:327500-392500 GCA_037957365.1 Torreya grandis
TACATAATATAAATTTTTATATCAATTTTAATCATTTTTATTTTTATTTTGTCTTCTTATAACTATGTTCTAGTAGTTTTAAAACTCATAGGAGTTGCCATTATGGGCCAATCAATCATAAGTTTTACCTAAGTCATGGTGTGAGGGGTATTTTCTTAATAGTCAAAGTTAGATAGAACTATATACAAACCATAGTTTTTACATACCTCATGGTATAATAGAAATGGTTAGTATTTTTTTAGCCTCTAAGAATCCTTTTAGCTATTTGGTTTTTGTTTAAAGTTGTTTTTTATTTAATAATAAAATGCTAAGAACAAATAAACTATTAAAAACTAATTTAGATCTATATAAATATATCGATATGAATATAGAATATAGAATTTATAGAACTAAAAATGAGATATAAATAATAAATTGACAACATATATGCAAAACTATCTTGGATATAATTTATTATTGACTGTGTAGGGTGATTGTTGATAAAAAAATTGGATGGAAATATATACAAACTATTTCACAACCAAAAATAAAATTTCAAAATATGTTGGGATAAGGTTTCACTAAGAGGATAAAGATACACTATGGTCTTTTATGCTAACCTTGGTTATGTCCTGATTGATTGTGCAACTAGTTTTATGATTTGGGTGCATGTGCTTGTCTATTTTATGATCAATTGCATGTGTCAATTTACCATGTGGGAGACCTAAAGAATATAAACCCTAGTTATTGTATAATAAACACAATAGATATCAAATAAAAATGGATAAATCAATTAAAGGGAATATTTTAGCTATCTTCAAAAAACCCCACATAATTTGATTGCTACCTACATATCCCAAAAGGGCCTTGTGGCAATGTAGTTCTCCTTCCTAGAGCGATTGTGTGAATCTTGAATTTTATATATGAATGTAACTAGATAAACTACTTTGAATTTTAAAATGAGTTCCCTTGACCTATAATAAAACAAATTCAGACTTGAACTATGACTTTTAGAATACTTCAGAATTTAAATTAGAAAGAATAGTGTTCTTTTGTTCAATGTGAAGTAAGTGTTTGGAGAGTCCTTGATGTGATTATATAGGGGAATATTTTGAATATTTTTATAGAATCACTTTTATAACAGCACATATGGGTAAAATAAAATGTATCAAATTTAAAAATTTATCATTAGAACATGGGGGAAGGCCACACTAATGGAAAATTTTGTAGTGTGACCCTATCCAACCTAGTGTGATCATGCCCTATAAGGACATATACTATTAGAACTAGGTTGAAAATATTCTTTGAGTAGAATAGAGATGTATAAATTATGTTCTAAGAAGTTACAATATAGTTTTTATATTGTTGAATGCTCTTGTATTTATTTCAAGTTAATAGAATAACAAATAGGCCAAGTAAAGTGATGATATTAAGATTAAATATTATCAAACACTTAATGATTAATTTGAGTGTATATAATTTTTTAGTGCAAAAGTAATTGGTTAGCCTACATTTACTCTCAACATACCTTAGAGATTGGATAATGCAACTATGGAATAGTGTAATTATCTTTAGTTAGTTCCCTTTGGGCCATGTTCACTATTTATACCTAGGATTACTATATCTAAGATCTTACAAGTCAAACACACTCTATTTAATTATACTTCCTTAATTTTATTTTTTTGATACTTAATTTAAATTTTATTTTGCTTATTTTTTAGAATGTATTGGCTAACCCAATACTATTGTAGTGTGAAATTCGCCAACTTGTTATAGATTTATGTTTCTTCTAACTACATCAACTAGCCTAATATAGTTATAAATTTACATTTAACTACATCAAAATAACCCAAATAATCTCCTATTGTATCACCTTACCCAATGTAATCCTTTTCTTTAACCACTAGTATAACCACCTTTTTACCAATTTGTATCGTCCAACCCAACACATTCTATTTTTTAGAATAAATAACCAATTATATTAACTAACTTAATACAGTCTATTATTAATTTATAGTAACTAACTATATCAGATAGCTTGATACCATGTGATTCTTTTGATCAACCTTCTTCACATCTTAATTTTAGTTGTATTCATCATGATGTCTACTCTTAGAATATTTTTTGTGATCCTCAGCCCATTTTTATTTTGCATGGGTCACTCCTTACTAACTTCTATGACCATTATTGAAGGAAATTCCTCATGGTGAAATTATTCTACACCTTTTCTCATGGATTAGGATTCAAATGATGATATTCCCACTTATAATGATTCGTATTACCAAAGTGAAAAGCTTAATGATGACACTTATAATGGGACCAAATATTATCAATATGGTCCTCATATTTATGAAAATACCTATGAGGATCTTAATGGCATCACTTTTATCACTCCTAACATTGATGAATATTTTATTGATGCTCTTCCAATCTATGACCTTGATTATACTTATTATCAGGGTGAAAATCCCAATGATGACACTTATAATAGAATGGAAGATTATCAATATGGTCCTCTCATTTGTGATGATTCCTATGATCCCACATTTTCCACTTATCACTATGCTAAAAAAAATACCATGATTTTCCCATCAATGATGATTATTCTAATGGAGATGAAGACCCTAACATGATAATTGATGTTCCCATTAATTATTATTATGACATGGATGACAAATCCTCTCATGATGTTCCAAATTTTATCAATCCCCACTAAAAATCAATTAATGATGAGCATGGTTTCATTTATGTCTACCCACCCTTTACACTACCCTTGAAATTCCTTAGAAGGATAATTCATGAAACCTTAGCTCACATTCAACCAACTTTTGTCAATTCATCAGCTTATGAAGAATACCTAATTCAAATGCCTACCATAATATGCATTATAAGTGATTACGATCCTTGAGATTATATAAATATTTAAACCTATCCTAATAGTCTAATTTCATATTTAATCTCTTCAAACCTACCCAAATTACTATTACAAACACTTATTTCCACCTATATCAGTCAGTTATATCCTATTCATTTGTAATCAACTACATCCAACTACATTGGCCATGACACAGAATGTGTTGATACAAGTATTCTTATTTTATTTAACTACACCAACCATGTCACAAAATGTGACAATATAATTATTTTTATTTCATATAATTATATCAAATTGATTGATATATTTCATTCCAATCATGTTACATTTAACTATATCAACCTAGCTAATACAGTTCATTTTAGTCTTATTACACTAGATTGTAATGACCTGGTTGATAAAATTCATTTTAGTCACATTAAAATAGACTATATCAGCTTGGATAATACCATACAATACAATTTTATATCATCTCCCAAATATCCCAACATTTCCCTAGATGCCACATTCATTGGTATAACACAAATTTGCATAGAATTCAACATCATTACTAGGCCTGGTGATATTAAGGTTAAATCCAATCAACCTACATCTCATAGGGTTGGGAATGTTACAATACCAATTATATTTTTCTCACACATGTTTTTACATCTTGTAATTCCCATACCTTTCTTACTAAACATATCAGGACACCTTGTGTTTCCCACTTTTTTCTTATTTTAGCCTTTAGGGCATCTTGTGATGCCCATACTTAATATTATGCATGATTTGGGAGAATTTTACAATTCCCATCCTCATTATATTAGCTTCTTTATTTATCATCCTTACCATGAGACAAAAATATAGAACCTTTCACATATTATAAAAAAACAAATTCAGCTTCAATAAACTTTTTAAGTTGAATATGATGACATATCACATGTTCTTCTTTGATATAGTCATTAAAAGAGATATTATTTGTTATTTTTTCTCATGTATTTTTCATTTCTTACATTTTATTTCCTTTGAATAACTTTTATTATTATTACACCATTCCTACATGTTTGGTTCTTTATTATCTTACAGTCAACCTTTGTTTCCCTAGTTGATCTTATGTATCACCTTCAAGTTTTATTTATAGCTTTTATATCACTTTATATTCAGCCTTTTTTTCCCTATTGTATCTTAGGTAACACCTATTTAACATTTTTTGTCACCATGGAGGAGTAACATTCTTTCCAAGCTTCGATTTTTAGGTGTAGGCATGTAGGATTTCTAAAGTTCAATAAGAATCCATGAAAAATGGTTGTCTTTTACTTAATTAAATTTCAATAAAGAATAATCTTCTCAACATTATTATAAAACATATATCACTCCAAAATCTTTCAAGATTCAAATAGAAATAATCACTTTAACACTTAGTTGATTTTGGGCTTTTCCTAGTAACGGTCTCGAGGGGGCACTATCTTAAAATTGATGGGCCTTAGGTGACACCTTGATGGGTTCTTGGGTTGTCAGTGTGTCAAGGCTTAAATATAAGCCTCATAAAATCACATGATAGTCATTCACAAGTCATATTGAGTTCATCCCATTTTCAAAGCATCTTAACACTTAGTTGATTCTTCAACTTCACCTGGAGCTATGTGTTATCATTTTGTGGTCCCAAGTCTATTCAAAAGTCTTTCAAGACTTATTTTTTCTTCAAATTAATAAATTAGGAGGTTTATAGAGATGTTTTCAAATGTCACAATCTTGATGACCTAGAGTCCCAAAACCATTTGTATAATTTGAAAACCCTCAGAGTAGTGGGTTAGTGAAATGCTTCTATGTGTTGTATTCTTGGTGACCAGGCATCCAAGAGATGTTCATACAATCCTAATAGCATGTCATATATTTAGGAAATTAGGTTAATAGGATGATGTCATGTGTAATCATCCCACTTAACCTTGATATAAATAGGATAAGTAGGGTCATCGGTCATAGCAAGGCTCCAATCTGAACTATGCCACATGGCAATCTCTCAAAAGCCCATGATCTAAAGTTGGTACTATTTGCCAAAATCTTAGAGTTTTGGAAAAGTGAAAAATGACATAGATTAGGATAAACACTCAATTTCCTAGGAAAATAAATAAAGGACATGTGGTATTGATGACCTCAATATGCATGAGCTCAATAATTGATGGTCAATCTAGTTGTCAAAGTTATCAAAATCCAAGAATTGACTGCATATCCAACTCAAGTCATAACATCAAGTGCAGATTAGTTTATCACCTATAAATATTCATGAAGGTGGAAGAATTAAATGTAAAATTGAGAAGCATCACCCACCTAAGTATGGTATGTTCATTGAGATTAAGCAAAAATCATACAAGATAAGGAAAATTCTTAAATGATAAAGATGGCATGTAAATCTATATAATGCAGCATTAAAAATAAAAATGGTAAAATTGAGAAAAATAATCCAAGGAAATTAATACTAAGAGATATTTAGTTGCATCCCTATACACAAAGTATCCCAATTTAGATATAGTAATTAAGTAATTAAATATTGGTTGTTTCATAACCAATGAGATAAAAAAGGACAAGCTAGTAGATGAAGGATCAAGGCAATCATCACCATACTTCAAGGACACATTTAGAATTATAATTGAATTTGGCCATCCCTATATGATTGGTAGAAATATCAAGTGTCCCAATATTTTATTTTCCTTTAATTATTTAATCCATGTCTCTATTAAAATTAATGACCTATGGAATTCTTATTGCTTATAAAATCTTGGGTCTTACATTGTAAAAGGATCAACATTTTTAGGCATAGTAATGCTACCAAAATTTACCCTCCAAAAGCCCTTTACTACCTAAACATTAAATTTTAATGAGAATTGAGTTCACCTACCTTTATTATTTTTCATTCTATGTTCATTTTGTGTTTGTTAATCTTATTTGTGGATGGCCTTCATCCCTTTCATTGTCATCCATTCCCAACACCTTTGTGTAGAGCTTGAAATTCATTTGTAGGTCATATTATATGTGTACTTGGGTATATGTATGCATTATTTGTGGACCATTTGTCATCCCTCTCTGTGTTAAATTATGTTCCCATGCCTTTATATGAAACACTTATGCAAATGAAGTACCCATTTTTTGAGTCTGTGTGATATTTAACTTGTTGTGTGTTGTTCAAAGCTTGTGGAGTGGATCTATCTAGTCTTGGTTCATTACCATTTTATTTTTATCATCCCTTATCCCTTTTCCCCTCAAAGAATTTTTATATTTAGGATTAGTTATATATTTCCTTTTAGCTCTTTTAAGCTTGCATGGTGATCAAATCAGATGCACATAGATTAGAAGGAATCCAACCTTCTTTAGAGGTCCATCCCAAGTAGCACAAATGTCCCACACCTTTGGGGATGATCCCATTATTCCAATAAACCAATTATTCCAATTTTTCAATTTCACACTTCAAATGATTATAGTTTTTATCATGCCTAGTGGGATGGTTTGATGATCCTTACATCATCCATTGAGGGATTTTGGTGTGTTCTTCAATGTATATTTCCATTCAATGTAGTTTATTCAACACCATGGTTACTCCAAAGATCAAATATAATGGTTAGGTAGTCCAAAAACTTAGCAGCTATCAAAAGTCAAGATTTAAGTGATTTTATTAATCTTTTCCATTCTCTAGAATCAATCTAATCACTTGGTGACACTGTTAGTATGTGCTTTTCTTTAATAGGCATACCTTTTTTTCCTTTTGATTTGAGTGATAGTTTAACAAATTTATAGCTTATTTGAGTGATCTAACATCCCATATTACCCTGGGAATTATGTTCCTTCCCCTCTTTTTATTCCAACTACATTGTCTATGCCCTACTACCATCTATATCAGACTAAAAATGTTGTTGGATTTATCTAAAATAGCCCCATCATAGTAATATATTATCCTTCTCATAGTGTTTCCCTCCCTCCCACCCATGCTCATCACTCTTGAAAACATGTTCATGCTTATAATCAACCCTTTAAAGGCTATGTTCATCCTAATCAACCCCAATAAAGCATCAACGATATATGACTTGATTATTAGAAGTAGATGATGGAGATTAAAAGAGAGGAGTATAATAGGTAGTAGGAAGAGCTTATTTATCAAGATTATCTCCATCAACAGAAGGTGAGTGAGATATAAAAACATCATGAAGAGTGTTTATCTAGGTAGATTACATATAAGGAAAAGCATATGTGTCATTTACTTATATAATTTCAAAATATTTAATCCCATTCAATGCCCTATGTTCCTTTTATTCTTAGTTTCAAATAAGAATCTCTTATATTGCAAGCTCAACCCACTAAAAAGGAGAGTCTCATATTTGATATCCCAAGCTTCAAGCAAGGTAAACCATTTGAAATACCAAGTAAGTCTCTTTAATTTAAGATCTCAAGTTTTATAAGTATCCATCCTTAAAAAGAGTTTATTCCTATACAAGTATAGACTATGACCCCCAAGAAAAACCCTCTCAAAAAATAATCTTCCTCAAGAGCCTCAAGCTCAACCATGGTATCCTTCTTGGACCAAACATTATAATTCCAAGATGTCAAACCTTTTTAACACCAATCCTCTCATGATAACTCCAAATCCAAAAGAAAAAAGGATTATATAAGTTGAGCCAATAAACATTCTAAGTTTTAGGATGCTTCTTCAACCCCAAATCCAAATCATGAGGAAGAGTAACCCATAATACCATATACTCCTATTTCACTAGTTGAGCCCTCTTTCCCTCCCACCATCTCCCTTTTCGAAGGAGGACCCATTATATGGAGAGTAAGTGAGGGCCATCTTAATGAGGAAGATATTTTGAGTGAAGATAGGGAGTAAATATTTATTAGAAACCCTCTTTCTATCACTAACCTATATGAGAGATTAGACCTGCTATAATAAAATGATGAGTATGATCTACTAGAGCAATAAAATAGTGATCATGGATGAGGATGGAGAGGAAGAAGATAGTCTTGATGAGGAGAATCTATTTTTATCTTATCAAGACAACATTTAGAATCATAATGATGAAGTGCTTGCTTAGATAGATGAGCTTCCATGAAATCTATAATAAGGGGATTAGTCTAGTTGGCATGGGTTTGGTTTTTATGAGGAAATGGAGATTGAAGTCTAGGACCTCACTCTTCATGGCCAAGAAGAGTTGGATGGATGTATTTAATAAATTCAAGAGATAAAAATTTAAGATGTGGGAGACATTTTATTTATTCCAAATGGAATAATGCAAGACTAATTCCAAGACAACTCATTTCATCCCCTTGAATCAAGCTTGCTTTATAATTTAATTCAGAGGTAAAAAATCAACCATGAAAAGAGCAAAGAGGATCTGGAAGAATAATTATTTTGGAATGAACTAAAATAATTCTACTCAAGCCTTGTCATCAAACTAATATATCATAAAGAAGAAACCTATGAGCATCATGAAAAATAAAAGCAAATGGATATGATTCCAATTCAATCATCAAAATAAGAGCATGCAAATTAATTGGATGATATAGTAGCAGAACCCAACTATGAGATCAGGACTAAATGTTTAAACTTTATCTTATTAAGGGGATGTCCCATCAAATACCTAAATCAGTTGGAAGTTGGGAAGGATAATCCATCATGGGTTATGCTTAATTTAGAGAACAAATTTGATCATTAATAAGGCCATAATCAAATTACCTACCCACTCAAAGATAGTTTCATTTCTAGTCAAATCAGTTGGGTGGGTGAGTTTGTTTTTTTCTGCACACTTAGAGAATTTATCCATCAATTCATCAAGCATAAAATTATTCTCCACTTATATATTATTATAATTAAACATGAATATCATTTTGAGTTATTAATAAATTGCATCTATTTTGAAGAACCAGTCAATGGCTTTATTTAGATAACTTTCTAATTGGTTAATTTAGGGTAAGTTATGTGTTTTCTTTTCCCCAAGTGCCTATGTGAACATTGTGAATAATTTTTTTTATGTTAATTTCCTAAGTACCTTTGGCATAATTTATGTGTTCCTTTTTTTTTTGGAGGTGTTCTTAGTTTAGGCATTGGCTCAAGTAGCAAGTCTGAAGGTGAGGCAAAATTTGGCTTTAGAATAAATGGAATGGTGTCTAAAAGAGATCATGAAGCTTTGAAAAAATTAGGGAGTATATCAAAGACAAACCTTGAAAATCTTTTAAAATGCTCTGAAGGCTTTTTTTAGTTTAATTTTTCATTAATAGGTTGATTAGGTTGCATCTAAGTTATACTTCTAAATTGATGAGTTTTAATATTATAAAATTCTATGTCTAATGAATTTATTATAAGGTAGATGCTCTAAGTTATTAGTAAGTAATCAACTCATAGAGGTAAACAATAATGTTGACCATTTTTGGTCAACATGGAGGAACATCATTCTTTCAAATTTTTGATCTTTAGGTGCAAGCGTGCAAGATTTCTAAAGTTCAGTTGGAAACCATAAAAATAGCTAAGTTTTTTACTTAGTGAAATCTATAAAAGAGTAATCTTTTTGTCCTTCTTATTATCATTCCTAGTGAATATAGAGCACTCCTAGAGATTTTAAGAGTTGAAAAATAAGTTATTTGATACTTAGTTGATTTTAGGTTTTTCTAGATGATAATCTCAGGGAAGGCATTATGTTAAAATTAATGGGCCCCAAGTGATGTTTTGATGGGTTCCTAGGTTGTCAATGTGTCAAGGCTTTGGTATAAGCCTCCTAGTGTCATACACTATTAATTAATATATACCATCAAGTTAATCCCCTTTTCAAATCAACTTCACACTTAATTGATTCTTCAAATTCACCCAAAGCCATGTTTCAACATTTTATAGCCATGGGCCTATTTGAAAGTCATTAAAGACTTAATTTTTATACAAAGTGACAAAGTAGGTGGGTTAGCATGAAGTTTCCATGTGTTGTAATGCTAGTGAACTAGATCCATTGAAATATTTTTACAATTCAAAAACCCTTAGATTAGTGGGTTAGCAAGATGCTTCCACGTGTAGTGATCTTGATAACTTGGCATCCTAGAGATGTCCATACAAGCCCAATAGTATGTGAGATCTCTGGGAAAGTGGGTTAATGGGATGATGCTTTATGGCATCATCTTAATTCACCTTGATATAAATAGGTTGATTAAGGTCATCAATCACAACAAGGATCTAGTCTGAACTTTGCCATGCAGCAATCTCTTGGGAGCCCATGATTTGAAGGTGGGACTATTTGCCAAAATCCCAAAATTATAGAAAATTGATATATGGAAGATATGAGGATAAAAAATCAAGTTGTCGAGTAGATAAATAGATGACATTTGGTAGTGATAACCTTATCAGGCATGATCTCATTAATTGGTGGCCTATTTAACCATCAAAGCCATCAAAAGCTAAGAATCAACTATGTATCCAACTTAACTCATAAAATCAAGTACAAATCAGTTTCTCACTTAGAAAATATCATAAATATGGTGTAATTCAATACAAAATGTAGTATCATCACCCACCAAAGTATGTCATGTGTATTGGGATTAAGCATAAATCATACAAGGTAAATAAGAGTCTTAAATGTTAAAGATGGCATGGAAATATAGACAATCTAGCATTAAAAGTAAAAATAGCATAATTAAACAAAATCCTCCAAAGCAAGAAATCCCAAGAGATATCCAATTTCATCCCTCTACATGAAGTGTCCAAATTTAAATATAGTAATTTAGTCATTAATGATTGATTGTTACATAACTAATGAGAGAAAGAAGACAAGTTAACAAATGCAGGATCAAAATAATCACCACCATACTTTGAGGATGCAATCAAAATTCTAATTGATTTTTGCCATCCCTATCTAATTTTTAGAAAGATCATATGTCCCAATATTTTATTTTCATTTAATTATTTTATTTTTATTCTCTATTGTAATTAATGGCCTGTGGGCTTCTTGTTGCCTTTAAAATCTCAGGTCTTACATTATAAAAGGATTAGCATTTCTAGGCATAGTAATGCTACCAAAAATTTCCCTCCATGAGCCCTTTTTTGCCTGGACTTTGAATTTTAATGAGAATTAATTTCACCTCCCTTCATTTTTTTGCATTATGTATGTGTTTTGTGTTTGTTGATATTATTTATGGATGACCTTCATCCCTTTCATTGTCATCTATTCCTAGCACCTCTATGTATAGCTTGGAATGTATTTATAGGTCATATTCTATGTGTACTCAGGTTTGTGTATGCATTATATGTGGACATTTTGTCATCCCTCTTAGTTTTATGTTGTGTTCCCATGCTTCTATATGAAATGTTGACAATTTTGATATCACAGGTGAAATTATCATCCCTACCATTCAAAAATTTGCATATCATGCTAGTTTGTCTTATGAGTCAATGATTTAGTCTTGAAAATTCCTTAATGTGATTATTGGGAATCATAATATCTTACCACATCATGTAGGAATAAATAGATTATTTTGGTTGTGAATTTAATAAATGTACTTGGGAATCCAACCAAGGTTAAATAATTTCATGAAAAAGATGTATTTTATGCCAAGGTTACCCCCTGAAAGTTTGTTTTCTTGGTGTGTTTTATATCTCAAGATATAATCCTTTAAAAATGGTTTAATAGTGTGGGATGTTCCTATAAACATCAAACTAAATCCACAATAAATAACCATTTTGATTCAAAAAATATTCAAATCGACTAAAGATAAACACAATGCTAACAAGTGGCATGATCTTAGAGGCTAAGATCAGGATCAATGATCTATGTTCAAGGTAAGGTAAATAATTCAATGTAGATCTATGGTATGCATTTAATCATGAAGTTAAAGACCAGTGTTGATCTCGAGGTTAAAGGGTCAAAGGATCCTAAGGATGAACAAGAAGCTGCCAAGTGTCTTAATCATGGTGACTTCCAAGTATATTAGCATCCTACATTTGATCATATTATTAAATGGAGATCAACATTCTATATTTGATCTAGATATCAAAAGATCAACAAAATGTGTTTAACCATGTAGAAGCAAATTGATGGTGTAGATGAAGTCAACAAGTCCATGATCCCAAATCACGTGTAAGTCTACCACATGGCATAAGAATGATAACCAGATGGTGACTAATAGTAGGGTTTATAAAAGGCATGTGAGACTACCAAGTTTCACATTTTTGAAAGCCAAGATAAATATAAATACAAGGCTGCCAAGTAGCATAATATAGAGAGCGATCATATATCAAAGTTCAATGATGAAGGTCACAGCTAAGAGACTCCTGAAGAGATCGATGGAGTAAATTTGATCCAATTCTAAGGAGGCTCAAAATGAAGACATGTGTTTGAAATGATAATAGCCAGGTTTTTAAATAAAAGAAGCATCCCAAGGACATGCCACATAGGTAGACATGTTAGATCAAAATATTTTTCCACCTAAGTAGGAAAATGTATAAATATGAGATCAAATACAATCTAGGTTACCAAAAGTAAACACTACAAGTTTTTAGGATGCCATTAAATCTTAGCTAGACCTCTCATAAGCCCTTAGATGTAGTTTTTACATCTTTTTCATGATTAGGATACCAAGTGCCTATGGATCTTAATTGAATTTATGACTATAGGAAAACCAACAAGGGAATTGATTTTCATCTATAATGGACCTATGTTTAGGGTTTAGAGTAATGGAAAAGTTACAACTATGAAAGTAATGTCAAAATGGAAACCAATGAATGGGCTCAAGTGTCTATCTAATAATGTAAAGAACATATCAAGATCGAGCATGGTGTTGTAAGCTCATTAAGAAGATGGAGAGTTTGGTGGTTAGAGAGTTCAAGTGGAGCATTCAATACATTTTTAGGGTATTTGAGGACTTTTCCATTTAAACAGATCATGACTCATCATCCTCAATAAGTTCTTTTCTTATAGTATGTTTCTCAGTTATTAAGAGAGCTTAAAAGATGTTTAGAGTTAATTAAATTTAATTTGTGGAGGCATGATAAATGCTAATTGATCAAAAATTGGTTGGGTATCCTTTATTAATTTTTATTTTTCCATTTCCCTTTCCCTCTTCCCCTTTTCTTATATATATCCCATTTCTCCCCCATAAAAAAGGGACTCTTATGCTTTTGACATGCCCTGGATATGCCAAGATTTGCACTACAACACCTATTTCATGTAATATAAGACTAAATTCCTCCATTTTCAAGTTAAATTGAAGTGTGTTCCATGAATTCATTGATGTGGTTAAGTGAATGTATGATTTATTTTGCCTTTATCTAAGTTTTATCACCTTCATGAAGTGTTTTTTAGCTTTCATAGGTAACTCTAAGTGTAATATATAGTTTATTGATTGGTTTTTAAGTGGAAAACTACCCTCCCATGCTAGATTAATAGTTAATTAGTGCCTTTTTGTGAAAAACTTATGTGAAAGTTGATCAAAGAGAGAGTGAAGTGATATTTGCAAGTTTTAAAGTGTCTGATAGTGTGTTTTGTGTAATTTTAAGTATACAAACCATTGGTGCATCACCATTTTATCTCTGTTAGTAACCCTTTACCTCATTTATCCATTTTCAAAGCATAAGAATTAGTCTAGGTGATCCATCAAGAGGAATTAGACCTTCTTCAGAGGTTCAACCCCATTACAAGATACCCACAACCTAGGTTTGTTCCCATTTTGTGGCTTAGTTGGATGGATCCTAAAGAACCCCCTCTAAGGGTTAAAATTTAGGTCCATAACAATTTTTGGCACACCCAATGGGGCCCCTTCTCCTTGGCATAGCTAAAGTTTCAATTTGAGGAGTATTTTTAGAAAAGGAAGACATCCATCATCATCATCATCATCATCATCATCATCATTAGAAGCTAAAGATTCTTTATATTATAGAGTTCATAACATCATCCAAATAATAATCTCATGCCAAAGGTTATTACAAGGTCAGCTAGTAAAGGTATTCCTCTTGAATTCATTGAGTTTCCTTATACTTCATATAAAAGAGCAAGGTTTAGTAGGAAAAAACCTTATCCTCAAAGGCAATATTCATCTCATAGTCATTTTATTTTCCTAAGCAGTGTAATCCCCACAATCTAAATGGTCATAAAAAACCAAGTGTTTGTTCCATTCAATAGGGGTATTCCACTGAATTTAGCCCATTTTGATGACATTTCTATATCTGCTCTTAAGATTATCCCATTATTCTTAGGAGAATATCAAATAACTCCTATTGAGTATATCCAAGATGTTACCAACCTTTGTTTAGTTCACAATGATATGCAAGACAATATAGCTATTAGACTACTTAATGTTTCCTTCAAAGGAAAATTGCTACAGTGGTATAGAAACCTCCCACTAAATTCCATTAATACTTGGGATGAATTAGGTGTAGCCTTAGACAATTTAAGGATAAATCTAATCACCTATCTTTAATTAAACAACTGACTTCCATAAACAGAGCTCCTGATAAGGTCATGTCTGATTTTAACCTTAGATTTCAAAATACATGGACTAGGATACCTACATTGATTAGACCATCCCTATAATATGCCTTCTTATACTATCTGAAATCCCTCAACTCTGATATTAGTGTAATGATATAGTCAATGGGTGGTAATACCTTTCTAAATGTTTATGAGGTTGTAATAAGAGAAGAGAATATACTGATACAAGTTATTAATCTCTCTCCAAGGCCTCTAATGCCTATATTCCTAGAATTGAAGTCTATACCAATTCCTCAAGTTCCTCAAATTCCACCTTTAGCTCCTATTCCATCCCCTAACTATCAACTTATAGCCCTTTCTAGTTAATCTAGTGAGCTTGGAGAGTTAAAAGGCTTGTTATAATCTTTTGGGATTGAATTAGTACAACTCAAGAGATAGTAGTATCAGGATAATAGGCCTTATCAACAACAAAATTAGACCACTTATCAGCCCTTCAATCACTAAAGGCCTCCTTATCAAGAATTTAGAGAAAATTGACCACCCTACCAACCACAAAGAGCCATAACTCAAGCTAAACCATATGAAACTCTTGATCCTAATGTACCTTCCACTTCAAAATCTATTTTTCCCACACTAACTCAAAATAACTTGATGTAGGATTCAGATTGGCAGCCATCTAGTCTCAATGATGCTCAAAACCAAGCCTTGATATCACAAAACATTACTATACCATAAATGACATAATAAGAGTTTTATCTTCAAGGAATTTAGTACCAAGAAAAAAAATCTTATCACAAGGAGAGACACAACAAGTTCAAGGGCAGCCTAATGTTGTTAATGTGAATTGGTAAATAGATGATCATGTTACTTTCAATCAAGGTATTGAGACTATAAATACAAGTGGTCAAGTTGTAGCTTTAACTAGAGATAAAATAAGAGCCATTGATTAGTATCAAGGGGTGGGTAATGCTTCAATTACCCCTAATTTTTTTTTCAAGAGTACCAAAGATTAATTTTTTGTCCCTATAACACATAAAAATCAAAATATAGAGGTTAGAAAGGTCCATTAAGTAACTCTTATATGTGAGTAACCACTAGTTTAGAAAGTGCAACCAAAGATTAGTGGGGATAAATTTAGTATAGTGGATCAAATTAATAAGTTCAACATCATAATTATCATATGGGATTATCTCTCTATTCTAGAAAAAACATATATGCTCATTCAAGAGCTTTCAACTCTTAATTTGTCTCCAAAACTAGTTGAGAAAGAAGGTGTTCTCCTAACTAATTAAAACCAACCAACTAAGAAATAATAACATCACATACATAAGATGGTAAAGGTGAAATAAGTTAAAATAAAATAAAACTCCTCCTTCCTATCTTTATTTGATAGTTGGTGACACTTTGGTTCATAACTGTATGGTGGATATTGGAGCTATCAGAACTATTATGCCTAAGCAAATTGCAGATGATCTTGGTCTTGTTTATGAAAAAAATACTAAAGGGGTATTTCAAATAGATGGATCACCAAAAAGATAGTATGAATTATTAAAAATCTAAGGTTGACACTGCATGCTTATCCCAATGTTACCATTTGCAGGATGTAGTTGTGGTAGACATGCCTCCCTACTTTGCCATGTGTCTATCAAGGGACTTCACCTCAAATATTGGAGGATACTTATCAGATAATTGGACATATTTGGTTTTTCATAAAAATTTATGGTACCAAGGTTATAATACATTATGAACCCATATCACATTTCCATTTAGATCCATATATGCCAAGTGTTGTGAACACTAACTATGACATCTCGAATGAGGTGCTAAAAATTAATGAATTAAAAATTGAATCACCTTTAGATATAATTTCATATTTTTTCTTTGATGAGTGGGACTCTAATTTTCATGATCATGAAATTTATAAGCTAATTGAAGAAGAGGGACTTATTTTTTATTGCCTCCATGAGAATGATACACCAATTCCAACCATGATGAAGGATGATGAGTCTAATAATGGTCTATGGTGATTATACATTAATGGATCAAGGAATAATCATGGTATGAGGGATGTAATGATGTTAATTTCTCCCTCAAATCAAATTTATTTTTATTCTATTAAATTTTAGTTTAGTTTTTCAAATAATGTTGCAGAGTATGAAGCAGTAGTTCATGATTTGCAGTGGGCTAGGGAGATTAAATTCAACACCTTGCAAGTTTTTGGTGATAGTGAACTTGTATCTCACAAAGTGAGAGGTCTTAATGTATGAAAAAAATTATTGCTTAGATATTATAAGCATATATTATGGGACTTGAAAATTTTCAATCTTTGAACATTTAGGCAATACCAAGAAATGAGAAGAAATATGCAGATAAGTTACCTACCATTGGGGCATAATTTATTATCCCATGTGATATAAAAAGTGGAAAATTTTAGTCACATATTAATTTGGTTTTAATACCTTCTATTCTAGATAACCATGAGAATTGGTAAGTGTTTGAATATGATAATCAGATTATTAGGTTCTTATAAGAAGAGGTTGAGTTTTCCTCAAGGAATCAAACAAAGTTCTTATAGTGGTATGGTGATAAAACTGTGCAAATGAAAAAAAAAAGTTACCTAAGGTATTGGTCACACTTGAGAACATATTCGGTGGTGATGATGAGTTGAGAAATGAAAATTCATCTTTGACAACAAAGGAGGAACATTATGCCAATGTAGAGATTGTAGCTAGTAAGAACTTGAAGTTGGGTAAGGTATATACTCCTTCACTAAAGGAAGCTTTCATATAATTATGTACAAGTTTTTTTGATGTGTCTGCATGGCAATATAATGATCTCAAGGGATTTGATCCAAGTCTAGCTTAACACACCATTGAGTTAGAGGCTGAAACTAAGCTAGTGAGACAAAGACAAAGGCCCATCAATCTAAAGCTTGAGCCTTTGATGATAATTGAGCTTCATAAGCTCATATATTTAGCCATTATATTTGCAATCAAGCACTCAACTTGGGTGGCAAACCTTGTTCTAGTATAGAAGAAGAATGGTAATATTAGACTATGTGTTGACTTCCATGATTTGAATAAGGCTTCCCTTAAATATCACTATCCAATTCCATCAATGGAACAAATTTTATAGTTTGTTTTAGGTTCAGAGATGTTTTCTCTATTGGATGAATATAGTGGTTACAATTAGGTTTTGGTCAAAAAAGAAAACTAATTCAAGATAGCCTTCATTACAAAGTGGGGGATATTTGCATATAGAAATATGCCCTTCAGTTTATCCAATTCTAGAGAAATCTTTTAGATATCCATGGACATGGAATTTTAGGGCCTTCTTAATAGGTTTATACTTTTTTACTTGGATGACATAACAATGTTCTCAAAGAGTGCAAGTGAGCACATGGTTCACCTCAAGCAAGTATTTGAAAGGTGTAGGGAATTTTGGGTGTCTCTAAATCCCAAAAAGTGTGTCTTATTAGTTTGTGAAGGTAAGATTATTTGGCATGTGCTTTCAAAACATGGAATGAGTATAGATCATAAAAGGATAGATTCAGTTATTTCACTTTCCTTGCCCAAGCACAAGAAGGATTTACAAATATTCTTAGGAAAAATCAATTTTATAAGAAGATATATTTTAGATTTTGCCACTTTAGCTAAGCCACTTATAACAATGATAAAGAAGAATGAACATAGGGCTAATAAGTGGCATGATCTCAGAGGCCAAGATCAAGATCAATGATCCACATTTAAGGTGAAGTCACTAAGTCAATGCAGATCTATGGTGCATGTTTAATCATGTACTTAAAGATAAATGGTGACCTCGAGGTTAAAGGTTCAGAGGATCCTAAATATGAATGTGAAGGTGTTAAGTGTCTCAATAATATTGACTTAAAAGTAGATAAATGACCCACATTCGATCATATTGTTAAATGGATATCAATGGTTTGCATTTGATCTATCAATCAAAATATAGATGGAGTGAATTTAACCATGTAGAAGTAGATCGATGGTGCAAATCAAGTCAACAAGTCTATGAGCCTAGATCACATGTAAGGCTACCATGTGGTGTAAGCATTTTAATTGAATGGTGACTGATAGTAGGGTCCACAAGAGGCATGTGGGACTA
The DNA here is from genome assembly GCA_037957365.1 of Torreya grandis. NCBI lineage: Eukaryota > Viridiplantae > Streptophyta > Pinopsida > Cupressales > Taxaceae > Torreya > Torreya grandis. The sequence continues at coordinate 345,906 of JARHVA010005074.1, forward strand.
CTAAGTGTCACATTTTTAAAATCTAAGATAAATATTAATGTACAACTACTAAGTGGCATAATATAAAGAGTGATCAAAGATCAAAAATTGATGATGAAGGTCAAAGCTAAGAGAATCTCAATGATATCGATGGATTAAATTTGATCTAATTCTAAGGAGGCACAAAATGAGGACACATGTTTAAATTAACAATGGTTAGGTTTTAAAATAAAAGAAGTAACCTGAGGACATGCCACATAGGTAGACACATTAGGTCAAAATATTTTGTCACCTAAGTAGGCAAATGTATAAATGTGAGATCAAATATGATCTAGGTTACCAAAAGTAAACACTACAAGATTATAAGATGTTATTAAAGCTTAGCTAGACCTCTCAAAAGCCCTTAGATGTAAGTTTTACATCTTGTTCATGATCAAGAGACCAAATGCCTATGGATCTTCATTTAATTTATGAATTTAAGAAAACCAATAAGGGAATTTGTTTTCATCTATAGTGGACCTATGTTCAGGGTTTAGAGTAATGGAGAAGTTATGACTATGAAAGGAATGTTAGAAGGGAAACTAGTGAATGGGCTCAAGTGACTATCTGATAACATAAAGAACATATCAAGATTGAGTATGGTGTTTTAAGTTCATTAAGAAAATGGATATTTTGATTGTTGGAAAGTGTAGGCCAATAATTCAATACATTTTTAGGGTCTTTTAGGATTTTTCCCTTTGAGCGGATCATGACTAATCATCCTCAACAAGTTCTTGTCTTCTAGTATATTTCTAGGCCAATCAAACAACTTGATAGTTGTTTGGAGCTAATGAAAGTTAATTTGTGGAGGAAAGATTAATGTTAATCAATCAAAAAGTGGTTGGGCCTCTTTTATTAATTTTTATTTGCTCAGTTCTCTCTCCCTCTTCCCCTTTTCTTATATATTTCTCATTTCTCCCCCATAAAAAAGGGGACTCTTATGCTTTTGGCATGCCTAGGATATGCCAAGATTTATACTACAACATCTATTTTATGTAATAGAAGATTTAATTCTTCCATTCACAAGATAAATTGAAGTGTGTTCTATGAATTCATTGATGTGGTTAAGTGAATGTATGATTTCCTCTGCCTCTATCTAAGTTTTCTCACCTTCATGAAGTGTTTCGTAGCTTTTATAAGTCACTCTAAGTGTAATATATATTTTATTGATTGGTTTGGAAGTGGATAACTATCCTCCCATGTTAGATTCATATCTAGTTAGTGCCTTTTTATGAAATACTTATGTGAAAGCTAATTAAAGAGAGATTAAAGTGATATTTTTAGGGTTTAAAGTGTTTTATAGTGTGTTTTGTATAATTTTAAGTGTCCAAATCATTGATGCATCACCATTTTATCTCTCTTACTAACCCTTTACCCCCTATCTATCCCTTGTCCAAGCATAAGCATTAGTCTAGGTGATCCATCAAGAGGAAGTTGACCTTCTCTAGAGGTTCAAGCCCATTACAAGATACCCATAGCTTGGGGTTTTTCCCATTTTGTGGTTTAGTTGTAGGGAGCTTGAATAACCCCCTCCAATGGTGCAAATTTAAGTCCATAACATGAAACACTTATGCAATTGAATCACCCATTTTTTATTTTGTGTGATCTTTCCTTGTTTTATATAATTTTTAGTGTGTTCTTCAAAGCTTATAGAGTGGCTCTATCTAGTCTTGTTGCATCACCATTTTATTTTCATCAACCCCTCTCCCTTTTCCCTTCAAAGAGTTTTAGATTAATGATTAGATGTATATTTCCTTTCAGCTCTTTTAGGCTTTCATGGTGATCTTAAATTAGATCCACATAGATTAGAAGGAAGCCAATCTTGTTCAAAGGTTCATCCAAAGGATCAAAAGTGTCCCACACCTTCAGGGATGATCCCATTATTCCACTGAACCAATTCTTCTAATTTAGTGGGTACATGATTTAAGTGACAATAGAACCTTCAAGTTTTATTTAAGCATTTACATCACTTTTCAATCAACCTTAGTTTCCCTCATGATCTTAGGTATCACCTTTGATTTTATTTTTCATATGTTAGAACATATTTATAGTTGGCCTTAGTTTCCTTTGATGCTTTGATATATTTTTGCTTCCCACTCTTTTGGGATGGTTCCTTATATTGATGTTTGTGCTAGACCCATTATAGGTTTGCATTAGTGTCATTACCACCATGATATTCATATTACATATTATTTTCATGCTTATATCTAGTTTATATTATATTGATCTAGCATTAATTTTAGGTTCTACCTTGACTCTCTTATAGTACAAATTAACATTTATTTCTCTACACACCTTCAATTTTCTTTCACATTAAATCTAATACATATACTTGGTCCTTGGTATTTTGTCATTTTTACACCTCTTGAATTTTTAGTTAATGAGTTACATGGTAAGACTTAGGGAACCAACTAGGCCTTCCTCACAAATTCTTGTCCTTGATTGTAATGATATTACTTATAAAATTCACACCAATTTATTAATAAATTGCATAAATATGATCAAAATAATCACAACCACAACAATAATTGATAAAAGAGTATAATATTTTATTAATATGACTAAGTCCTTTCAAAGGGGGAAACCTCCACAACAATGTAATAAGAGCATAATTTTTAATATAATACTCAAATACTAACCACTACCTCTTATATATACTCTAATTAAACCATGGTTATTCCATATTCCAACCCTACTAACAATATAAGAACATAGAGAAATGTGACAAGATAATATGAAAGGTTATGTAAGCCATAAGTCCGCCACACATATCCATAGACACGTTATACGTTAATTTCATAGCATGCCCCTCCCATTTAAAATAATGTTACCTACATGTTGAACAACTCTAGATGTTGCTACAAGAAATATTCATCCTCTCACATTGCATCTTCATGGTTAATATTCTTCCACTTGATCAAATACTCAATCTCTTTTGTTCTCATCTTTTTAATGCATGTGTGAAGGATCTCCTTAGGTTATAAAATGACTCAAAATTAATCATCTAATTTTGGTAACTTTCTATGGGTAAAAAATCTTATTATTTATCCAATTATGTTAATCAAGCAAGATACATGAATCTCAAGATATGCGAGTGGATTGGGGTAACTCCAGCTTGTATACAACACTAGAAATTTTATGTATGATCTTATAAGGACCATAATACTTCGTAGAAAGTTTTTTATCCTTTTTTTGTTATTTTAGATAAATTTTCTTATATGGTTGCAAACACACAAAGATCCAATAACCCATGTCAAAATTCCTCTCACTATGATGTTGATATTCATATGATTCATTTTATTTTGTGTCATTTCTAAATTCTCTCTCAAACTAGCTAGTTTTGATGCCTAAATCTGTATAACAAGGTCAAAATATAGTGTTTAAGAAACACTTATCATTTTTGGATTTAAGGAATCCATTACATGAGTTGCATGTTATGATAATCCTTCTACCTTTGGTGGAATAGAGGTAAATCACATGAACTATTTCACAAATTTATAATGTTTGGTTGTTGGGAGAAACCATGTCCTAAATCAGATTTATGAAATTGAAGAAAATATATTCTAATTAAAGTTAATTATGCTAGAAACCTAAGTCTAAAGATAAACTAAGATTAATTATTCATAATGGAGCTAATCTAAGGTGAATTGATAAAAAGGAGCAAAAGGAAAGGTAAGGTAGAAAAGAGACATATTCATGTTGTTGACCTTTAACATAGATATTATGACAAAGTTCAAATTTCATCCAAATATGCACTTGAAAAAAATATATATCATGAAATAATATAAGCTCAAATATTACTAAACATTATGAAAACATCTAAGGAAGATATGAAATAGTGTAAATAAATACCATATTTACTTTAAAAATTCACCCCTATAAACAAATAGCATTAGCACATATGCAAGAAAGGTAAAGAAAATGAAGTAAACCTTAGAACTTTAAACTAATCTAGCATAAGCACAAATTAGCTACTCTATACTTAAAGATGCATATATAAAATTAACAAGAACCATTCAGATCTAAGATTTAGACTAGATAGATGAGAGAGAAACCATAATATTAATTCACACAAGCAAAATGGACAAACTTTGTAGAACTCCTTGCTTATATTAATTTGCTCAAAACTTACAAATAGATTTTGGCTCCAAAAATTCTCTCTCCTTTTACAACTAGAAATACCTCTTTATATAGATAATTCATGAGGTATGTCAATCAGTAATGAAAAATTACATTTGTACATGTGTATATGATAATTTTCCTTTCTATTACATTCTAGAAAAATGTCCTTTTCTAATATACTGAACTATAGGCAATGTACTTTACAAGTTTTATATGTATTTACAAAAAGAATATTCCATTTCTAAATTATATAATACTAGTTACAAAATAATATTCCTAATCCAACTAACTTTGGGAACCAAGTGTTCTTGAATCCTTCTACCTTTATTGCAATATCTTCATTATATAATTTTTTTCATTGATCAGCTGGAGATCAACAATAGGTCTCATGAACAATTGTCTTTCTTGACTCTCCAGGTTCTTGAGATCTTATCAACCCTTTCTAAATATTACTTGATGATCCTAAAATCTCTTATATCTTCCTCAGATGACAAAAGTAAGACCATGATCTTCTTATTATCATCCCTTATCTTCCCCTAACCTTGGTTCCTCACCTCCTACATGAATTGATAAGTTCTATGTTTGAACTCTTTATCAATGGTAAATGCCTAAGGATTAAGTGAGGTGGGCTCTTTGATTGAGCTATCCAATATGTGTAGCATCTTTTCTTCATGTTATTTGAGGTCCTTGGAAATGTCCTCCATCTTCTTAGACCAACTACTCAGGGCTTTGATTTTATCTACCAATATAGCCATAGACATATTTAAATGGGCGAGGTTGACTATCCTAAATTTAAGGACATGATTCTTGGTCAAACCTTTGATCAAATCTTTCTCTTGATAGCTTGAAGCTTGCCATTAGCTAACTTGGCCTGTAACCATATAATTTTATTTATTCATTACCTATTTTTTGGTTTTGAATGACTTTAAGGAATTGAATAATTTAATCATGGTGTGCTCAGATAGCTTGAATATGTCTTCTTGGATTGAAAATATCATAGTCTCTTTTAAATTCTTCTATTGTTGCATGATACCTTTGATGATAGCTCATAATTGATTAGATTGTCTTTTTCCTAGTATTGATGGGTTGCTCCTTAGTGCTCCAAAAATGTTTGGACCAATTGTTGTCTCTAGTGTTTTGGAATGTGGCATTGAACTGTGTATCCTTGAAAACCTTCCCCTCTACATCTAAGGTCAAATAAAATTTTACATCTTCTCTTGAAACTCCTTTGCAAGCTATCATGGCTATGAATTTGTCTAAATTTATCACTAGTGGTCTGTACTTTGGTTCTATATTGAATTCTTCTTGCACAAATTATAATTCAACTCTCTTAGGCTTGATTATGATCAATACAGGGTCAAATTAGTGATTTTATGCATGTTAGGGCTCTCCTAAAGGTTTTTACAATGGTTTAATGGTGAAAACTATTTGAACTTGCATGAACTTCATGAAATAGATCCTAATTAGATTGTGTACTTATACCTTTACATTTCTTGGGTCTATAAAATCTTTAACTTGGCATATTATACTTACATGGCTCTGATATGGCATTACAGTGGCATCTTTATAGCATTTTTACATCACTTTGCTCATAAATATTTAGAAAATGGCCATTGCCTTTTGACAATTCCACCTTGATCTTGTACAATCGATTCATCCTTGCACATATCAACATGGACCACAGATGTTGATCTAATAAATCAAACGTTACTAGCTACTAAAAATGTTCCCTATGGTTATGACACTTGTCACTTCTATATTATTTTTTAGCTTTGTTGAAATTTCAACATTGGTCTTGCACCATTGATCTCATTTGTATGAATCAATCACACTTTTTTGATCTTGATCTACTTAATTGCGCCTCCTTCTCCATGAATCATTGATCATAATGTGCACACTCATTTGCATACCATCTATCTTTGAAAGATGTTTGAGCTTTAATTTGTGGCTCATATCTATGCCACATTCCATTTCTATGTTCATCCCCAAGGATTTTAAATTTTCAATGTTTTCTACACACCATTCGATCATCTTTGCTTGAGTAAACATGCTCTATTGGATCTTGATCCACAAGGTCGAACACCATTGGTTGTTGAGTGTTCTTTGGTTGAGATTGTGAAACTTGTCACTTTCTCACTTGTCTCAAGGATTTATTAAAGTTTTGACTCAATACATTTTATTAGATCAATCCTACCTGAGCAAACACATACCATTGATCTTTGGAAGATGTTCAAACTTTAGCTTAGTTCTGGGGCTTTGTCTTTAATCTTGCACTATTAGATATTGATCACCTAAAAAAATGTGAATTATTAATCCTACCGATGAAAATGATATTTAAGTTAGGCTTATGAAAATAAAGAACTTAGAATAAAGTTTTTGGACTATGGTTTTATATCATGTTAATAAACATGGGTAAGACCTTAGGATAAACTTTTTAAGATAAGTCTTGATACATAATAAAGGGGACCTCATGAATAATAAAAGACACATAATATAATTTTAGCCTAAGGTTTGTTGTATTAATAAATACAACAAACTTTAGGGTAAGGATTTTAGGCTAAGTCTATAGTAAAAGGGATCCTTCATTTAGTTATACCATGCTAATGATAAAATTGAACAAAGGGTTATGGGACATGAAGGGACCAAGTATAAATTTTTAGACTAAGGCTTGGTCGTGTTGATAAAAATGATTAAGTATTAATGTAGAAATTAAATTGAGTTTATGACTTAATTAATCATTCCCATGTAATTTTTTCCCACAAATTTTAATTTGATTCAAGAGGATCTAAGTTAGGGTAATTTGAATAAGGGTTTCAAGATGTTGAATCATGAATTTAATTTGATCCTTGACAGACCAAAATCTATTAAAAGGCCAAGTTGATATAAAATTCATCAAACCTAGGCATTGCCCATTTTAAATGGACTCTATTGGATCTATAACCTAAAACATCAAGATATAATGTTATCAACTTTAGGCAAGATTAAATCAAAATTATGAACAAATATGCCAACCAAATCAAGTGTGAATGATCTTCAAATAAAGATAATGTGCAAACATGCTAGAGGTACTATGATCAAGAAAAAATTTAATTTTCAAGTACAAATTTACATAATTTGAAACAAGGGTCCCAATTTTTCATAAATGGGGGTATTTTGACCTCAATAAATGGCAACTTCTATGGAAACATAGAAATATATTAGAATTCAGAGACTCTGATTTAGACTAATAACTAGTTTACTCATTACATTTGATCAAGTACCATTAAGATCAATTCATGATTGAAACAAGTCTTGCACATGTAGAATCAAGATCAAACATCAAGACCCAATCATTATGTGTGTGTTCTTTGATTCCACTTATTGTTTATCATGGGATTTGGGGAAACAAATTCTAGATTTCATGACTTTAATCATTAATAATGACTTTCAACATGTTTGGATATTCATTAAGAACCATGATTTATCTTAGGGAAGGTTGGGTATTGCTCTTCTACCATCTAGGAATCCATATCCCTAATAGAGATGCCTTTGTATCTAATCTAGGCCTTACTCCACTACCAGTCGAACGTTCATAGCCCCAATGGAGGTTACCAAAATCACCTCTACTTAGAAATCTCTTAGATTTTTCAATAAGCTCTTGTTTTTTCAAATTTTTAGATCATTTTGAATTTATATCAAAGTTTAGGAACCAATTTTTCTAAGTTTACGGATTTTTTCAAGTGTTTGATCCTCAGACAATCATCCTTGGTTGTAGCATTGTCCCAAGAAATAATGTTTATTAAGTGCAAACATGATTGTATCCTAATAATTCAAACTTTCACCCTACATGTGAAATCCTTATTAAAAACAAGCTTATATCATAAAAATTCTCAAAATCTCAAGGAATAATTATCCTAACCATCAGTCTTTACTAGTTCCTCAAAATTATAACATTAAGCTCATACTCTAATAATCCATAATCAACCAAGATTGGGAAAACATACCTACATTCCTAAACTATGGAGTTCCTTTGAGCATCTAAATGTATTTTTAGATGAGGTATGTCTAAAAGGACTTATTGAAAGTAAGAAATAAATCATGGAAAGTAAACAAGCCAAACATAAAACAAACAAAAAAATAAACATATACAAACACTATGCACAAATAAGGGATAGGAAGGAAAGAAACATGAAAGAAACTAATATAAAGGCTACCTATACTAACTATAAATATTATTATGGTTTAATCCATGAAGACTCGAAGTGGGATAGTACAAAAATAGTGCTTGAGGTATTTCCCATTGGTTGGTAATGTAAATTCTTCTCCTTGTAAGTCTTGTAGTTTGAAGGTGTTATCTCCCAAGGTCTTAGCAATCTGACATGGGCCAATCCACAAGGGTGTGAACTTCCCATGTTTTCCTTTTGGTTCTAAGGCCTTATCCCAAATAAGGACTAAATATCCTTATCTAAACACCTTTATCTTTAAACGCTTATCAAACCATCTTTTGACTATAGTTTGGTACCTGCTAATATTAGCAAAAGCTTCCTTTCTTACATATTCTATTTATATGATGCCCAACAACCTTGAAATTGCAAATTATTGATCCTCCTCCATGTATACTTGTATAAACTTGTAGGTTGGTATCTTTAGTGTTATGGGTAATATAGGTTCCTGACCATATATTAGTAAGACTGGTGATGCCTTAAGATCTTGCTTTATTCCAATTCTATCTACCCAAAGGGCATACTTAAGTAGCTTGTGTTATGTCCTTGGTTTATTATCTACAATATTTTGTATAGCTTTCATCAAGTTATTATTTGTTGATTATGACACTCCATTACCTTCAGGATAATGGTTTGATGAGAACTTGAGGACAATATTGTTGTCATGTGCTCACTCATACATCTCAATGGATACAAAGGTAGATACATTATCATAGACTAGAGATACAGGTGTCCCAAATATTTTGCATATGTTTTATTCTAAAAATTTGATCACCTCTTCAATCTTGCACTATTTGGTTGCCACTACTTCAGTCCATCTAGTGTAGTAGTCATTATCAGTCAAAACATACTTGTGACCATCAAATGAATTGGGGTTAATGACACCCACAAAATCTAATCCCCATTGGGCAAAGGGTTTATCAATCATTACTAGCTATGGTGGAATGGCTACCTTGGGCTCTTTAGTATTGAAGATTTGACATGAATGATATTCTCTATCATGTTTGTGAGCATTCTTGAAGATATAAGGCCAATAGTAACTAGCCTTAAGGATCCTATGGGATATTGTCCTTCCAAATGGATGTCCACTTCCCAAATTTTCATAGAAAGTGCTCAAGATCTCAACCACCTCTTCCTTGGAAACACAACTTAGGTAAATTTCTTCAAATTTTTTCCTATACAACACTCTATATTTGATCATAAAATGAGTTGCCTTGAGACTTAAAGCTCTCTTTTGATTTTGACTTAACCTTGCAAGACAAAATCCATTTAATGGTAAATGAACAATAGGATCATAACGATCATTGAGCTTAAATTTTTTGTTGTTCTACCTATATGACACTCAGTTTATGATTAATATTATAAATCAATTGAATTAAACCTTGGCATCTTACCAATTTTTTAGTCTTCATCTCTAGATCATATTCTTGGAGAATAGACATCCACTTACCTTTCCTTTCTCCAAGTTCACATTGACTAAGCATGATCTTAGTAATAGGGTCTAGTAATATTACATGTAACTTATTTATAAGGATATAATACTTGGTTAATAGCTCTTTATCTCTTCTTAAATATTCACTAGTGGTGGTTGTACCAATGTTGACTAATTAGGGTTAACCTTGGGAAACTAGGTCAACAACATTATAATATTTTCCATTTACTTTGGGAACCTTGATATTTCTAGCTAGTTTATCTATGTCAAATAATATTTCTAGGGTAATCATGCCCTTAGGAATCTTATTATCATTTAGTTGGATGATCTTGTCATCAATATTATCTTTGTCAAGATTATTTTCATTAGCTTTATCAATAATATGGGCCTTAAACATTCCTAAATTTTTCATGAAGTATAAGATCTATTGGTCATCACTGAATAATTCTAAATGGTTGACATTATATGGTACTGAGGCACATAGGAATAATTCAATGGTAAGGCTTTGTAACTTGGAACTTTGATCAAGCATAAGGTTGGTTATGACTACAGTAAGTTCATTACTACCTTTGTTTCCTTTCCTAAGAATTCACACAATATTGAAATAATTAAAACACTCAAATAAGTCCCATACTCTAAACTTATATTTCTTAAGATAGGAAAACTTGCATTGATACTTACTTTTGACTTGATTAACTACTAGTTCTGAATCACCAAAAACTAATAGTTCCTTAACCTCATGTTTAATTGCAAATTATAAACAAGGAATAAGTGCTTCATACTTAGCCAAATTATTGGTGCATGGTAATTGAAGTTTTTAAGAGGCATTTTATTCTTTCCCATTGGGATTGATTAATACCACTCCTACTCTAGAACTTGATTTGCATCTAGCACCATTAAAATACAACGTCCATAATCTAGGCATAGCATTACAAGTTTTGGAGTTACATACCTTTGTGGTGTCAAGAGTGTAAACACCTAGGTCAGAGTTAACCATGTTAACCCTCTCATTGTTTTTATTGTAATCAGTAACCATATGCTTCATTTTATGTTCTCTTTATATCTTGATCTAATTTGGAACTCCCTTTCATGGAAGCCACATGTGGGAATAATAAGTAGACATGTAACCATTTAGAGATCTAGTCCAATCTCTACTTAGAAGCATCCCATATGCATCAAAAATATCCACCAATTGGATGTTAATGAACTATTTTATTTTTCATTCAAAATAAATCTACATGTGAACATTCAATAATTCACCAATTACTTTCACCCTATATTTATTCAATTGAGTTACAAATCTATCAGATTTAATGGGAGTCAAACCAAGTTGCTCACAAATACCTTTAGGCATGATGTTAGTAGATGCACCTGAGTCTAATAAATATTTATGCAATTTATTACCAAATATTCTTACTACCATTAAGAAAGATGGAACATCTATTTTATTTTTGTGGATAATAACATTAGCATTTTTTATCTTGGGTGACTAACTACGATTCTTGGATAGAGATTCAATTAACAAGTCTCTCTTCTCAGTAATTTGAGTCACCTCATGTAGTGTGATGGTATATTTAACCCTCTTCATATATTCAACTATGTTATACCCACCCTTGGCAAAAGAACTAGGTGATTCAACATTGTGTTTATAGGTATTTCCCTTTGGAGGCTTAGGGTTATTGTCAGCTATAGGATTTCTAAGAGTGTCAAATTTATTGGGTAGATTTGAAGTATTCAAGGGTTGCTTCTACTCCCAATTCCTTAGAGGATAGATCTTCAAATATTTTTGGAAGGCATGCACCTCCTCAAGAGTATCCTTAGGCTCATTCTCTTCCTGGAATGGGAAGTCAAAGGTCTCCACCATCACAGTTGTATCTATAGATTTGGATGACTTGGAAGATATATATGTACTTGTATAATTGTCTCTATTATATCCAATTTTAATAGTATTTAACTCATCTTTAAATAACTTGAAAGCATTATAAAATTCAAGACAGTCTAACTCTCCATGCTTGGAAGTATTGTGGACCCTGTAATATTCAATTAATACAACATCACAAATATTAATCTCATGGTTATTGTTCTTCCCTGATGACTCATTATTGTTATTTTTACCATTGTGAAACCTATTATTAGGCCTATTGAACATTTGATATGAGAAACTTATGTTGGAACTTTCCCCAGTATTACCAACTTGCTTTTGAAATTGAAGAAAGTTAGTACTTAGCTTCTAAACCATCTTTAAGATAGATTCATTTTCATTTTTGGGGGCCTAAAAATTATGAAGTTGAGTGTTATTAGTGCTAATGGTTGGCACCAGAGCTCTTTGGTCTTGTGGATGAGATCCACTTGTAGCATTGTTTAAGAATCTTAGGTTTTAGCTAGGATGAGCATGACTTAAAGGTAGTTGGTTTAAAACTAGAATTTGGATTAGGGTAGGCATATTCTAATTGTAATTTGGGTATAACATTTATAATGGGAAAATTTGGATTAATATTGGGAATATTGTATGTCATTTGGCTCTGGGGTTGCATCCGATCATTAATGATCATAGCTTTAGCATATGCTAAGGCTAATGTGTTAATGAACTGACCAAATATTTTGAGAACATAAAAGTCACGGGATCCAAATAATCCTTTTAGATCTATAAAGTTAAATCCTCATTAGGTATATAATTAGATATGGTTCTACTAAACATTTTATGAAATTTGGCATTAAAGGCTCTAATTGTTTCACTAGAATCTTTTTTCATTATGGTAAAGAATACAAGGACTGATGATTTTACCAAATTGATCAATAAAGATCCTTTTAAAATCATTACAACTAATGATATAATTTTATGGAAGATTGAGGAACCATTCATATGCAGCATCTTTGAAATTAAATGGAAATAGTTTACATGTTACATCTTCATGAACTACATTTAGCAACCTTAAAGCAACTTTGAAATATTTAATGTGCTCTTTAATTATGACAACACTATTTGGGATAAATTATGGAAAATATTTTTTAGGATTATGAGGAAGGTCATTTACCACACCTAACACATTGATTGAAGAACCACCTAGCCAAGCCATACCTTGATAGGGATTGAATATAGGAACACCCTGAACTGGTGAAGTTGGCTAAGACTTTAAAAGTCTACACTTACCTTTATCTCACCTAGATATCTTATGAAATTCTAAAGAAATGAGGGGAACCCTTGTCTCTTAATGTTACTTGTTCCTTATCCTTGGTAATTCCATCTTGAGATCTTTGAACCCTATTTGAAATACAATGTGTAAGTCTTATCTTTACGAAGAATGATGATCACACTTATACATTAAGCTAATTTTTCACATATATGTATAAAGGATGATAAAGGATATCAATATTTAACTAAATTATCTTAAATATATGTCAAAATACATAAATATGAATGATCTTTACATGTTAAAGTTTAAATAAACTAGAATTTTGAAAGGATCTATCACTCTTTGAACAAAATAGCTATTACTAACCTCAAACTTGTTAGATTCAAAGATATCAAGATTTATTTACCACAAGTAATAATCAAACTCCAAATAACATATACATTTGTCTAAATAAGCATAAAGAGTGGTCAAAAACCATAAATCTTACTGATATTTACACAAATATGCTAAAATAATATATAGATCTTTGAGTGAAATTCACAAAAATGAGAAAAGATATTTTAAATTTTAAAATATTTAACCAGGCCCTCATTATAGTGCCATTTATTGATGCCTAAATGTGTATCACTATGTTAACATATATTTTTTAATCAACACTTCTCATTTTTGGATTTAAGGAATCCATTACATGAGTTGCATGCTATGATAATCCTACTACCTTTGGTGGAATAGAGGCAAAACATATGAACTATTTCACAAATTTATGTTTGGTTATTGGGAGCAACCATGGCCTAAATTAGATATATGAAATTAAAGAAAATATATGCTAATTAAAGTGAATTATGTTTAAAATATAAGTCTAAAGCTAAACTAAGATGAATTATTCATAATGGAGCTAATATAAGGTGAATTGACAAAAAGGAGCAAAAGGAAGGGTAAGGTAGAAAAGAGACATATTAATGTTGTTGATATTTAACATAGATATTATGAAAAAGTTTAAATATCATCCAAATATGAACTTAAAACCAACATATAGCATGAAATAGCATAAGCTCAAATCTTACTACACATTAGACAAGCATCTAAGGAAGGTATGAAATAGTGCAAATAAAGACTACATTTACTTTAAAGATTCACCCATGTAAGCAAAAAATGATAGAACATATGAAATAAAGGTAAATAAAATGAAATAATCCTTAGAAATTTCAAATAATCTATCATAATTACAAAATAACAACTCTACACTTAAATATGCACATTCAAAATTCACAAGAACCATTCAGATATGAGATTTAGACTAGAGAGATGAGAGAGAAACCATAATAGAAATTCACACAAGAAAAATGGATAAACTTTGTATAAATCCTTGCTTATATTAATTTTATCAAGAATTAAAAATATTTTTTGTCTCTAAAAACTATCTTTCCTATTACAATTAGCAATACCTCTTTATATAGATAATTCATGAGGTATACCGGTCAGTAATGAAAAATTACATTTTTACATGTGTCTAGGATAGCTATCCTTTCTATTACATTCTAGAAAAAATAAAATTTTATAATATACTAACCTATAATAAATTTACTTTACAAGATTTATATGCCTTTACAAAAATAATATTCTATTTCTAAAATATACAATGTTAGTTGCAAAAGAATATTCCTAAAGCAACTAACTTTGGGACCTTGGTGTTGTTGTAGCCTTCTACCTTCATTGCAAGATATTAATTCCATAATGTTGTTCATTCATCATCTAGAGATCAAAAATATGTCTCATGAATAATTATCTTTCTTGACTCTCCAAGCTCTTGAGATCTTATCAACCCTTTCCAAACCCTGCTTGTTTCTCCTAGCATCTCCTATCTCTTCCTCAAATGACAAAAGTAGGCCCATGATCTTATTATCATCCCCTATTTTCCCCTGACCTTGGTTCCTCACCTCCTACTAAATTGATAAGTTATATGTTTGAACTCCTTATCAGTGGTAAAGCCTTAAGGACTAAGTGAGGTGGGCTCTTTGATTAAGTTATCCAATATGTGTAGCATAGTATCTTCCTACTATTTGAGGTCCTTGGAAATGTCCTCCATCTGCTTGGACCAACTAATTAGGGCTTTGATTTTGTCTACCAATATAACCATAGACATATTCAATTGGGTTAGGCTGACTGTCCTAAATTTAGGGACTTGACTCTTTATTAAGGCTTTGATCAAATCTTTCTCTTGATAACTTGAAGCTTGCCATTGGCCAGCTTGGCCTATAGCCATAGAATTTTTATTACTCATTACCTCTTGTTTATTTTTGACTAACTTTAAGTAATTAAATGAGTCAATCATGTTGTCATCAAATAGCTTGAATCTATCTTCTTCAATTAATAAGATGGCAGTCTCTTCTAAATTCTTCTATTATTGCATCATGCCTTTGATGATACCCTGTAATTGATCAGATTGTCCTTTTCCTGGTAATAGTGGGTTGCTCCTCAATGGTCCAAAAAAATTTGGACCAATTTTTGTCTCTAGTGTTTAGGGCTATGACATCAAACTACATATCTTTGAAAACCTTCCCCTCTACATCTGAGGTTAAATAAAGTTCTATATCTTCTCTTAAAATTCCTTTGTGAGCTATCATGATCATGAATTTGTCCAAATTTCTCACTAGTGGTTTGTACTTGGTTATGGATTGAATTATTCTTGCATAGATGATAATTCAACTCTCTTAGTTTGATTATGATTAATATAGGGTTAAATTATGTATTTTTTGCATGTTAGGGCTCTATTGAAGGTTTTTATGATGTTTTAATGGTGTTTATTGTTTGAACTTACATGAGCTTCATGACTTAGATCTAAATTAGATTATATACTTATACCCTTGTATTTATTGGGTCTACAAAATCTTTAACTAGGCATATTATACTTACATGGCTCTGATGTGGCATCTTTGTGGCATTTCAACAACACTTTGCTCATTAATATTTAAACTATTACTGTTACCTTTTGAAAATTCCACCTTGATATCACACTATCAATTCATCCTTTCATAGATCAATACAAACCATCAATCTTGATCTAATAACTTGAAGACTATTAGATACTATTTACATTCCCCATGGTTATGAATCTTGTCACTTTCACATTCACTTCAAGCTTTATTAAAATTTTAACATTGATATTGTACTATTGATCTTGTTTGCACATATCAATCGCACTCCATTGATCTTGATCTTCTTAATTATGCCTCTTTATCCATGGACTATTGATCAAAATGTGTATTCTCATCTGCATATCTTGATATTTGAAATATGTTTGAGTTTTAATTTGTGGCTTCCAACTATGCCATATATTTTATCCATGTTAATCCCTAGGGCTTTTAACTTTTAAACATTTTATACACATCATCCAATCATCTTCACCCAAACAAATATGCTTCATTATATTTTGATCCACAAGGTTGAATGTTATTGGTTATTGAGTGTTCTTTGGTTGAGATTGTGACACTTATCACTTTCTCACTTGTCCAAGGGCTTCTTTGAAGTTTTGACTCGATACATGTCATTAGATCAATCCTACCCAAAAAAATGTATACCATTGATCTTTGAAAGATGTTAAAACTTTAGCTTAAGGCTAGGGCTTTGTCTTTAATCTTGCACATTTGGATCTTGATCACCTGAGCAAATGCAAACCATTAATCCTACAAATGAAAATTATATTTAAGTTAGGCTCAATAAAAGAAAGAACTTAACATAAAGTTTTTTTACTATGGTTTTATTTCATGTTAATAAAAATGGGTAAGACCTTATGATAAAATTTTTAAAATAAGTTTTAAGACATAATAAAGGGTACCCCATGAATAATAAAAGACATGGAATATAGTTTTATCCTAAGGTTTGTTTTACTAATAAATACAACAAACTTTATGGTAAGGATTTTAGGCTAAGTCTATATAAAAGGGACCCTTCATTTAATTAGGCCATGCTAATGATAAAATTGACCAGGGGGTTATGGTACATGAAAGGACCAAGTATAAATTTTTATAATAAGGATTGGTCATGTTGATAAACACAATTAAGTCTTAGTGTAAAAATTAAACTAGGTTTATGACTTAATTAATCATTCCCACGTAAATTCCTCTCATATAAAATTTGAATTTGATTCAAGAGGATCTGAGCTAGGGTAATTTGAATAAGGGTTTCAAGATGCTCAATCATTAATTTAATTTGATCCTTGACAAACCAAAATTTAGTAAAAATCCAAATTGATATAAATTTCATGAAACCCAGGCATTCCCTATTCTATATGGATTCCATTGGAGATATAACCTAAAACATGAAGATCTAATGTTAAAAAATTTAGGAAAGATTAAATTAGAATTATGAATAAATATGCCAACCAAATTAAGGGTGAATGATCTTCAAATAAAGATGATGTGCAAACATGTTAGAAGTATTTTTATCAAGTGAATTTTCAAATTTAAGGTATAAATTTTCACAATTTGAAATAAGGGTCCCCATTTTTCAAAAATGGGCATATGTTGACCTCAATTGCTAGTACTTCATGTTGATTTTGAATGTGTTCTTCATCAACTAAAACTTTAGGTTTCACCCTCAAGGATGAAGTGATGGTTGAGGGATGATAACCATAAAGTGTCATAAATGGAAACATTTTGGAAGAGGTATGGAAGGAATTGTTATACCACCTTTCTGCAAAGGGAATCTAATGAACCCAACATTCTTGTCCATCTAATGCAAAATAATAGAGATGACCTTATAGGCATTATTTTACCACCTCTATTTTCCCATCAGATTAAGGATGATATGGCAAGCTATGAGCCAACTAAGTACCAACTAGTAAATATGGGATCATGATCACTTATAATGATCTTGGGAGTAGCATGCAACTTTTGAAATATATTCAAAATAGCAACAATTATTGTATTAACTAAAAATGGTTGTGACAAGGAGAAAAATGATAATATTTTCTAAGCCTATCCATAATTACCATGATGATATTTTTACCTTCAATTATTGGAAACCTTGTAATGAAATCAATGGAAATATCCTCCCACCTCTTGTTAAGAATGTATAAAGGATACATAATAACTAGTGTCTTAATTGTTTCACCCTCATTTTGTTGGCATACCATGCATTTAGCCATAAATTTATATATATCCCCTTTATTCCTTCCTAAAATAAATCATGCTTGATTCTATGATAGTTTTTTAAAAACTCTAAGTCCCCCTATTGGATATGCATGAATCTCTTTAAGGATCTAATTCTTGAGGATAAAATTATTACATAGGTATAATCAATCTTTAGAAGATGATGTGTTACTTGCCACTTAAATTTTTTAGGAGCACTAGAATCATACTAGATATTCTAAATTGTATCTTAAATATCCCTTCCATTCTCCCATTCTGATCTTGCCTCTTCTAACCAATATACCTATCAAATTATCATTACACATGATAATTCCTCAATGAATTTATCCTTCCTGGATAGTGCATCCACTACAATATTATATTTTCCTTTCTTATAGATAATTTCAAACTCATATCCTAGCATTTTAGTCACCCATTTTTATTTTTTTACTAATGACAATCATTTTTATAAAAAAATATTTTAGACTATCATGATCAGTCTTTACCTTAAAGTGTCTACCCATTAGATAAGATATTCATTGTTTGATTGCATGAAGAATAGCCAACATCTCTTTCTCATAAATTAGCATTATCATATCTTTAACCTTGACTTGAAAACTCTCAAATGCAATGTATATTCATTATTTCATGAATATTAACCCTATGCCATATTATAATTCATTACATTTAATAAAAAAAGGTTTAGGAAAATTTAGTGGTATCCAAAACTAGATTGGTTCACATAGCTTGCTTCAGCTTCTCAAAGGAATTGGTATTTTTTTCATTCCAATGGAAAGATTACTTATTCAAAAAATCTATGAGTGGTGCTACTATGTTGCCATAATATTCACAAATATATATTAATAACCCTTTAACCCCAAAAAACTTTGGATATTATTGAGGTTTTTTAGAACCAACCACTCCATCATAGATTTTATCTTCTTAGGGTCTACATTGACTCCTTTATGTGAAATAATATGACCTATATATTCTACCTCTTAGACTCTAAAATCACATTTTGAAGTTTTTGTATAACTCTAATGTTGTTTCAGAACTAACAATACTTGTTTCACATATTGTAAATTTTCTTCCCAAATTTTACTATATATTAGGATGTCATAAAAAAACCAACACAAATTTCCTCAAAATAATCCTAAAAATAGTGTTCATCAAACTCTAAAATGTAGATGGTGCATTTGTGAGACCAAAAGTCATTACTAAAAACTCATAATGGCCATCATGAGTTTTGAAATCTATTTTAGGGATATCCTCATCTCTAATCTAAATTTGATGGTATCTAGAATGAATATCTAGTTTTCTAAAATAAAAAACACCATGTAACTCATCTAAAAAATCATCAATTAATATAATCTAGAACTTATATTTTATGGTGTATTTATTGAGTTCTCTATAATTTGGGCACATCTTTCAAGTGTCATCCTTCTTATGTACCATGACCATTGGGGATAAATATTCACTTCGTCTATGTCTGATAATACCCACCTCCAACATCTCATGTACCATATTTTATATTTCACTCTTCTAGGCATGTGTATACCTGTATGGTTTGATGTTTGGTGGTTGACTCCTAGGAAGCAATTGAATATCATGATCATGTTCACTTCTTGGTGTAAAAAATGGTTGGATGGTCATCAATAATCATATATAGATAAGGATTTGTAGACACATTTTTTGGTTGAACTTATATGAAAAAAATTGTGCTACAAATCCTTCAGCCCCTTTTTTGAGAATCTTAGAAATTTAATGTGAATTAATCAATTATGAATATTTTCATATGACCCACATAGTTCAAATATCTTACCTTAATAATGAAAGCACATGAATAATTCCTAGAAATTAATCTCTATTGTGACCAAGGTTTTGAGATATTTAACTCCCAAAATAATTTATACCCCACCCATGGTAATATATATAGACACTCATTTTCGATCACTTCCATGGCTAGATGAACTTCAGATTGATTTATACCAAATTATGCAAATTAAGCCTAAAAATCACTGAACATCCCAAATTCATCCACACATTAGACGTAATTGGATAGAATTATGTCATTAAATCCTTATTTAGGGTATTACCTTGTATGTAATGACAAAATATCATGAATTCATCCCTAATCAGCTTGTAACCTAGTAAACTAACATTTTTGACCAATTAAGTCATGCACTTAAACCAATTTTTGAAATGACCAAAAGACTAAGCAAAATTAATTAACTAAGAAAATCAAATTAAATGCTTAAATGAAAATTCCATGTTGAATTAATGAATATGTAATTTATAAAAAATATTTTTAAATAAAATATGAGATCATGATGATGTCATCATCCTTAAAGTCAAGAATTATAAAATATCAACATAAATGCCATAAAAACAAAAATGTTGAGCCATGACTCCATAAATAATAATTAAATCCTTAATTAATAAAGTCCCACTTGGATTAGAGTTAGTTGAAAAATTATAAATAAATGTGCCATGACTATTCCTAAATAATCTTTTTTGTACACACTATGTAGAATTTGTGAGACAAGCTTCATTGCCAAAACCAAGTCAAGAGCCAACCACCTAATGGGATAAGAGGAGGTGCCTTACACAAAGCATCAAGCATTAAAAAATACCATTTTTTCACCATACCAAGCACAAACCAACTCTCATGCCAACAATCCATTCAAATTGTAAAAGAAGGAAAAGTGTCATTTTGTCTTCTTGTTGCCTTTTTGTCTTGTTTATTATATTGCTCACCCTAGGTCATAAGCTTGGAATGCTAGTTTTCATTGATTTGGTTTTATTCATTTCATTAACAAGATAAAATAACATCATCCTCATAAACCTATGATAAATATTAGCATGCCCTATGGGATGACACACCCCACACTCATCATAAGAGAATTTTTGGACCTCTTATGAGATAATAAAAACTCACCATTAAGCTTGTTTTTAGCTTTTTAAACTTAAAAATGCCATTTTTTTTATTTTTTGTGTATCTATGACTTTGTCCTTGAGAATGAAGAAATCATTTTTTTTTTGCTAATCAAAAAAATCATCTCTATCCTCTTCTATTTTGTTGCAGGTTTTGGCCCATCATCAAAATTATTTATTATTTCAATGAATTTATCCTAGACTTCAGTAAAATCATCAAAACTCTCAATGAATTTATTCTTTATCAGACAAAATCCATTTCCTAAGCTCTAACAAAAACTTTCACATTACCTTCCTAGTTGTGCCATTTTGTACTTTGATGAAAATGCTCTGCACATTGGAAAAAATGCTATGTACTTTAGTGAAAACACTCTGCACTTTGGCAAAAATGCTCTACACTATGGAAAAAATGTTCTACACTTGGGAAAATGTTCAAGGTCTAATTTTATACCTATTTCCAAATTTTATTTTTCAGTGAATTTATCACTCCATTTAGTGAAATTATCACTCTATTTAGTGAATTTGTCATAATAGTAGTGAATTTGTCATAATAGTAGTGAAATTGTCTGTAATAATCGATAAAATCATCCTTATAATTAGTGAAATTATCTATGTCTAGTTTTTTTTAGTTGTCTATTTTCTATGAAAGTTTTTAAAAATAATGAAATCATTTTGATAAATGGTGAATTCACTCTGAGACATAAATTTGAGACTTCCAAAATTCAAAATTTTGCTTTATTTATGTAATCTAATCAAGCACAAATCAATCCTCTAATTCTTCTTACAAGGTACCAAACAAAATATAATGAGTATAGCACATTAACAAGGACATTTCACATTTATTTTGGTTCTTTAAAATCCATTTCACATTGTCTTTTAGTGATTAAAATCTTTTTCAAATAACTTTCATTTTTCATTATTTCAAAGTTTCAAACAAAGGTCAAATTTTAATTGCATTTCCATTGGTGATTAAAAAGAACATTCACATTTAGACTTAGAGTTCATAATAGCACTTTCATTTTTAT
This sequence comes from Torreya grandis, assembly GCA_037957365.1. Lineage (NCBI taxonomy): Eukaryota > Viridiplantae > Streptophyta > Pinopsida > Cupressales > Taxaceae > Torreya > Torreya grandis. The sequence continues at coordinate 367,902 of JARHVA010005074.1, forward strand.
TATTTATCTAAAAATCACTTGTTTAGTTTCATTTCTTATTAATAAGACCTTGTGCCTATGTTCTCCCCTTGTCTCCTTTAGGGAACTTGGGTGACCAAAAATGCATTGTTTTGCTTGTTTGTTTGAGTCTACCCATATAAATGTCATGCATGATCTATCCTTGTTTCCAAAAAATTGGATGACTCAAAAATGATCTAGTTATTATTGTCATAATATTTTTGATTTATGATCACTTTCTCACAAGTTCTTTAGGTGGACTTTGACCTAGGCTTTAATCTCCCACCATTGTTCGAACCCCACTTAAATAGTGGGGTATATAAAAGGAGTGTAATATCCATTTAGATAGTGTTTGAGTGGTTAAATTGACCAAATATAAGGTAAATAGGGTTAATTGAAAATATAGACATCAAAATTCACTAATCATTAAATAGTTGAAGTCATTATAAAAGGAACAAGACCCTTTCATAACAAGTTAGATGATTTGAATCCATTGATGGATATTTCTTTTGCCTAGTTATTTTTAAGGACTTGTGGACCATCTAGAAAAGTGAATCAAAAAATTTAGATTAATTGACCCCACTTGTCATGGTTATCCTGCCAATGCTGATTTGTTTCAATGCTCTAGGTTCCTTTCCACATATCATTTCTTCAGAGATAGAGGGAGGCTTAAAAAATTCTACCTACATGCACTCTCTATTTATTGGATTAATAATTAATTCCTTTCAATATTTGGTATATCAGTGGAATTTTGGTAGATACTAAGTGCACCTTGTGTCAATTTAACATAAGAGCATGCACTTAGGTGCTTCTTCTTTACTTGCATTTTTGAGTTTAAAATTGCTTTGTACCATACCAAATCAAACAAAGTCAAAAATTTCAAAAACAAACACATGTTATATGCACCATTTACACAAAGAAGTCTTATGTTGCCAAAATCAATCCAACCATTTCCCTTGGCCAAAGAAAATCAAAAAAATAATTCATGCCATTTGTTTATGAAATATGTTATTACATTATCCAAATTATTTCAACCATTTTCCTTAGTTCAAACCAAGATCAAAACCAAATTTTGCCTTTATTTCTAAAGATCATTGTTACATTGAAAATTTTAGTCTAGACCATTTCTCATTCGAAAACCAAGTCTTCCAAACCAAGTTCAAAATTCATCTTTAGAAGTTTAGATCTAAATATGGTTGGTTCATGCTTGATTATTGCCTAAACTTACACTTGAGTTGTTCACCTTTTATGTTTAGATTCTACAACTTGGATCAATTTTTACTTTTATTAAAGACATTTTCCTAAAATGAGTTCCCTTTTGGACTAAGACCATGTCTTGCCTTGATTCCAAATTTATAATTAGACCAAATATGTCATTTGTTTCAAATATGTATCTTTAGACTTAAGAATTTTCCAAATTCACATTCCTAGACCAAGTTTGTTTCTAAAGTTTCATATACCAAGATCAATTTCATGTGCCTAATTTTTTTTCCAAGTTCCCATAAGACCTATTTAGAATTTTCATATGCCAAGACCAAGTTCTCATATGCCTAGACTAAAGTTTGTTTCAAAAACCTAGTTAGAAATTTCATATACTAAGATCAAGTCCTCATGCCTGATGGCTCTAAGAACGGCAGGTTATAATGAAAAAATTACATTACAAGTAAATAATTTTAAAAAATATAATAATGTATTCATTCAATTTTTTTTTACAACACATGTGACAATATTTATAGGCTTTTCACGGGTGGTTACGGGTTATGGGATACAACCAACTTTTCCCATGAACCAATAATTATTTTAAAACAAAGTAAAAACTAACTAAATATTAATTATACTAACTTTGGATCATTAAAAATAATCCAACAAGCTCCCCTTGATCCAAAGGGGTGTAGAAATACTGAAGCAAAAAACTGTGAGTCATCCAAGTAGACTCTATCACAAATGTAATTGGTACACTATGCATCTTGGACTGATCCACATCTTGATCATCCCTACACTATAGTAGAAGACAAACATGTATTGTCCAACTACATTGATCCTCACACAAAATCCATCCAATAAGTGACTACCCTTTGTACTATGTATGCACATCTTAAATTGATTCCCAACAATCACCAACATCTCTCATAAGCCTTTGATTAGCACTAATAATGCTAGCAACACAATGTTGACCTTTACTACAAATCATTAATAACCAATCAAAAGTCAATATGCAATATATTCTCCCCTTATCAAGCAAGAGGTGAGAAGCTATGTAGAAAATAAACCAATTATAAACCACTAAAATGATCCACATCAAAGATCATATAAACACTACATCTATGAAAGCAAAGTACACAAGCCAAAAAATGCTACTACATTAGATCCCAATCTTGAGCCTAGTAGCTCATATAAGATGGGTGTGTCACCATCTCAGAATATATAATCATCAACTATGGAGAAATCAACTTCATAGTCATCCCATCTATTAGAAGAATATGCAGAAGAATAGCTAGAAGAGGAACTAGAAGAATGACCAAAGTGACTGGAGTGACCAGTAATGTTTGTTTTTGCCTGCTATCGATGTCAAGAGGACCTCCTTTTGGAGGGACACTCTGTAGAGATATGTCCTATCCCACCACAATTATAGCATATTATCTCACATCCACTAGAACTAGAGGAAGAATAGCCATATGAAAAAGAATGTGTGTGCTTGTGCTTGTGTCCATGTGAATGTTTGTGGTGATACTCATGCTTTGGAGAAATATAATGATGTCTATGCTTAAGAGAGCCTAAATGATCCCTATGTCTAGAATGATACTTATGTTTTGAAGAACTAGAATGATACTTATGCTTGGAAGTGTGCCTCTAAGAGTATCTTTCTTTCTCTTTGTGTCTTTTATTGGGCTCATATAATGGATTTCCTATTTTGGAATAGTGTGCCTCCTTAGTAAATTTATTCTTTGAAAATTGTCACTCATGTTGAGTGAGAAACTCACAAATGGAATCAAAAGTAGATTTGTTAAGCGTATCACTAATTTGTAACATCTCCAAAAATTTATTGTAGCTAGGGATAAGACCATTCAAAATAATATAAATGAGCATTTCATCATCAATTTTCTCACCAATAGTGTCATATTCTTGTTTCAAATTCTTAATGCATGACACATATTCTAAAAAATCTTCATCATTAGAGAGTTTAGTGTTGAGTAACTACATAAGAAGGTCAATTTTCTTATAAGCAAGTTATTTATCATACAAGTCTTTTAAAGCTTTTCATGCTTTCCAAGCTTCATATTTGATGGCTTCTATGTGAATTAAAACTTGAGCACTGTAAGTTGATTTCAAAAAATCAAGGGCACAATTGTCATGTTTATGAAATTTTGTAAGTTTTGTGGCTTTGGTGGGCAATGTTGGTTGATTTTCAACTACTTCCCATAAGTCATTGAAAATTAATGTGTTTTCCATGTTCATTGACCATTCCTTATAATTTTTAGGAGTTAGGCATCTAATGTTAGAAATGAGGCTCATAATTTTAGCCATGATGCAGAAAAAATGAAAATTAAGGAATGTTATCAAGGTTTTGCCTTTACATTTTAAATAGATTCTATTTTACAAATGATCTTAGGACTTGTGATGGACTTGCATTTTGAAGGTGTTGGTTTTGACCAAAAATGCACCTTGATACATCATTTAGAATACATATGATGCAAAAATCATAGAAGAAAGCTTCAAAATATAAATTTTATCATTCTAATGTATTTGGAATGTCAAAAACCATGAAGATCATCTAGTCACATGATGACCTTTGCAGATGATAAGATGTACAACTAGTATCACAAAAATTAGGACTTACACCATTATGTCTTTGTATGAATCACAAAATATTCTCAAAATAAAATATTCCTACAAAAGATTATCAAAATATAATATTCCTCCAAAAAGAACGATTTGAACCTTTGACCTCCCCCTTTCAAACTAATTCACAAAATTAGGATTTTCAAGTGCTCTATGAGCATTTACAAGTTTACATAGATAGAAATTACTATATAAACTTGATTTTTTGCTCTATTAATATATATATATATATATATATAATTTGGGTGAGTAGATTTAATTTTTTCCATGAAATTAATGTGCCAATTGAAAAACTCAAATCTTTCAAGCTTTATGTGGGACACATCCAAACCCTAATATTCAACAAACTATAATAAAAAACTTTTCCAAATGAAAAAAATAAAATTTTCTCAAACTTCCAACACCATAAAAAATATCTCCAATGCCATGGCTAATCTAAGGAATTTGAAAACCTTCAGCAACTCCTTCTATGTCATACAAGGTTGTACAAGTTTGAATCTTTCATTGTTTGGCAATGTTTAATATTGACAGGAGAGGGTTTGGTTGTATAAAACTAATTTTTGATAAAGGATGACATTATGGAGGCTGTACAATAGTAATTTTTGGTTGTACAACTCAATTTATCAGCTTTATTCTCCTCCCAAATGCATTTGGAACTCAAGAACAAATCAATAGTTGAGCAGATCAACTTTCATGAAGATGAAAACCATTTTATTCAAAAACAAGAAATATACAGTTTGAAAAGGCCATAAAAATGTATATATGGGCCATACAACTCAAATTTAGACTTTGAAAAACCTCATAGATGCTTTTTGAATTGACAAATGATCCTTAGAGGCTTAGAAACATACCAAAAACTTAGCAAAATAATTGAATGAGGTTTGGATTCATTTTTCTTATTTCAAAAACACTTTTAGGTTCAAAAATCCATAAAAATGGATTTTGGATAGATTTTAGGGTTTTAAAATCAATTATGTAACATTTGAAAGCTTAAAATTCAATCTAGAATGCTTAAAATGGAGTTTGGATGCACTACTAGGGAGTAGGCCATACAAAACTACACACAGGTTATTTTCTCCAAAATTTTACTATAAAATTATTTGAAAAAATAAATATTTTAATAATTTTTCAAATTTTCAACTTTATACCAACCAAATTTTATTCTATGGGCATACCATTTTTGGAATTCTACATGAATGAATCTTTCACCCCGCTTGATATTGTAAGTAAATAATACCACTAATGGCTCTATGAATGGGAGGTAATAATGAGAAAATTATATTGTAAGTAAATAATATAAAATATAATCATGTATTCATTTGATATTTTTTTACAAAACATGTGAAAAGCTTTATAGGCTTTTCATGGGTGGTTCTGGGTTACGGGATACAACCAACTTTTCCCATGAACCAAAAATTATTTTAAAACAAAGTAATAACTAACTAAATATTAACTATACTAAGTTTGGATCATTAAAAATAATCCAATAATGCCTAGACCAAGTTTGTTTTCAAAGACCCAGTTATAATTTTCTTGTGCCAAGATCAAGTCCTTGTGCCTAGACCGAGTTTCTTTATAAAGACCTAGTTAGAAGTTTCATGTGCCAAGACTGTGTTCTTATATGCCAAGACTAATGTTTGTTTCAAATACCTATTTATAAATTTCATGTGTCAATATCAAGTCCTCATGCCTAGACCGAGTTTGTTTTCAAGACCTAGTTAAAATTTTATGTGTCAAGACCAAGTTTTCCATTTACCTAGACCAATTTTGTTTTCAAGACCAATTTTACTTTGCCTAGATCAGGTTGTTTCCAAGACCTAATTTCCAATACCTATTTCATGTGCCTACTTTTATTCCTTTTTTTTTTCTTATTTCAAATCTTGTGTGCCAAGTTCCAAGATTCAAGTTTGATTAGACCATTTTCCAAGATCACAATATGAGTTTTCTTTTTGTTGATTATTTTTTTCAAAGACATTAGAGTTTTATTGATAATTTATACCAAGCTTTGATTGATTAGTTTTCAAGAAGAGATAATTTTTAGGCCAATTTATAAATTTTTACAATAATATACCAACTTTTCATGAGATACTTGACCATTGATTTGAACATGCCTTGATATCCATGTAGTAGATTTATGTATAATCCTTCATATGAGGACATTTTTTTGAGTCACCCCTTTATTCAAGAGCCTTATGGAGATGACGTATCCTATGAAATGAATCCATATCCCACATATGATACCCACTATACAGAATAGGGGCAAGACCCATTAGCACACTATATTGCTAACACACCTTCCTATCTAGGACAAGAACAAGACAAACTACCCAACACACCTTTCTAACATACTACTTAACATGGAAAAATTACAATAACAATAGTCTTATTATGGAACCACATCAACTAGTACCAATTATGATACTTAATTGATTACCATCTCTTGGAGCATAGAGATGAAATTATCATTATAGAGGTAGGGGTAGGTCCTAAGTTACCATCTAACTTCCCACATGAAAGTCTACCTATATTTTTTAGTTCACCTAGTAATGTGCCTCTCATCAAACCATTTAATTAGGCTTCTTCTAGTAAAAATCAAGCCCTTATACCAATGTATAACCTAGAGATTGTCATACTCGTAAAAGGAAAAGGTCATGTTACTAACCAATTAGCACAAATTCAACAATTGTATCAAACATATATTAACCTATCCAAAAATATAAATGTCATGACCATTTCTAATACACCACTCATAGAGTTACCTCCTTTAATTAGGGTACAAATTGACTCGTCAAGTCATGCCAATCCAAACATAGACCCATTTTCTCAAACTACCTATGTTTTAGATATTTTAATGTCACTATAATTGAGGAAGAATCCATAGCTCTATTAGAAAACCCTTCTCAAAACATGGTGGGTAATACACAAGAGTATCACAATCTAAACCAAGTTTAGTCAAAATTTCAAAAGATTAATTCACAATAGGTTCTTCTTATAAACACCATTATTAGTTCACAATAGGAGGGGGCATGAACATCTATCTCATAAATGTAGCATACAGCTACTCCCCTTCCACCAGCTACTTCCTTAAACACATAATAGGGAGGAATCAGCCAAACATAGACCAATACTCCACCCCAATAGGTGGTTAACACTACAGCACCCCAACAAGTGGTGATCAACATTCCACAACAACAAATATTTACTAATTTTCCACCACAACAAGTGGTAAATCCTTTATCACAAATGTTGTGTAATCAATAACTTATCCTTATTAGTCAAAAACAACTAGCAGCCAGTTAGTAACAAGTGCCTAACATTCCACAATGAGGGCCCAATATATATCAAGTACCCACTAGGAAATAATTACTCCATGCCCAAAATGTAACTCAGATATAACAAGGGCCTAACATGCAATACCTTTAATAGTAGACCTTTAGCCAATAATGGGTGCCTTCTATCAAGAAAGGTTCAACTAACCAACAATAAGTTCCCTTCCAAACCCATGCCACATAGTTCATTAAAAAACACAAAATACCTCCATTTAGGTTCTATTTATCTCCAAATCATAGGAACAATATCAATCCCAACCTTAATGTATACCAATAACCAATAACACACTAACAATATAACCCTAATTAGCAAATGTGTATTCTTGGTCAGGTGACCAACCAAGCAAACATCCCTCAGTCCTCCATTCCTCCATTATATCCTATCTAAGGTAATTCACCTTGGACCACCCAACCACAACCATCTACACCATTTTTACCATCCATGTTTTTAACCTAAGAACTTCAAAAAATGAAGGATTTAATTATAGTTATTCATATTAGAAAATAGATAAAGAATTTTAAAGTGAATGAGATATGTTTGTGCTCTTTTAACATGGACTATCTTCAAATACCATTTCCTCTAAGTTTTAAGCTACCAAAGTTTAACAAATACAAAATAAAAGGTGACCTAAAGGAACATTTTAAGGAGTTATATGTTACTCTCTAGCCAATGGCATTTAGCGATATCTACCTTCTTATCTTTTTTCAAGGTAATCTAGTGGGATAGGCCTTGGAGTGGTTACTCCAACTTCCAAAAAACTCTATGCCAGAATTTGATGACTTCCTAGAGAAATTTTTAAAATTATTCTCTTATAATCTTGAGCATGAGATTACTATGGTAGATTTAGGCCAAGCACAATAGAGACCTAGTAAGAGATTTTTGATCTATTTGTAGTGATAGAGGGAACTTACTAGTTGTTCCATGCATAATTTATGAGATAAATAGTTGGTTATAGTGTTTACCTATAATTTACAAAGTGATATATCCTATCACCTTGAGTTACAATATGCCCACACTTTTGAGGAGATCATTTACAAGGGCCAACAAATTGATAAATGTCTTATAAATTAAGCTATAATCAACTTTTACACACCTAATCAAAACTATAACCAATACCTAGGCCCAAACTAGAGCCAAACCTAATACCAAGGACAAATTTAGAATTAGATTCTAATTCAATTGTAATCTCCTATTTTAGCCCAACCTAATACTTCCAATAAGCCCAAGGTTTACAACCATAGCAAGAATGTTGTGGGTAATGGAGTTACTAATTTGCACCATGTCCAAATAGTGTAGATACCATCTACTCAACCCACTCCATATATGTAGCTACTACCACAAATATAGGCACTTGTACCTCATCCTTTGTATATGCCTCAACCAAGAGAAAGACCACCTATAAAGAGAATTTTTAGTGACCTATGAGATCTCATTGAATCTATATTTAAAAAACTAGCTAATACCAATCTAATTAGTTAGCCCATTTCAAAACCATTCCTTAAGGGTGTTCATTTCCCTAATTGGTATAAAGAGCACAAATTATATTACTTCTATTGAGTCAAATGCCATTCCATGTACCAATGTGTGCAATTATGACATCTCATTTAGAACATGCTATAAAATAGAGAAATTAAGTTGGATAATAGGGCCCTTACTTCTAATCAATACCTAGGAATTTATCAAAACCCTTTTCCATAGCACAATGCCAACAACTATAATTAAGAACAACATAGGCCACCACCATAAACATAAAATAATAATGATTACCACCACTATAACAACAAAATGGATGGAACCAAGGTCAAAATGATAACCAAGGGGCCTATCACATCATCACAAACAACTACCAAAAAGTTGTGGGACATATCATGGGTGGTCATATAGCCACTATTACCATCAACCCAAGACCAATAATTAATCACCAACTACCAGTATTGAATGATGCCCAACTACCTCCTTATGTTGATAATCCTCCTATGATCTATGTGGGTATCCAAGAGTTACCATCCCATGACCCTCTTCTAATTACATTAGTCTATTACCTAATCTAGATTCTTCAATCACAACTTAGTAGATGAAAGTTACCATTCCAAGACCACAACCTCCTTCTACCAATAAGCCTATTCAAGTGCCTATGATAGTCAGAAATAATCCAATTACCTATGTTAAGGAGAAAACATATGTTATTATGGAAACATTACAAAATATGCCTACTCAAATATTTATTTAGATTTGTTATGTACCTCTACTATCCACAAGAACATCTTTATTAAACTTTGATCCAATATTAAGTGCCAAATGGCATTACACCAGATAAATTACAAGATTTGGTTAGACACTTAGCTCCCAGATAACAATTGACCTTTGACCAAAGTGATATGTCACCCCTTGGCCCTCTTTAAAATAACTTATTATACATAGAAATTATCATATCCTAACATAAGGGTAAATGTGTCCTCGTAGATAATGGGTCAAGCCTCAATATTATGTCTCTAAAGTTAGTAAAGAATAATAGATACACATCAAATGACCTTCAGCTAGATACCATTACCATCAAGGCCAATGATAATGAGGAAAGGGAATCATAGGGAAAAAATATTTGCTAGTTTTTTTGGGCCCTTAAACCATGACACACTTTATCATGTTTTGGATCTTGATTTATCATATAACTTGCTTATGGGTTGGTTGCGGATACATGAAATTTGGTCCATACCTTCCAAATTATACCAATGAATCAAGTTCCCCCATTCTAGGATGGAGGTGACTATTTCTACAAAATTATGGCCATATCAGTTCTACAATAATTTATAAGCTAAGTATAAAAGTTAAAATTACCATTTTGGCCTAAACCTAGCACCAAATAAGGATAAGGATATACTTGTCAAATTTCTAAATTCCAATTTTATCAACCTAGATTGCCTTGCCTATAATTCCTTTGTACCCACTCCTAAGATATTCAATCATTTTATCATCTCTAACAAAGGTTAGGGAGAATACCTCACATATAGTGACTTCCACGTAGCTAAACTTCCACAAGCCCCTAAATCCTATGGAAGACCCTAATCTAAGGCCTTTCACATGAAATGGTGATAGAAAAGAAAATTTAATGCCCAAAATACTATTATTTTCACACTAGCCACTAGCCAAGAATAATACCCCCTAGATAAAGATGAATCCCACATTTATCATTTTTGGAGTAGTTCATCTTTAGCTTTGGGCTTGATAGATAGTTGACAATTCATTGATACCCTCTAGTGGTTCCCTTTTTAAGCCTATTCTTTTCTTAGGACCCCTTCTCAAAAAATTTCCTAAGTAACAGCCACCTTTGCTTCTTCCACATGTCAGTTTAACATTCATCTGGCTTGATGAAGTTCTCATTTCACTTTGATAGAGCATCAACTTGACACATGGTGGCCCTGTGCTCTTCAAATCCTTTTATTTTAGGTTAGACCTCCAAGTAGCATAATTGGTTAATAAGGTGATAGATAGGCCCATCGAGTAGTTTTTTTAAAAAGAGGTAGATTCATCCTTAACACGTGGCATCCTCATACTCATTTTGTGAAGATATGCCTAGCTTTATATTGACAAAATTTGACTTTTTAGTCAAATTGGGGTACCTATAGGTAAAAAATTGACTTTTTATGTCTATATGGCTTGTAATATGAGTGTCATGGGGTGTATTACATGTTAATTAATCTCAAATGATGTTATATTGGCCTTGGTCAATTAGTTTTTATGTCCATTTATCATTTTAGGGGTTAAAAAGTTGCATTTAATGCTTTATATAGGTTTCTTTGGAAATTTGAAGGTGTGAAAATATTATTTCATGCCCCATGTGCCCCTTTAAGTCTTAATTAATTGACAAAACTAAAATATGGTAGGTTATGCAAAAGAAAAGGTAGTTTTATTGAAGGAAAAGGAGAGTTTGGCACTTGTATAGCCTCTTTGGGAAGTGTGTCATGTGTAAAATGGTTATTCAGTGCCTATTTATCTTCCTCATGCTTAATTCCATCTTGGTTTTATTTTTAAGTGTCATTTCTTTCTCAAAACAATTCATCTCTCCTTTCACCCTTATTGGTAAGCAGAAGTGACTTTTAGATTCTTGCTTAGTACAGACAACTCAAGATGTTTCAAGGAAAATGATTTGGTTAATTAAATTAAAATCATATACCTTAATTTCCATGTAATAATTTTGAATAATGGTGGCCTATCCTTCATGAACCATCCTCGTGAAGTTAACTGTGTAAATCTGCTAGTTGTGTCATGTACCCTATGGGTTTTACTCTTGTTTGGGAGATTTCATAAAATATAGATACTAATATTTCTCTTAAATTATGTTAAATTCTCCATTTAATTATCCCCATTCTTGGTTTCATGTTTTTTGTTGTTTGGATGAGCCAATAACCTCAAATTTGTAGACTGGTCTCTTTTGAGTGTAATGGGCATTTTTCACCAAATTCAAGAAATTTGTGCTTCTCCATGGATTCATATGGTTGTGTCAGTGTCTCTTATATTTTTTAAAGGTCCTATTTATTCTCCCTCCACCTTTCAACCTCTTTTCCCAAAGTAATCCATATAGATTTACAGTCATATGCTACTTTTCAATCAATCTACCATGTAAATACCCATTTACAAGTGTTTGAAGGGAAATTTTACATTGAAAATAGGTTATATTGACTTGAACCAAGTCTTAAAAAGTTATATAAAATCCATGTTCACATTATAGTTAGTTTTGGCTTGTTCATGAAGCTTTTCCCCATGCATATTGTTCCAATTATGTCCACTGCCTATGTATGGCTCCCTCACCACCTACAGGTGGCCTAAGTAGAAAGATTAGAACCCATATGGAAAGGTTGAAACATTGGTTGACACCATATTCAAGGTAGTAACATGATGAATGATCATGGTAAACTTGTCTAGAGAGTTTAATTTCTAAATAAGGTTGAACATTACCATAAAAAAAGATATGAGTGGTCTTAGGGATCAAATCCCTAAATAGTCAAAATAGAGATCCTGAAGTGTTTTGAGAATAACATTTGGCATGGCTACATGAGCTCTTGATATATCCAAATACATATAACCTATAGTATCTACATTAGAGAAGCACTTTATGAAGTTTTAAGAGAGAATAATAAGAGGAAGACAATCTTTTAGAAGCTCAAAGTTGCCAAATTATGACTAAGGTCCTTCAGTGATGTCTACATGCCTGAGAGGGAAAAGAGACCCTTCATTCAAAGTTGAAAATCCTAAAACATACCCCCATGGTCAAATTTTTCTAGTAAATAAGTGGAATTTTCATGATATAGTGAATCATTAAAATAGGATATAAGGTGATGTCATACTCCTCAAGAGACCCTATAGTCTATACATAGGCATGTGAGCACTTACAGCTAATAGTGGATTGATACAGATAGAGAGTTAAGATCATGGTATTATTGATGTTGTGAAGAGGATAAAAATGATGTGAATGACCTATATGATATCTAGATCACCATAAAAGGCTTCAAGATAGTCTTTACACATTATGATTAAGTCTAAGTCATGGGCAAATGTGTATCTACATGTGCAACTTTTCACAAAAAATATAGTCATGATAAGAACTCAATCCAAATAAGTTCAAGTGGTCAACAATGATTGAAATAGGTGAAAAAGTGAATCCAAAATTCATAATATTATACCAATATGTCTCTAAATGGGTTATAAACACTATCTCAAGCCTAATCATATAAATTTATCTATAGGCATGGTGTCAAAATAGGATTAACACAATTAGGAACATGTACACAGTCTTGACTAAAGGAAGGGGTTTGAAGAGTCAGAAAGGGTATGAAATGAATTGGAAGGATAAATAGGTTCATAACATATTAAACATGATTTTAATCCTTTGAAATTTCTCTCCCATGAAAATCATGCCAAGAAATATTTCTAAATAAATAGGAAATATAGTCAAACCTTCTCACTCAGCCTTGACTGGTCAAGGTCTTTAAAAGAGATATGTGGAAGTCTTAAGTGATGATAAAATTTTAATTTAATAAATTATGTTCATAATAACTTCATTTAATTCTCACAAGTGTATTTTTAATATATAAAGGTCTCAAAAGATGCACATACAATCCACTTGGAATAAGGGTCATACACAGTCCTTGCTTAGCAGGATAGTTTTGACTTTTTTGAGGTTTAGAGGGTCATATGAGATGACCAGGAGCTCAAATTTTTTAAAAGAGTCATTAAAACTTTATTAATCTAATTATAAATTCAAATTAGTTATGAGAATAGGGTAATTACCCCTATTTTGTCTCAGACAGGGGGTACTTTCCCTTTATGTCAGACTGTTAAGTTTAGTGAGTGGGGTGTAAAGGATGATATAGAAGATAAGAGTACATTTTTTTAAGGTATGATAAGGTTTAAATGATATTTAAAAAACATTATAAATACCTCACAAGAGAGATAAAACAAACAGGGTGGTCTGGATAGTGAGAGTTACAGTAAGGCATAAATGATAGTTTCATGCATAAGGACCAAATGTGATATCATTTCCAGTTCTATCCCTAAGTGAAAATTAAAATATAATATAAAATATCTATTTTATCATAATATAAATTTATAATCTACTTTAAGACAAATAAAATCATCAAAACTCACTTTGGTCTCTAAGTTATAGGTAGGTCTACTACGCAGGTTCTAAGCCTAGAGTCTAAATGAGGTGTCAACTTATTTTCAAACCTTATGTGAGAATTATATATTTTTAATACATATTTTTGGTACAATTAGTAATATTTTATATCTTATATAATTCAAATAAACTTAGTTTAATGACTAAAAAATGCCAAAGTTGTAGACAGGCTTATAGGCAAACATTAGGCCTATGTCCAATATGAGGAGGAATTTCACACTCTAGCATTTGATATGATTTTAAACCTATTGATCATGTTTTTATGGTGTAAATATAGGTTTTAAATCTCTCACATATCAATATAAACCACAAGGAATCCATTTTGGCTCAAAAAAACCATTCAAACAAGCAAGAAATAAGGAAATAATCTCGATAAGACAAGTTTGAGCACTCATATATTTCATGAGGATTTTCATGGGTTCTAAGGGAGTTAAAGTATGTTATAATGGGTCTTAAATTCCATGTTTGTGTAATTTTTATGCAAGTTGGATGTCAGAGTTTTATGAATGAAGATTAAGAGGGCAAATAGGCCTAAAACCCTTACAAATACCCAATAATGGAAATGGAGTTATAAATGAATTATAAGGGAATATTTTGGCTATGAAACCTAATATAAATTATAAATTAATTTCTCAATATCCATCCCATACCATTTATTTGTACGGAATCTATACAGACATGGTAGAAATAGGGTATTTTTTACCCTTTTTTGTTATGTAGGTTCTAGGAGTCTGAAGATGAAACTAACATTGAGATAAATATTAAGAATTGTTATAACATATCATATTCATTTAATTCCTTATAAAAATTCCTAATTTCCTCAATAAGAGCTCTCATCTTAGCCAGTCAAAGCTAGCTTATTGGACAAGCTAGTGAGAAGTGCAAAAAATCTAAGGGAAAGTGATTTTAAGGTGCCTTTGATATGTATAAGCCCATTTAGTGTCTTTAAAAGTGTCATCCACTTCTTCCCATGCATTTTCATGAACAAATAATTAAAATTTGGATGACAAGTGTGTAGGGTGCATGAAGGAAGAGTTTTTTTATTGCATATGGTGACAGCTTAGCTTGGGATGATTCCAAATGACCAGACCATGAAAAAAATGCATGGATAGGCATTCATGAGACCCTTATACTTAATTAAAATCATTATTACTACTCACAATCAGTTATAAGGCATTCAAACAGGGTTAATCATGCAAGCAATTGTTTTGAGCTAGAATGAGGAGTATTTTGCCACTTTTCATGAAGTTTATGACTTGGATTGACACTGGGACCTTCTTGGACCTACATGGTTCATCTCATACACTCTTCACATGTAAAAATAATTTATCATATTATCTTTACAAGTGTCCTTGTGACCCTTGTACTTCTCTCTTCTTCTCTCTTTCTCTAGTTCTATAAGAACTAGCCATTTTGGCATTGTATTAGATGTTCCACCTGAGTATGGAAAAGCCCTAATCAAATGTATACATTGTGATCAATAATAAAACTTATTTTTACCTCCTCTATGAATATTATTAGTTTGTTCAATTGGATGATGAATCCTGCTTAGTGAAAACTATGGATTCCTTAGCATGTTTTGTCATTCCTTCATTCTATTCACAATTGGAAATATTCTTCTTGTAGGGCATGTGAAGTGTTATAAGAGATGTGAAATATTGAGTGAGTTAGTATTTTCATTAGTTATCTTATATTCCTTTTGTCTAGTCCTCATATCTTTGAAAATTCATCCATAACCTCATAATGTAATATTGATGTGAGAAGATAAAGATTGGAGAAGTGTATGTTTAGTTTGTCCTTTGATTTTAAGTGTAACATGCATATGGTTGGATGTCATAATTTTATTTGGTGTATCACCTCCCTTAGGTTAGTTTTATTTTAGATATCCTTCTCCATTTTCACCCCCCAAGTTTAGTTGTAGTTTCAATCCAAAGTGTTACATCAAGGGAGCTATCCCTATCTAGAGATTCACCTCATTCCTTAGGTTGACCACAAGCCTAGAGGTGATTCAATTATGCCACTTAGATGAGGAGAGATTTTATATATCCTAAAAGGGTGAAAATAAAAATGACAATACTTTTTGGCATGCTCAGTGGGACTCTTGGTCCAAGAAGTTGAGAGATTTTTGGTGTTGTCTCTCAATAATCAACCCTTAGAGGCATCTATCAAAGCGTCAATGGTGACTCTAAAGATACATCAGCTAGTCAAGTAGCCCAAGTTATCATTTAAGATTGTTATCAATGTATTTATTTGTGTTATTTATTTCAATGACATTCAATGTCTGACTTTGGTGTTGAGTTTTATTCTTTACAAATTGGTGAGACATTACAAGCTTGTGTCATTCCCTATCAATATAAACAAGTCCTTGGACAATCTTGTCATGATCCTTACTTGCCTAAATATGACTTTAATAAGCTCCAATATGATCCTTTTCAGCCCATGTATGAAGTATATCAGTCCCATAATCAGCCTTCTCCATGTCTTGCTCATAGTCAACCTAGCCACTCCTCAAGCTAACCCATTTCCACCTTGAAAAAGACACTCTTGGGATATGAAAGGTATATGTTGGATATTGATACTCAAAGGGGATGTGTTCTATATATTCCTAGTCATGTTATTCATAGGGTGATATAAACATTATATTTGATCAAAAGAGAGTGGGTACCTATTGAGAGAGCCAATTAGCAAAGGCTCACAGGTGAGATGCTTGATGTGAGTGGTCGATCTAGTTTCTTCCTTAGAAGATAGGCTAGAAGTTCATGAAAGGCAACTTCACCATACCTATCAGCCTTTATACCCACCTCCCCAAGTTTCCTATTAGTCATATATCACCCCTAATAATGAGCCAAATCAAATATATCAAATTTATCCTCTTACCAATTAGTTAGAGGAGAGAGTTGAAAGGAAAAATCTTGTGTTTGAAGCTAATCTTGATAGGCAAATTGAGTTAGATAATATGTATTTGCAGAATTCCATGTTAGCAACCAAATAAGTGGATTTCAAGCCCTCATTTCCCTCTCATATTTCATCCCAACCACCTCAAAAGGACACATATAATCCTAATATCCTACGCTAGAGTAAGATAGTATAATTATGGGGAAAGAAAGAGGATGGAAGTTTGGTTGATAAGGAGTGTGAAGTGGTGAATGAAGTTGAGCCTTTGCAAGTTCCTCCTACCTTTTATCAACAAATTTATTATGTATCATGTCATACCTCATGTATTCCTTATGCCCATGATGTTTCTTATGAACTTCAAGAGAAACTTTTCCAAGAGAACCTAGCCAATAAAATTGAGTTAGAGTTAAAGATGAGGTTGTTAAATCAAGGTGTGATGGAAGGTTTAAACCCAAAAGAAGATATTATGCCTAAACACACCCCATCCACCCTTCCTCAAGAGATTAATTAAGATAAATCAGATGTTAAATAATTGGTTACCAAATTAAGGGAAGAAAATCAAATTGTCTTAGCCCAAGGTCTACCTCCCCTTCCTCAAGAGCACCCAAAAGATTTTCCAACTTTGCATTCTCAATCTAATTTTGAGCCCTATTTTCCACTTCTACCAAATAGTTCCTTTTTTCCTAATCCCATCACCCTATTCATTGATGGACCTATGGTATGGGAACCTAAATAGGAGCATCTAGTTGATAAATAAAGAGAACTCATGCTTGAAGAAGACATACCTCCTTGGCAACCTTATTAGGCTAGGTCACGTGACTTTAAGATGCCTAGTCTTGGCATCACCATGATGGAGAAAGAGATGGAAGATATAACATCCCTTGAATATTACTCTACATCTTATCAAAATGTTGTGTATGATTACTTCCAACATGAATATGAATGTGTTATTAAATATGGAGAATAGTTTCAAGTCATCCCCAAAGAGGTAGCAGTCCTAAAAGAATCTCTTGAGACCAATGTGGGAGTTGTTACACTTGAAGATGATCCAATACATTATCTTGATCATGAATCACCATTATATGCTATGGATATTTAATAAAATCATCTTGATGGCATCATACATCAAGAAGATAATATTGAAGAGGTAGTGGCACTGGATTATAAAGAAGACAAGGATGATTGGCAGCTACAAATGGTGTTATTTCAAGAAATTGAAAAGATTTTCCAAGTTGAAGGCTAAGTTTATGAAAAGGTGAAGGAATATTCCTCCATGGAGGACAATTACCAATATTTGGAAGAATTTTCAAAGCTCTTTGATGAGCTAAAAGAACTTGCAGCTGAGAAGAGGCCTAGTCTTGTTGAGAGAACTATGGAAGACACGAAGGTATGCCTTGTTGAATCACCAATTAAATCTATAATGGAAGATCCACATGAAAATTTTGAGGTTTTTTGTATTCAATATGAGTTCATTTCCTTAGTCAAGTTATTTTTATATGCTTGTTTCTCATTAAACATCATGCTAATGATATTGGCAAACATTGTGGAAAAGTTGGAGGTATCAATGCTAAAGGACAAAAGGCTATATGCCTCATTCAATCCTTCATGTCATGAATTAAGAAGAGTCTCAATCTTTCCATTTGATCTAGTATGGAGTTATTCTTAGTTTCTAGTTTTACATGATTATTGTTTTTTAATTCCCCTAAGTGCTTTGAGAACATATGTGTTTGATCTCTTTGTTGTGTGTGTCCTTTGTTTTGTGTGGTTGAGGTAGTCATTATTTATCTTATCTTGGTAAATGGTAAAAATTTTCCTTGTTTGTATCAAAATTTAGACAACTCCTAATCCCAATAGACTAATAATGCTAATAGTCTAGTTAGTATAGCAGGCATACTACCCTTATGAGTCACCAATTTGTTGACCAAATTTGACTTTTTAGTCAAATTGGGGAAATTGGACTTTTTAGGTATATATGGGGTGTAATATGAGTGTAATTGGGTGTATTACATGTTAATTAATCACAAATTATGTTATATTGGCCTTGTTTAATTAGTTTTTATGTCCATTTATCATTTTAGGTCATTTTAGGGGTCAAAAAGGTAAATTTAATGCTTTGTATAGGTTTCTTGGGAAATGTGAAGGTGTTAAAATATTATGTCATGCCTCATGTGTCCCTATAAGTTTTAATTAACTGACAAAACTAAAATATGGTAGGTTATGCAAAAAAAAAATTAGAGGAGAGTTTGGCACTTATACGACCTCTTTAGGAAGTGTGACATGTGGTAAATGGTCAATAAGTTCCTCTTAATCTTCTCCATGATAAATTCCATTATTTTTTTTATTTTTAAGTCTCATTTATTACTAAAAACCATTCATCTCTCTTTTCACCCTTCTCAGCAAGCGAAAGTGACTTTTAGGTTTTTGCTTGGTATGGACAACTTAAGATGTTTTAGGGAACATTATTTGGGTAATTTAAATTAAAATCACATACCTTAATTTACATATAATAATTTATAATAATTTTTCTTTTTACTTCATGAACTATCTTCTTGAAGTTGATTGTGCAAATCTATTAGCTATTTTATGCACCCTATGGATTTTGCTCTTGTTTAGGAGATAATGTAAAATATAGATATTTATGTTGCTCCCAAATGATGTTTAAATATCCTTATAATAGTCCCCATAATTTTTTTCATGTTTTTTGGTTTTAGGATGAACTAATAACCTCAAATTTTTAGATTGGTCTATTTTGAGTACAATGGGCAGTTTCACCAATTTCAACAACTTTGTGCTTCTCCATGGATTCATATGGTTATGTCAGTGTCTCTTCTATGTTTTTAGGTCCTCTTGATTCTCCCTCCACCTTTCAACCTCTTATCCTAAAGCAATACATATAGATTTATAGTCAAATGCTAATTGCCAATCAATCTACCATGTAAATGCTCATTTACAGGTGCTTGAAGGGAAATTTTACATTGAAAATAGGTTATATTGACTTGACCCATATTCAAAAGTTATATATAATCCATGTTCATATGGGATGGAGTTCTTTTGTGTTCATAAATATTTTCCCCATGCATATTATTCTAATTTTTCCCACTACATATGTATGGCTCCATCACCACCTACAGGTGGCCTGAGTAGAGAGATTAAAACCCATATGGAAAGGTTGAAACATTGGTTGACACCCTATTTAAGGTAGTAACATGATGAAGGATCATGGTAAACTTGTATATAGAGTTGAATTACTAAAAAAGGTTTAAGGTTACCTCAAAAATGATATGATTGGTCTTAGGGATCAAATCCCTAAATAGTCAAAACAAAGATCCTGAAGTATTTTGAGAATAACATTTAGCATGGCTACATAAGCTCTTAATACATACAAATGTGTCTAGCCTACAGTCCCTATATTGGATGAGCACTTAACCAAGTTTTAAGAGATAATAATAAGAGGAAGATAGTCTTTTAAAATCCCAAAGTTGCTAAATTATGACTAAGGTACTTTAGTGATGTCTACAAGCCTAAGAGGGAAAAGAGACCCTTCATTCAAAGTTGCAAATCCTAAAACATAATCCCATGGTCAAATGTTTCTAGTCAATAAGTAGAATTTTCATGATATAGAGAATCATAAAAACAATATATAAGGTGATGTCATGCTCCTCAAGTGACCCTATAATCCGTACACATGCATGTGAGCACTTACAGCCAGTAGTGGATTGATATAGACAATGAGTTAAGATCATGGTATTATTGATGTTATAAAGAGGATAAGAATTATGTGAATGACATGTATGATAGATAGATCACCATAGAATGCTTTATGAGTGTATTTACACATTATGATTAGGTCTAAGTCATGGGCAAATGCATATCTATAAGTGTAACTTTTGACAAAAAACATAGTCATGATAAGAACTCAATCCAGATAAGTTCAAGTTATTGAAAATGACTGAACTAGGTGAACAATTGCATATAAAAGTCCTAATATCATTCCATGATGTCTATAAATGGTTTATAAACACTGATTTAAGCCTAATTATATAAATTTATCTACAAGCATAGTGTCAAAATAGGAGTAACATAGTTAGGATTATGTGCATAGTCTTGACTAAAGCAAGGGGTTTGAAGAGTTATCAAGGGTAAGTAATGAATTGGAGGGATAAACATGTTAAAAACATATTAAACATGATGTTCATCCTTTGAAATTTTTCTCCCATGAAAATCATGCCAAAAAATATTTCTAAATAAATAGGAAATATAGTCAAACCTTCTCACTCAGACTTGACTGGTTAAGGTCTTGAAAAGAGATATGTGGATGTCTTAAGTGATGATAAGATTTTAATTAAATAAATTATGGTCATAATAGCCTCATTTAATTCTCAAAAGTGGATTTTTAATAGATAAAGGTCTCAAAATATGCACATACAATCCACTTGGAATAAGGGTCATACACAGTCCTTGCCTAACAGGATAGTTTTGAATTTTTGGAGGTTTAGAGGGTCATATGAGATGACCAAGAGATAAAATTTTGTGAAAATAGTCCTCTCAACTTGAGTAATATCATGATACATTAAATTTTTTGGGGAGAATAGGGGAAGCACTCCTATTTTATCTTAGATAAGGGGTATTTTCCCCTTATGCCAGACTAGTAGGTCTAGTGACTAGGGTGTAAAGGATGATCTACAATCTAAGAGGACATTTTTGGAAGGTTTTATAAGGTCTAAATGAGATTAAAAAAACATAATAAACACCTCACAAGAGAGAGAAAATAAATAGGGTGTTTTAGATAATGAGAGGTATAGTTAGGCATATATGATAGTTTCATGCATAAGGACCAAATGTTAGATCATTTACACTGATAGACCTAAGTTCCCCTTCCAATTGACTAGAAAATATCTATGGGATCATAATATAAATGTCTAAGCACTTGGAGACATGTATAATTATTAAAACACACTTTGGGCTCTAAGTTGTAGGTAGGTCTACTAGGCAGGTCAAGTTATTTTCAAACCTTATGTGAGCATTCTAGATTACTAATGCATGTTATTAGGACCATTATAAATATTTTAGAGCTTATAAAATGTAAATAAACTTAGTTTAATAACCAAATAATGCAAAATTTATAGACAGGCTTCTAGGCAAACATTAGGCTTATGTCCAATATGAGGATGTCTTTCACACTCTAGCATTTGATATGATTTCTAACCTATTGAATAATTTTTATAAGACAAAAATAGAGGTTTTAAAGCTCTCACATTTTAGGATAAACCACAAGGAAGCCATTTTGGCTCAAAAATCCCATTTAGACATGCAAGAAATAAGATTGATAGGACAAGTTTGAGCACTCGTATATTTCATGAGGCTTTGCATGGGTGCCAAGGGGGTTCAAGGATGTTAGTAGGGGTATTGAATGCCATGTTTATGGATTTTTTCTACAAGTTGGATGTTAGAGTTTTATGAATGAAGCTTAAGAGGGAAAACAAGCCTAAAACCCTTGTTAAACCCTTATGGAGACATGATGATGGAAGTGGAGTTATAAATTCATTATAATGGCATATTTTGGCTATTAAACCTATTTCACATTAGAAAGGACTCTCTTGATCTCCATGCCATACCTTTTGGTTGTACAAAATCTATATGAACATGGTAGAAATAGGGTATTTTTCACCATTTTTTGTGTTGTACAAGTTTTAAGAGGAGTCTAAAGATGAAACCAACTTTGGGAGAAATATTAATACTTGTGATAACCCCCCATATTTTCCTAAATAGGAGCTCTCATCTCAACCATTCAAAACTAGCCTATTAGACAAGCTAGTGAGAATCATGAAAACTCTAAGTGAAAGTGATTTTAAGGTGTATTTGATGTGTATAAGGACATGAAGGGTCTTGATAGGTGTCATCCACTTATTCCCATCGATTTTCATGAAAAAATACTTCCAATTTGGAATTTAAGTGTCCAGGGTGCATGAAGGAAGAGTTTTATGGACTACAAATGATGATAGCTTAGTTTGGGATGATTCTAGATGACCAAACCATGTAACTAATGCATGAAAAGGAATGATTGAGACCCTTAACTTTAATTAAAATCATTATGAATAATATTAATAAGTTATAAGGCATTAAAATATGGATAATCATATAGGCAAATGTTTTTAGCTAGAATGAGGAGTTTCTTGCCACTTTTCATGAAGTTTATGACTCTGATTGACACTTGCACCTTCTTTGCCCTATATTGTTCATCCCTTACCCTCTTCACATGCAAACATAATTATTCTCTTATATTTAAAAGTGTAATTATGACACTTTTAATTCTCTCTTATTCTCTCTTTCTATAGTTATATAATTCATTTCATTCCTTAGAACAACTGCTAAGTGCCTCAATAAGAGCTCTCATCTCAGCCATTCAAAACTAGCCTATTGGACAAGCTAGTGAGAATTGTGAAAATTTTAAGGGAAAGTTATTTTAAGGTGTATTTTATGTTTATAATTAAATTAATGGTATTTATAGGTTTCATCCACTTCTTCTCATTTATTTTCATGAACAACTAATGCCAATTTGGAATCTAAGTGTGCAGGGTACATGAAGGAAGAGTTTTATGGACTATAGATGATGATAGCTTAGTTTTCGATGATTCAAGATGACCAAAACATGAAAAAAAAAATTAAATTAATTATTGATACCCTTTACATTCAATTCAATCATTATTACTACTCTTAATCAGTTATAAGGCATTCAAATAGGGCTAATCATGCAGGCAATTATTTTGAGCTAGAATGAGGACTTTCTTGCCTCTTTTCATGAAGTTTATGACTCTAATTGACACATGTACCTTATTTTTCATCCCATAGCCTCTTCCCATTAAAAAATAATTATTCTCTCATCTTGACAAGTGTCCTTGTGACCCTTAGACTTCTCTCTTCTTCTCTCTTTCTCTAGTTCTATAAGAACTAGCCATTTTGGTATTGTATTGGATGTTCCACTTGAGTATGGAAAAGTCATACTCAAATTCTTACCTTTTCATCAATAATAAAACTTATTGTTACCTCCTCTATGACTTTTTTTAGTGTGTTTAATTAGATGATGAATCTTGCTTAGTGAAAAATATGGATTCTTTAGCATGTTTTATCATTCCTTCATTCTATTTATAGTTGGAAAGCTTCTTCTTAAAAAGCATGTGAAGTGTTTTAAGAGATTTAAAATATTGAGTGAGTTATAATTTTAATTATTTCCCTTTTATTCCTCTTTTCTAGTCCTCCTATCTTTTTACATTCATCCATAACCTCACAATGTAACATTGATGTGAGAAGATGAAGATTGGAGAAGTGTATGTTCAGTTTGTCCTTTGATTTTAAGTGTAACATGCATATGGTTAGATTTAATCATGTTATTTAGTGTATAATATCTCTTAGGTTACTTTTATTTTAGTTATCCTTTTCCCTTTTCACCCCCCAAGTTTAGTTTTAGTTACAATCCAAAGTGGTACATCAAGAGAGCTAGTCCTATCTAGAGATTCACCTCATTCTTTAGGCTGCCCACAAGCCTAGAGGTGATTCCATTGTGACACTTGGATGAGGAGAGATTTTATATCTCATTAAAGGGTGAAAATCCAAGTGATAACACTTTCCTTGGAGAAGCACGAGTTTGAAATGTAGTGCCCCCATGCTTATCTAGAAGTAATTTTGATCTATCAAACTTCAAAGATGCATCATTGGTCAAAAGATTTAAAAGGGGACCCACCATAATATAATATTAAAAACCAATCATCCATTCCGTTTGGAACCACTTCACTTATCCTAAGAGTAGTGGTCATAATAGAATAGTGCATCATTTCCATATCCAAGACCTAAGTGATAACTGCACTCA
>JARHVA010005074.1:397500-752500 GCA_037957365.1 Torreya grandis
GAGGCCTATAGAGATTAAATTATATAGTTGAAGACCAATAAGCTACCAAAGGGCCTTATCACCCTATAAAATCTTTTTGACTCTGATGATGCAAGGAATGACAAATTCAAGTTTTTCATGAAGAAGGTTGATTACTATGAAATTGATGTTGTAGGTATGAAAAAGATAAAAATTAGGAAAGAAGTTCCCCAGAAGGAGGAGTGGTTAGTCTCTTTCTATGAAAAGTATGAAGGAGTTATTTCATTGACTTATGATGACTTGAAGGGATACAACCATGGGATTATCTAGCACACCATAGATTTAGTAGAAGGGGCCAAGCTAGTCTAAAAGAAATAAAGGAAAGTAAACCTAAATATTGAGTCCCTCATGGATCAAGAGCTTAGGAAACTAATTGAATCAAAGATCATATACCCAATCAAGCATTTAACTTGGGTATCCAGTCTAGTTCTCATGTAGAAGAAGAGCAGAGAAATATGGATGTACATGGATTTTTAGGACCTAAATAAGGTATCCCTAAAGGACCATTACCCCCTTCCCTCTATGGATCAGATCCTCTAAATGGTAGCAGGCACAGAGATGTTTTCCCTATTTGATGGATTCTCTAGGTATACTAGGTGTGGATGAATGAAGAATACCAACACAAGGCCAACTTCACTATGAAGTGGGGAACCTTCGCATATGTGAAGATGCCTTTTCTCCTTTCCAACACTGGTGAAATTTTATAATGAGTGATAGATGTAGCCTTCAAGGGTATAATTAACAAGATCATCTTTATTTACCTAGATGACCTCAATGTGTTTTTTAAGAAAGAGGATCACTTAGACCATCTAAATATGGTCTTCCAAAGATTTCAAGAATTTGAGGTATTTTTAAGTGTCTTCATAGTTCTACAATGAAAACTACTTGGTTATGTGGTATCCAAGGAAGGAATCACTATTGATCCAAAAAGGGTAAGGGCCATTAAGGACTTGGCCTTGACAATAAACAAGAAGGGGGTCCAATCTTTCCTTGAAAAGATTAATTTTATCATCGGGTTCACATCAAACTTTACAGTGTTGGTTAGGCCAATCACCCTAATGCTGAAGAAAGACCAGGCCTTAAAATGGACACCCAAAGGAAGAGTATCATTTTATAATATCAAATGTGCCATATCCATAGTGCATATACTAGTTAACCCTGACTTCTGTAAGGACTTCATTATGTACATCTATGGAAGTGAGCACAGCCTAGCTACCATACTAACTCAAAAAGAAGAATAAGGAATGAATGAACACCCAATTACATTTTACTCAAGGACACTGCATGGATATGAGGTTAATTAAAAAAATTTGGAGAAGTAGTCCTTCACCATTGTCAAAGGCCTTAAGAAGTTTAGTCACCTCATAGTAGGTAGCAAGGTAATGGTGTATGTAGCACACTCCAGTGTTTGTGAGTACATCATGGAAGAAGAAATTATAGAGAAAAGGGCCAAATGGAGCACCAAGATCTTAGAATATGATATAGAAATTAGGCCAATAAAGGTAATTAAAGGAAGAGTATTTTTTAATTATTTATCTCAATGCATAGAGGTCTTAGTAGAGGAATAGGACATATCGAAAGTAACTTCAGATTTGACAATAGCTCATCCTCTTTGCACCTTTATCTTTATGTCTCTATATTATTTTATGTGACATTATACCATCCACCTATGCTTGTATCCTAGATGATGACATATATATAACCATTCGATATAGGTCAAGCTCCTCTGTGTTCACACTTGGACCCACTTCCATTGGACCCAAAAAGTCTAGATGAGAAGAATGATGAATTAGGTAAATTCTACACATGCACACAAGATCTCCAATCATCCTTAACTATTGACAAGACCTCTTGCACATGCTCAATAATTTAAACTCATCCCTAAACATCTGGAGCCATGCCAAAACTAAAGATCTACCAAGCATCTTTCAATTATACTAGGACAAGCACATTACACACTTTATCATTATCAAATAGACTATCAAGGCACTTCATCCAATAACTAGGACACCTCGATTATAATCAATGAACCCTTTATATAGTGGGGCTTAGACTTCATCAAAATGATTAATCCCATATATAGTACTAGTCATAAATGGATATTAATGGCCACCAACAATTTCACCTGATGGACCAAAGTAATCCTACTGAGAGAAGTGACTGAAAATGTGATTCTTGAGTTCTTAGAAGAGCTTGTGGTAAGGTTCAGCCCACCCAAAACAATAATTTATGACAATAAAAAATATTTATTTGGGTCTAATATTACTACATTCACACTTCAAAATATTATACTCCTGAAAGCTTCATCTAATTACTACTCATAAGGGAACAAGTTGGTGGAGTTGACAAAAAAAAATTGATCATATTTATCAAAAGGATGTGTGATGACAAATAGAGGTAATGGCACTTACATGTGAGAAAGGCCCTATGGGTAGACCATGTCATCCCCAAATAAATTCTTAAGACCTTCCTGTATAAACTTGTATATGAGAAAGAAGTGACTATGCATGTATCATCAGAAATCCCTACATTACAAATTTTAAAGGCTATTGAAATTGAAGAAAATGGAGCAATAAATGTTTGACTTGCTAAATTTCTCAACCTTTAAGAAGAAAGGGAGTAGGCAAGCGATGTGAATATCATCTGGTAGTACACATTTAAGCAATGGTTTGACAAAAATTCATCAAACTTGAGATTTAAACTTGGAGATTTAGTTCTCAAATATGACCAGTGGGCCATGAAGCTAAGACAACATGAAAAGTTTAATTCTTTTTAGAGAGGACCATTTCACATCATTAGTGACAAGTAGGGAAACACTATTGAGATAGAAGACAAAGAAGGTAATGCATTAGATATCCCCATCAATGGGATCAACTTGAAGCATTATAACTAACTTACCCACCTCCCCAACTTATACATAATTTGATTTTTTACCTTTCCCTTTCCTTTGTTTCCTTTCCTTGTTGTTTCCTTTTTTAAATCAGTGTCATTGGCACAAGCAACTAGTCTAGTTTCCACACATCATCTCCCTAATCATCCCAAATCTTCCAAAACATTCTCTGAAAGATGGCTATCTACTCATTCCACTTACCATTAATGTCAGATGCCCCACTATGCATAACTCCCCATAATGATCACCACAAATCTCTTGCAAGTGGATTCTTGAGTGTGTGTGTGTCACCCCTACCATTTATTAGGATGTCAGTTTTTGAATTTTCCATGATGAGCACAACTAGTGGCACCAATGTATAAATTCCCCACCTCATACAAGCCAAACACTTGACACTTTGAGATTTTTAAAGCTTTGAGTAATTGAGAAGAACATAAGAGAGTTTAGACTACAATTGCAATTAGTGAAGCATAGAACCATAAATCTAGACTTTTATTAGAAATATAAGTGATTTTGGAACAAATTCTCTAGCAATGGAGGCTTCTACATCTTCATTAAAAAGTGAGAAACACCCTTCAAATAGATATCCTATGGGTTGAGCAGTGGGGGAGACCTTCCCCCCAAGTATGTTATGAGCAAGGCCTATGCTTCAGCCCTTATTCAAGCAAGGGAAAAAGTGCCGAATACCAAGAAGGTACCCAAGAGACCTTATAAGGACTAGACATTATTGATCTACTTTGTGGATGAAATATTGAACCCAAAGTTAGCCAAGAACCCTAAGAGTTTAAGGGAGGGCACCCACACCCAAATGCTTGACAGGGTCAGTAGGAAGGAATACCACTCACTTGGCCACTTGATATGGGAGTCCACATTAGCATAATACATGGTACCCTATGTACACATGTGCCTAGAAATCATCACCCTCTACATATAAAGATATGATGTTAGTACTAGCATGATTGCTAGAAATACCCATTTAAGGGTGAAAATTGATGTAGATGGCATTACGGAGATGCTCTAGCTTTCATATGATCCTAAAGCTATTTTTTGTAGCATACAAAGCCTCCAAGGTGTTAGGGACTACTAAGTCTAGGAAAAATCATGCTTCATTGGCATTCTCCTCAACAACAAGGTCATGGAGATGCCTCCTCTACCCATGCCTCTGACAACCTTCCTCACATAGCACTTGAAGGAGACTCTATCTATTTTGGCCTTTATCTTAGGAATGGACATCAATTTTAAGGTCTACAACTTTAACTTAGGGGAACTCTTCCTCATGACCTCAGTGGAGAAGGGGAAAGTGTTCAAAATGGACTTTGTTGAAGCCATCATTTCCACCATGAGGAATAATTTGGATAAATTTTTAGTGATGGTTACAATCCGGTACCCATCTTTCCTCCTACATCTCATTTTATACCAACATACTTAGTACTTCTCTTTATACCTAAATCTTAGCACCTTTAACATAGAAGTCTTCCCCAATATGGTAGCCCCAATCATCATATAGACTCATGTTTTGGCTATCACTAGGGACTACTATGAGTACTTAGAGCTCTTTATGACTCTAGTTCTCATTAACCTTAGCCAATAGACCATTACCTCTAGGATGATGGATTACCAAAAATCTTGGCTTGTAGGCAGTAAGGACTTGGTCAACTAGTTTTAGGGAGCCCACTTTTCTTTCATCTAAATTCACAAGTTTCAAGGAGAGCCTTTTCAAAACCCTTGATTGCTAATGTACAAGTCCCTGGCCTTAGAGTTGGTTTGCCAACTCGATGTGGTGGACTCCATCTATGGGGTGGGGAAGAAAAAGAAAGGTGTATACGAGGTCCCTTTTACATGAGATAGTATCATAGTGTTAAATAAGCACCAAGAATGCCTACTCATATCCAAGCTATCAAATCTTGACCTTGATTTGATAAATGATAGATGGAACTATGACCTAACCAAGTATATAGTTACCTTAAATATGGCTAGTGCTCTTAAGCACCAAATATAACCTTACATAGAGTAAAGGGGGTTGATCATAGAGGACTTTCCTCAAAATTATGTGGACCTAGCCTAGATCTCAATGTACACCCTAAAACCATGGGAGTATTTCTATGTCAAAGTCCAGGTATATGACCTGACCAATAAGTTGTCAAAGGGGATGAAGAAAAATCTTACCCAGTTAGATTAGAGTGAGGATAAAATAGTGGCCTTCATTAAATAAAGGTATGAAGTAAACAAGCCACAATCTAGTTTGGATGATGAAGATGGAGATGAAACATTTGATAATATATGGGATGAGTTTCATCTAGAGGAAGGAGAAGAGGGAGAAAAATTCACTCTTGAAATTGTGACAGAAGAAGAGGAAGAAGATATTCCTAGGGAGGAGATAGGGGGAATGCTTCTATAAAAGGAAGCAATAGTAGAGGTCTAAAATCCTTTAACATGTCAACCACTCATGTTCTCAACCCCCATAACCCTACAATAGCAATAATCTCCTTTCGAGCACCCCACAACTAGTTCATATCAGCTCAAGTGAACCAAGGTACTGATTTATAACCCTTTAATGGCACCCTTATAGAATAAAATCCACTTCATGGATCCCCTTCTCTCCACCATCACCTCCTTTTCCACTTCACCATCTCTCTATATAGTCTCACCCCTAGTTGTATAACTCTTGACTGCCTATCCAAGTACTAAATTGGCCCCACTTTCCTCTTTTTTTAGCTAGTCCACCACTGAGCTTTCCCTACTTTCTTTTGTGATATCGATCTCCTCCTACATGCCTTTCCTCACCCCCCCCACCTTCATCATCTACCTCATCCTCCCTTGTAATGCAATCATGATTCACCCCACCCTACAAGCTCTCATATTTATTCCCTTCCACCATAATAATTTATTTGCTCACCTCCATGAGAACAGGGTCTGCTACTTCATAATAGCAAGTCATTTTTCCATTCACATTGTCATAGGGAGTCCCTTTTGTCGGGAAAATAATCTAATCACCAAACTAGTACCAACATAGTAAAACATAGTGAGGGTGTCTTGAGAGGCTTGAATGGAATGAAAGAGGGGGAAGTAGGCTTAGGCCTCTATTAAAACTCACATGTGGTTTTTGATGACCCCACATAATAATCCCTGATGATTGCTCATCTAACCCCCCAAGTAATCAAGCCCCAAAGATAGACGTAGCCAGGGGATGACACCATACAAGCCATCAACCTCAACCTTAGTCAGGCCAAACCCATTGATCAAGTTGAGATTATGGAAGAGATGCAAAATTCCAGAACCACAAACTATATCAAGGGAGCCTAATAGCTAGAGAAGACCAAGCTATCACTTTCAAAGGTGAAGGATATAGCCAACCACCTTAGTGTTGAAGCTAAGGCCAAAGATGCAGAGATAAATAAGGTAAGGATTGAGCTTTAGAGCCACATCTCAAATGAAAGCTTCCAAGTAGAAGACAACCTATGGATAGCCACTCAAACCAAGCTACAAGCGAAGGAGACTGATCTATCTTAGATCCACAAAAAAATCTTTGATTTTGATTGGCTATTTTGATAATTATAGTAGAGGATGTAATAGGAATCCTTGGCAAAGGACCAAGAGATTGAGAAGTTGAAGAATGACCTTTCCACATGCCCATAGGTCATTGAAATCCTTCCCATGATCTAGTAGATGTACAAATCCTATTGGGAAAGAATCAAGGACATGGTTGCTAACCTAAATCTAGTACTCACTTTCACCATAGAATCACAAATATTGAGGTCTCAAGTGAGTCCATTCATTGACTTGGTGTTCACCTTTATATCCCCTAAGGTATTAGATTCATATATCCTAGTCTAAAATCTCTATAGCACTTTAGAGGAAATGTTAAAAGAAAAAGGGGTGGCTGATTCAAGGTAGGTTGTGGCCAAGGTCAATGAATTTATTAATTTTATCAAGGCAACAAATAAATTTAAGGCATTCTTTAGTGCCTTAGAATAGGTGCTCTGAGATAGGTGGGGACACATTGAGTAGTTAGTCTAGTTGGGACTCCCCTCACCTTTCTTGGTAGACAATAGCATCTTTCCACAGGACCAAATCAAGGTGCTTCTAAAATAGAAGAAAAATGACTAGACCTTTTTTGTGGTTCTTGATTAGTCACCTGATGTCTTTGAGGTGGAAAATATTTTACAACCACTTTCCCAGCTAAAATTCTAGATGTTGGAAATTTTTTAAGGCATGAAAAATGTTGCTTTTAAAGAGATGATAGATATAGATAGAGCCTTTAAGGCTCTCAATAATAATATCAAGCCTAAGGAGTAATAATGGGTACCCTTATAGGTGACCCTTAAAAAAATATAGTTTTCTGCACCTTCCTCCAAATTTTTGCTTTGACTAGCTAGATACCAAAGTTTTGGGTTCTCACATCCAAGGCAAATACCCATGTGAGTTGTCAAGAAATATGGATCAAAATCCATGTTTGTCATTTCTGGAGTAGTTTGTCTTTGGATTCAAGCTCTCTTAATAGTTGATAATTTCTTGGCACCCTCTGGAGGTTCCCTTTTTTAGCCTATTCTTTTTTTAGGCCCCTTCTCAAAATTTTGCCTAAGTACCAGCCCCTATCTGCTTCTTCCATGTGGTATCCTAACACTCATTCATCTTGATTAATATCTCATTTCACTTTAGTGGAGCACTAGCTTAACATGTGGTAGCCTTGTGCTCTTCAAAGCCTTTTATGTTGGGTTAGACCTCTAAGCAAAATCATTGGTAGATGGGGTGAGGAATGGACCCATGGATCAATTTTTTTTAAAGGGGTAGAAATGTCCTCAACATCTAGCATCCTCACACTCATTTTGTGAAGGGATTCCCAAATTTCCCAAGAGAAGCATGAGTTTGACATGTAGTGCCCCTGCATTTATCCAGAAGTGATTTTGATAAGTCAATCTTCAAAGATGCATCATTGGTCAAAGGAATTAAAAGGGGACACACCATTATATTATATAAAAAATAGATGAGCCCTTTCACATGGTGCCACTTCATTTCTCCTAAGCATAGTGCTTGTAATAGAATAATACAACCCTACTATATTCAAGATCTGAATGATAACTACACTCATGAACTCAAGACCCTATTTCAGTTATAATGACATCATCATGATTTCAATTTGTAAAATATCTAGGTGTCACCCATGCAAGGGTCAGTGTCACCTATATATTATAGGCTCATTCCATGGATCAAGGGGATAAGATCTATTATCTTTTATATTTTGCACACAGTTATATGATAATAGACTAGGAAAGTAACAGTTAGGATTTTTTTATTCTACAAGCTTAATAGGTGTACCTCATAGGTGTGATTAGACACTTTGTATGTGCCTTTTTGGCCTTCTATATTTTTTTCTCCATCTACAATGAAAAGGATGTGGTGTTTTGTGTTATTTTATGTGGAAATCATCTATGTTCACTATTTCTTTTCTTTTGCTTCCATAGTGTGAAACTTTGCTTGCTTTTAGACCTTAATTTTATGCTTCTTTATGGTCTACAATGATTGAGGATTTTTATTAGCCTATGCAAATTTAGGTTAATATTTTAAATCTCTCGGCACATTGCCTTAGTGTTATTTTACTATTAGTTGCTTTCATTTCTCTCTATCCCTTTTCACCCCCAAATTAAATGAAGGGCCAACTTCTAAAATCTTAGAGGTTGTTTTACTGACTACATTTGGTCCCAAACCTATAAATCTTCCCATTGGAGTTTGTTACACTTGAGGTGAGATTTTTAGGTGTCAACAAGATTTATAATGATGATTTAGTTGATTGTTACCAAAGTAAAAAGTATCCCATCCCTAACTGGATCATGGGTAATCAAATTTATGAAGGTACGGGCCTAGGGGAAAATTAGTAAGGCACTCTTAAGCCATATTTATTACCAAACATAAAGGAACTTATGGTATTGGATTTAAACCACCTAGGGTGACCTTGCATATCTTATCCATGTTCCTACACCATCGACTAGCGATCGTGATGCCAATAGTGACATAGAGTCTAATTATACTATATACAAGCACTTAACCATTACCAACCTATTTAACCCTCATGTTTTATGTACCATTATACTTATTATTCATCATTCCCCACTTTTACTTCATCATCCAAAACTCATTAATTGGGACCAAAAAGAACCCACAATAGCACTCAATGAGTTTGAAAATTATGAGGCTATTTATGACTTCCAGGGCATAAGTGATCATATTCTACTTGGAGATCATAAACAAGGTTTTTATATCATATTAGATCCTACTACCTATTTCAAAGAGCAGGTGAACTTTTTCTAAAAATAAAATAAAAATAAAACATTGAGGTCCCGAAGTGAAAACATATTAGAGGTACTTTCAGACTAGGGTAATATTAAACAAAAAGGCTAGTCTCTTGGTGAAAACCTATTTCATGAACCATTAGATGGGGATGTTCACCCTTCTTTGGATGAAAATTAATATGCCACCAATGTCATAATCATATTTAGGTTTTAAATTAATGAACAATAGCATGACTTTGAATAGATTGTCTAAGAATATCCATAATTTTTTGTTACATGGCCCTTTCCACCATTGTGTGATTTTGATTCATCTTATCTAGGAGAATTGGATGAAATAGTCTAACTAGAGGAATTTGATGTCACTAATTGTTGACAATTTTGACACCATTGGTCAAAGTTGCTTATGTGTAGGTTATAAAAAAACTCCATTCATGGATTAAATGTACAAAAAGGTATTAAAATAATAATAAAATATTAATTATGCCTAAATAATTTTCATGAACAACTCATAAGTCCAAATTTTGATAGAGGTTTCTTTTATTCTTCTAATTAGCTATTTGCAAGCTAGTGAAGGCAATTTTTAGATGCTCAGGGACATGAAGGTGAAGAAGATTTGGACAAAATGGAATTAGTTAGTTTTTGGTCCTTATTCCATAAATATTACATTAATTGGTTTTATGATATATTGTCTTAACTTTATGAATAATTGTTAAGAAGAGTAGGTGCTCTAAAACCCTTCTTAAACCTTCATTTGTTTGGTTTTAAGTAGTATGTTTACATTTTTGAGTTATTTGTTGAAAAATAAAGGTTGTGTGAGAACTTATTGTAAATTTATGAAATTTATGAACCTTAATAAATCAAAATTTCATATAAAATTATGAATAAAGTCAAAATATCAATAGATTTTTAAGTAAGCAAGAGAGACAATCAAAAAAGGCAATATTTGAGAGGTTTAAGTGATTGTTTGAGAACATAAAATTATTTTAAATATAATATGGTTTATTATATATAATATTTTAAAAATAATGTAGTATTTATGCCTCATAAAACTTAATAAAATGGCAAAACATAGACCTATAAGCGTTCAAAAATGAAATGGGGAAAGCTAGTCAACACAAAAAAGTGCATATTTTGAGTTTCATTGAACAAAAACTATTGAAATATTATATGTGGGTATTTTTTATGTCTTTTAATGTTTAAAAATGTTTTAATTTCCTTAATATACATTAATATATATAATTCTAATATACATGTCTAATCATGAAGGGAATGAAGGTTTCTTCACTATTTTGGCTTACAAATAGAGTTGGAAATGGGTGTTTCAGGTCCCTAGAATAGAAAAAATATATTTTAGAGTGTTAATAATTAATTTAAAGGTAAAAATAAAAGATAATTAAATAAAAACCAATTTAAAATAGGCTCTTCTCATTGAAAAACATCCCCAGATCATCCTTAGGGGAGCAAGCACACACTTTTTTTTGAATTTTTCTTAGGGAGTTTGGTGAATAATTTTGGATATTTTAAAACTTTTAACAATATTTCCAATTTATACCTATCCAAAAATAATTGGATGATTGTTTTATCAGACTTAGAACTCATTTATAGCCCCTAATCCAAATCAGGGTTTCTTGAGAACAAGAGAGCATCACATAGCATAAAATGGTGTTTTTTAGAGTTATACATGGAGTTTGGAGCTGAAATGTTTTTTGAAGATATGTACCACCATGGTAATTATTTTAAAATCATATTTTTTTCTCATTATATATTCAAATTATTAATATCCCTAAATTTTCTATCTCTCATAATGCATTCAAAAAGCTTGTCAAAGTTGCAAGTCGAGATAAGGGGAGTTCAAAACATGCAAAAATGGAGAGGTTGAGTTAAGTCAAGATAAGTGAAGTTGAACTCCAGATATTATGTCAAGATAATTCCAATAAACTAAAGATAAAAGTTTAGGTAACTAAATTATAAATTTAATATGCATTAAATACTAATAGGATTTAACTAAATACCAAAAATAGTTAACTAAATAAGATCAAAAGTTGCATGCAAGATCACAAGAAGTTAACTCAAGATTCAAGATGCATAAAGAGCCCTTGGACTTTTCAAACATGAAATAATAGCCACCATCTCTCCTAATACACCATATTATATGAAATAATATTTAAAATTAAATGATAAATGGGATAATATCTAGAAAAAATTGGAGTTGAAGGTGGAGTTTAATTTTGAGTTGAAATTTTAGTTGAAGTAAGAGTGAATGTGGAGTTTAATTTTGAGTTGAATTTTTAGTTGAAGTAGGACTTGCATGTAGACTCATCTGGAACTTCTTGTCTTCTCTCTCTCTTATTATGTACATTAATTTTTGAATTATTATGAGATATTATGATTTTTTATTACATAAAATCTTCCAAAATTTTGTATTACATTGCCTTTGAAGAAATAAAGAGCTGATTTTTCCTCCAACTTCAAGTTGTTGATTAAGTGTGCTCTTAATTCATTGATAAAACTTAGTGAATGATTGTTTTTCTTATGTTTATGTTTCAATATATCACATTTATGTATAAAATAATAATTATTTAAGGTCATATAAAGTATCTAAGTTTGATTTTATCCTAATCTGGAAGTGAATTCAACCATTGTTCACTCTTTCCAAACTAGTGTGTAATGTCCCTTACTTAGGGGCTCCTTTTTCCTCAACAAAGCTCTGATACCATTGTAATATCCCCAACCAATTGGGAATATATAAAAAATAAAGCTCTGAACAAAGATACAAATTTTTCCAAAAAAATTTCCAAATAAATAAATAAATCACAATATAATCTCTCAATAGCAAATCAAAGATCTTATCACTTGTTCTTCTAGATGATTACACAATTGAGTCTCTATCATACAGATAAAATAATATGAAATATTCTATCTTAAAACCCTAGGCTTTTGCAAATCTAGAAATTAAGCTTGAATCTGGACGTCTCGGCCTGCTGTGTCGAACACATAGTCACCGGTGTCGGTCGATATACTGCCGACGTCGGTCTCTGTCGGTCCTTCTCTACCGACGTCAGTCTTCAGTCGACCGATGTTGGTCACTAGGGATCTCTGGCTATCGAGGTCGATATCTGTGTGGATCTGTATGAACCTGTATGGACTTTGTACGGCCACCAATAAAGCACAACCTGTCTATTTTCAACCTCTGATCTGAAGATATATGGCTCTAATACAGAAGATCTCTATCTGTATAATTTATTGAATCAAAAACCTAATAAAATAAATACCTGGAAAGCTCTGTGATAAATTTTGTATGAAGTTACCTCTCAAATTTGTAAACTTCTGTGATAACTTCTGTATGAAGCTATCTCTCAATTTGGCAATAGATCAGCTGATATTTCACAGCCTCTGAATCACACACACTAAAGAGTGGAC
Organism: Torreya grandis; assembly: GCA_037957365.1. NCBI lineage: Eukaryota > Viridiplantae > Streptophyta > Pinopsida > Cupressales > Taxaceae > Torreya > Torreya grandis. The sequence continues at coordinate 410,116 of JARHVA010005074.1, forward strand.
ATTCTCCAATGTAGATGGAATCCTAGAACCCTTGGCTCAGTCTTCATAGAAGAATTCTTCAATATCAAAAATCAATAATCAATGCATAATTATTAATGGCCTCCATGAGAAACCCTTATACCCTCAAAAGATGTGCTTGCCCTAATTAGGGTTATCTTTCTTAAATTAGAATTAGGGTTTCTAATTAAAAATAGACCAAATAATTAATATTTGATTAAATCAATCAAATATTAATATCTCCCTCAATATATGTCTGGTCGAGCCCAAACAAAAGCCAACTGGAAAAATTCTGCTAAATGAAGCCAAGCCAATCTCCATCAAGACCCTCTCACCATCCTATCAGCCTACGAGGGTCGCATAATAGGCTAACCATCAACTCTAAACATGTCAAGTCCCCTTTTTAGTTGACATGTTCAGAGTTGATGGTTAGCCTATTATGCGACCCTCGTAGGCTGATAGGATGATGAGAGGGTCTTGATGGAGATTGGCTTGGCTTTGTTTAGCAAAATTTTTCCAGTTGGCTTTCATTTGGGCTCGATCAGACATATATTGAGGGAGATATTAATATTTGATTGATTTAATCAAATATTAATTATTTGGTCTATTTTTAATTAGAAACCCTAATTCTAATTTAAGAAAAAAAACCCTAATTAGGGCAAGCACATCTTTTGAGGGTATAAGGGTTTCTCATGGAGGCCATTAATAATTATGATTGATTATTTGATTTTGATATTGAAGAATTCTTCTATGAAGACTGAGCCAAGGGTTCCAGCATTCCATTACAGTGGAAAACGTCAACTCTTCATTGTGTGCGATTTAGAGGCTGTGAAATATCAGCAGATCTATTGCTAAATTGAGAGATAGCTTCATATAGAAGTTATCACAAAGGTTTACAGATTTGAGAGGTAACTTCATACAGAAGTTGTTACAGAGCTTTCTAGGTATTTATTTCATTAGGTTTTTGATTCAATAAATTATACAAATAGAGATCTTCTATATTAGAGCCATATATCTTCAGATTAGGGGTTGAAAATAGACAGGTTATGCTTTATTAGTGGTCGTACGAAGTCCGTACAGATCCACGTAGATACCAACCTCAGCAATCAGAAATTCCTAGTGACCGACATCAGCCGACTGAAGACCGACGTCGATAGAGAAGGACCGACAGAGACTGACGTCGGCAGTATATTGACCGATGCCGATGACTGTGTGTTCGACACGATAGGCTGAGATGTCCAGATTCAAGCTTAATTTAAAGATTTGCAAAAGCCCAAGGTTTTAAGACAAAATATTTCATATTATTTTATTTTTATGACAGAGACTCAATTATGTAATCGTCTAGAAGAACAAGTGATAAGATCTTTGAATTGTTATTGAGAGATTATATTGTGATTTATTTATTTATTTGGAAATTATTTTGGCAAAATTTGTATCTTTATTCAGAGCTTTGTTGAGGAAAAAGGAGCCCCTAAGTAAGGGACATTACAGTGGTATCAGAGCTAAATCTTGCCATTCTGAGGGTTTATAGATCTTATGCAGCCACAAAATTTGGGACCACACAGGTATAACACACGTAGTAGAGCCTTGCTTAAAGGTACCCAGGTGTTGGATCATCCATCGATCATCATGAGTGATAGGTGTGAGGGTAGCCCACTTAGGGGCCACAGGTATGATGTTGATCAGGACACCAGAGATTTCTATCATGTTATGATGACAGGCCAGCAGCAGATGAATCAGGCAATACATGCACTCACTACTATGGTAGAGAGGATGAACCCACTTGTTAGACCAAATGGGGAACAAGGAGATGATAGGAGTGCTACTGTTAATCAGAGACCACAGTTGACCCATTCTAGGACCACTGATAGACCTACACGGCCTACGTTTGTACAGGATGAACCAGAGGCTCCAGTAGAAGAGGCGGTAGGTGATTTCATATTTATAGATACCCTCATGGCTGTAACTGATGAGTGGGACTTATTATCTCCTCATGTTCAGGAGAAGATGTCCTTTGATCATTTTGTTAATTTGAGGAGAGATCACTACAGATTAGCTAGACAGGACAGGAGGCCTAGAGGTCAACTCAGTGAATTGAAAAAGGCTACTGGCAAGCTTTCTTTGACTACCTTTGACGGCAGTGGCAAGATGATAGCTCAAGCTTAGGTTCATAAGCTTGACAGCTTTTTTGCATTGAGGCCAATGATAGAGATAGAGGCCATCAAATACGCCACTTTGCACTTGGATGGAGTAGCACATGATTGGTGGTACCATGGTATGGTAACACTTTAGCATAACCAAGTGACAGAGTAGTAAGACTTTGTGGATAGATTGGTTAAGTGGTTTTATAGGAAAGATCCCAAGGTTTAATTTCAAGATCTAGCATAGTTGAAACAAACAGGTAACTTGGAGTTCTTCATTGGTGAGTTTCAGAGATTGGCAGTCATGGTGCCAAATATTTCTAAGCGTAGATTGGTAGTTCTCTTCATGGAGGGATTGACAGAACCATTGATAGGTTGGATCAAAGCCTTTAATCCTCCTTCATTATAAATAGCTATGAAGAAGGCATGTAGTATGGAGATGGCAGCCCCATCTAGTAAATCTAACTCAGGAGGTACTTCTTCATCCAGGGACCATAAGTGCTCCAACGGTAATAGAGAGAGACCGGATTTTAACATAGATAAATTAGGTGTTAAGAATGATTCTAAGGCAAATCCTATAGCACCACCTTTGGATAGAGAGGATCTTAATGATCTACATAGGAAGAAGCTTTGCTTCTATTGCAAAGGTCCCTATGATGCCAATCACGATTGTCCTTTGAGGCCTAAGGGCAAGGCAAATCGTGTGATGTGGGCATATTATGAGGATTTCGATTCAGAGGATTTCGAACAGTAGGATGGTTCTGAGGAGGTAGAGGCTTTAGAGCCTAAGTTAGAGGCAAATTTAGAGTTTCATATATAGGAGGCATGTCTATCTAGCATTCAGTCGGATGAGTCATTTAGACTCTGTGGAGTTTTGGCAGGACGGAAGGTCATCACCCTTCTTGATAGAGGGGCCACTCATAATTTCATAGATGCTAGATTTGTGGAGAAGCGTGGACTCACCACCAAAGATTTTGAGGGCATCAGAGTTAGGGTAGCCGATGGTCACACTATTAAGTGTGACCGTATGATTAGAGACCTCCCATTGCGCTTGAACAATTATGAGTTCAAGGTTGATTATTATGTGGTAAACATGGGGGATATAGACTTAGTATTGGGTATGAAGTGGCTTCATTCATTTGAGAAAGTTACTCTTCCTCTCAAGGACATGGAGGTTCACTTTGATGTTGATGGGAAGACACATATTCTTAAGGCAATATGGGGCAGCAGCGTCAGATATATGTTTTTTCATTGGATGGAGATGCTCATACGACATGACATGATAGAGTGCGATGACGAGTGCACATTGGCACCCACACAAGAGAGATGTGAGGATGAGCTTGCTCTTGAGGTGAGTTTAGTTCAGGAGTTATCACATGTGGTATGGACTCAGCGTTTTGTTACAATTGGGTCACAGGTTGATGATGATATGACTATTTCTAGCCTTCACAATCTAGATTTAGATATTATTCAGGTAAGGAGTTTACTTGAGTTACGTGCTGATTTTCATTTATGGGTTGGATGTTTGGGTGCTTATCTTAGTACTAGAGATGATGTGACATCATTAGATGAGATTTGTGATGGACATGGCATGGAGTTTGTGTTGATTGACAGTGGTGGAGAGCATGACTACATTTGGGATCAAGGTGGACTGATTGATTTGTCATTCAGTGATTGCTTGAGGGCAAGCAATTTCAGGAGGGGCAGATTGTCATGTCCCCTTTTCAGTTGACATGTTCAGAGTTGATGGTTAGCCTATTATGTGACCCTCATAGGCTGATAGGATGGTGAGAGGGTCTTGATGGAGATTGGCTTGGCTTCATTTAGTAGAATTTTTCCAGTTGGCTTTCGTTTGGGCTCGATCGGACATATATTGAGGGAGATATTAATATTTGATTGATTTAATCAAATATTAATTATTTGGTCTATTTTTAATTAGAAACCCTAATTTTAATTTAAGAAAAAAAAACCCTAGTTAGGGAAATCATATCTTTTGAGGTTAAAAGGGTTTCTCATGGAGGCCATTAATAATTATGATTGATTATTTGATTTTGATATTGAAGAATTCTTCTGTGAAGACTGAGCCAAGGGTTCCAGGATTCCATTGCAGTGGAGAACATCAACTCTTCATTGTGTGTGATTCAGAGGCTATGAAATATCAGCTGATCTATTGCCAAATTGAGAGATAGCTTCATATAAAATTTATCACAATGGTTTACAGATTTGAGAGGTAACTTCATACAGAAGTTGTCACAGAGCTTTCCAGGTATTTATTTCATTAGGTTTTTGATTCAATAAATTATAAAGATAGAGATATTCTGTATTAGATCCATATATCTTCAGATCAGGGGTTGAAAATAGACAAGTTGTGCTTTATTGGCAGCCGTACGAAGTCCGTACAGGTCCGTACAGATCCACGCAGATACTGACCTCGGCAGTCAGAGATTCCCAGTGACCGACATCGTTCGACTGAAGACTGACATCGGTAGAGAAGGACTGACAGAGACCGACATTGGCAGTATATCGACCGTCGCCGATGACTGTGTGTTTGACACGGTAGGCTGAGACGTCCAGATTCAAGCTTAATTTCTAGATTTTCAAAAGCCCAGGGTTTTAAGACAGAATATTTCATATTATTTTATTTGTATGACAGAGACTCAATTGTGTAATTGTCTAGAAGAACAAGTGATAAGATATTTGAATTGCTATTGAGAGATTATATTGTGATTTATTTATTTATTTGGAAATTATTTTGGCAAAATTTGTGTCTTTGTTTAGAGCTTTATTTTTTCTATATTCCCAATTGGTTGGGGATATTACAGTGGTAAATTCTCTGGTGTCCTGATCATCATCATACTTGTAGCCCCTGGGTTGGCTACCCTCATGTCTATAACTCATGATACCACCAAAACTACCCAACAGGATGGTAGGACATTGGCTCTGGTCTACCCAACTTATGAACCCAAGCTTGAGCTATCATCTTGTCGCTACCGTCAAAGGTAGTCAAAGAAAGCTTGCCAGTAGCCTTCTTCAATTCACTGAGTTGACCTCTAGGCCTCTTGTCCTGTCTAGCTAATCTATAGTGATCTCTCCTTAGATTAACAAAATGATCAAAGGACATCTTCTCCTAAACATGAGGAGCTAATAAGTCCCACTCATCAGTTGCAGCCATGAGGGTATCTGTAAATATGAAATCACCTGCCGCATCTTCTGCTAGAACCTCTGGTTCATCCTGTACAAATGTAGGCCATGTAGGTCTATCAATGGTCCTAGAATGGGTCAGCTATGGTCTCTGATTAATAGTAGCACTCCTGTCATCTCTTTGTTCCCCATTCAGTCTAACAGGTGGGTTCATCCTCTCTACCATAGTAGTGAGTGCATGTATTGTCTGATTCATCTGCTGCTGGCCTATCATCATAACATGATAGAAATCTCTGGTGTCCTGATCAACATCATACCTATGGCCCCTAGGTGGGCTACCCTCACTCCTGTCACTCATGATGATCGGTGGCTGATCCAACACCTGGGTACCTTCAAGCAAGGCTCTACTGCGTGTGTTATACCTATGTGGTCCCAACTCTTGTGGCTGCATAAGATCTATAAACCCTCAGGATGGCAGGGTTTAGCTCTGATACCACTATAATTTCTCTTACTTAGGGGCTCCTTTTTCCTCAACAAAGCTCTGATACCACTGTAATATCCCTAACTAATTGGGAATATAGAAAAAATAAAGCTCTGAACAAAGATACAAATTTTGCTAAAATAATTTCCAAATAAATAAATAAATCACAATATAATCTCTCAATAGCAATTCAAATATCTTATCACTTGTTCTTCTAGACGATTACACAATTGAGTCTCTATCATACAAATAAAATAATATGAAATATTCTATCTTAAAACCTTGGGTTTTTGCAAATCTATAAATTAAGCTTGAATCTGGACGTCTCGGCATGCCGTGTCGAACACACAGTCATTGGCATCGGTCGATATACTACCGATGTCAGTCTCTATCGGTCCTTCTGTGCTGATGTCGATCTTCAGTCGGCCGATGTCGGTCACTAGGAATTTCTGACTGCCGAGGTCGGTATCTACATGGATCTGTACAGACCTATACAGACTTCATACGGCCGCTAATAAAGCACAACCTATCTTTTTTCAACCCTTGATCTGAAGATATATGGCTCTAATACAGAAGATCTCTATCTGTATAATTTATTGAATCAAAAACCTAATGAAATAAATACCTGGAAAGCTCTGTGACAACTTCTGTATGAAGTTACCTCTCAAATCTGTAAACCTTTGTGATAACTTTTGTATGAAGTTATCTCTCAATTTGGAAATAGATCAGCTAATATTTCATAGCCTCTGAATCACACACAATGAAGAGTTGACGTTCTCCACTGCAATGGAATCCTGGAACCCTTGGCTCAGTCTTCACATAAGAATTCTTCAATATTAAAATCAAATAATCAATCATAATTATTAATGTCCTCCATGAGAAACCCTTATACCCTCAAAAGATGTGCTTGCCCTAATTAGGGTTTTTTCTTAAATTAGAATTAGGTTTTTTAATTAAAAATAGACCAAATAATTAACATTTGATTAAATCAATCAAATATTAATATCTCCCTCAATATATGTCCGATCGAGCCCAAATGAAAGCCAACTAGAAAAATTTTGCTAAACGAAGCCAAGCCAATCTCCATCAAGACCCTCTCACCATCCTATCAGCCTATGAGGGTCACATAATAGGCTAACCATCAACTCTGAACATGTCAACTGAAAAGGGGACATGACATAGTGTGAGTGTTAGTCAAGACCTTTGTGTGGAATATTGATGCAAGAGTAATTGTATGAAGATGAATTGATCATGTGTAAGTTATTTATATTTTAAAGTATATTTATTATAGTCATAATTGACCTTAACATTGGTTCATCACCCCAACTTTTAGTTTTCCTTTCCATTTTTAGTTTTAGCATTATTCTTTTACCCCTTTTCCTAGTCAAGAAAGTACTATTTAATAGATTTTAGAGAGAATTGGGTGAATGTAATAAAGGTAAACATCCTTTCATCTAGATATTATATCTATTATAAGGTCACCCACACTTTAGAGAGTTTCCATTGTATCAATAGAAGTGATAATAGGCATAGGTTCTTTGCAGGGTGTACTTTTGAGTGATAATAGTTTTTGGCATGCCTAGCAAGATACAGATTGAATCTAAAAAAAGACATTTTCAATAGAAATAAATATCAGTTTCATGCCTAAATTCACTAAAAATCAACATGGCTATCCCAAGGAATCAGATATTTGTTTCTTTCAATGATGGAATCCCTCTCAATTTGGCTCAATATGATGATATTCCAGCCTCAACCCTCAAAAGCCTATCATATTTCATAGGTGAAGATTAAACTACACTCATAGAGCATATAAAATATGTGGCCAACTTTTTATCATTCCACCATGTTACCCAAGAGAATGTTTCCATCTATTTACTTGTTGCATCCTTTAAGGGAAAGGCATTACAATGGTATATGAACATTCCTTTGAACTCCATATCCTCTTTGGATGATTTAGGTGCAGTATTATGTAAATAATTTGAAGATAAATCAGACCATCTATTTATTGTTAATAAAATCACTACCATAAATAGATCATCACATGAATTTATGACTAATTTTAATTTTAGATTTTAGAAAACATGGAACAGAATCCCTCCCATAATAAGGCCATCTTCTGAACATGCTTTCTATACTTTTTGAGAGCTTTAAATTTTTGATATTTCAGTTATGATTCCATTCATAGGTGTTAAGACACTCCCAGACACATATGATGTTGCCCTTGCAATTTAAAATAGTCTAGTTCAATCTTTTAAACTTGTACCTAGGCCTCCAATGCCAGTTTTCCTAGAATTGTAGCCTATTATACCTCCTCAAACACCATGAATACCCCCAATTCTAGCCCTCAAAATCAAGATCAAGCTCTTTATGTTCAATCTAGTGGGTTTGATGAATTAAAAACTATGATATAATATTTTGGTAATGACTTATTTGAGTCTAAGAGGAAACAATATCAAGCTAATAAGCCTCCATATCAAGCTCAAGGAGCTATTATACCAGCCAAAATAGATGTTTCAATTAATCTTAATGTTTTTTTATTAACTAAGGCCTTTTTTCCAGCATAAAATAATTTGATACAAGATTCAAATTGGTAGCCTTATAACATTAATGATGTGAATAATTAAGCTTTAATAGCATAGAATATGAAAATTCTCTAAATGACACAAGAGGAAGCAAATCATGGACAAGTATAACTAGATGCAATCTTAGTGAATTTTTGAGTTGATGATCATGTGGTAGTAAATCATATTGATGAGCCTAGAAAATCAAATAAATTTGTTTAATCCATTACAATATCCATTAAAATATCCAAGAGAAGGGATATAGATGAGCCCCAAGAGGTAAGCAATGCTTCAAATGTTCCAGATATGATTTCTAAAATTACTAATGATCAAATTATTACCATTTTAGCTCAAAAAAATTAGCATGTTGATGTTCAAAAAAGCTTCACCAAACACCTTAATTTCAATAGCAACCAATGATGACTTATATTCCTATGCCACAAAATGGAATATATTACCCTCCAACCATTTATATTTTTGAATGAGGGCCTATTATATAGAAGGAAAAATAAGAGCATCCAGGTGAAAATGAAATTTTGTCAAGAGAGGATGATCAAGAGTTGTGTTGGTCAAATGAGATTTAATTTTTAGAAGGAGATCATGTTGTAACCTTTAAGGAGACATTAAAAAATCAAATTTCAACTGAAAGTGATCTTAAATAAGCCTATCATGAAGATGTTCAAGAATAAATGGTAGCATCTAGTGAGATTGTAGCAGTGGTTTCACAAGGTAACAATCATATACATGAGCTAAATAAAGATACAAAAGAAGATGTAGTGACTCATAGTGAACCTAAATAAGCTACAAGTGAGGACCAAGAAGGTTTTGATAACTTATTAATTTCAATTGATTCAATACTTTGAGAATCTTTGTAGGCCTATATCTTCTTATGAAGACATTGATAAAGTGATTGTGAAGATAAATCAAAATGTGATTATATTGGAAATATTTTTTAGTGTGAAAGAGAAACACAAGGTGAGTATTGAACCAAATGATAAGTTTTTTAATATTTGAGATATGTTTGTTTCATTTGATTCACTTGAATATAATCCAAATAGGTTGATAATAAGGAAAAGAGATGATCCAACTAGAATGGAATTCACACAATAGCTTGTCGGTCATCTTCATCAACCAAATGGAAAGAAAATAAGAGATTTTTATTTTTATATAGGTGGATATTTACTATTTTATATGTTGTTATTAGTTTTATTTTTCACATTCCTCTAAGTGTTATCTTACACATCTTTCAGTTGGTAGTTCTAGTTTTTAATTAAATAAGTACCTATGCATAAGTGTTGAATTAACTTTAGGAAATTCTTAGATTTAAAATTACTTTAAAAAACATTTTAAATTTATTATTTTGTGATATTTTCATGAATTCATAATTAAATTGATATTGATACTGGTCTTGAGTGTTTAGTAGGCAAACATCCCAGCAAAGTCACCAAAAATGTTGATAATTTTGCTACCATTAGTCAAAGTTGCTTATGTGTAGGTATTCAATAAGACTCCATTCATGGATTAAATTTATAAAAATGTATTAAAATAATAATAAAACATTCATCAAACCAAAATAATTATCAATAACAACTCACAAATCTAAATTTTGACAAAGGTTTCTTTTATTCCTCTAACTAGCTATTTGCAAACTAGTGAAGGTAATTTTCAGATGCTTGGTAAATGAAGGTGAAGATGAGTTGGATAAAATGGTATTAGTTTTATTTTTGGGACCATATTAACTCAAAATTTCATTCATTATTTTAATTTTATAGTGTCTTAACTTTATGACCAATTGTTAAGAAGAATATGTGTTTTAAAACCCTTATTAAACACTCATTTGATTGATTTTAAGTAGTATATTTGCATTTTTTAGTTATTTGTTGAAAAATAAAGGTTTTTTGATCCTTTATGTGGATATATGAAATTTATAAACCTTAATAAATCAAAATTTCATGTAAAATTATGAATAAAGTCAAAATATCAAGCATTAGGGTTTTAAGCAAGTAAGAGAGATAGTCAAAAAAAGTAATTTTTGAGAGTTTTATGTTATTTGTTTAGAACATAAAATTATTTTAAAAATAATATGGGTTATTTTTGCTCCTAATTAAAAAATATATATTTATTTAGGTCTCATAAAACATATAAAATAGCAAAACTTAGACCTAAAAGCATTCAGAAATGAAATTGGGCAAACTAGTCAACACCAAAAACTGCATATTTTGAGTTTTATTAAATGAAAAATCTTGAAATTTAATATGGGGTTATATTTCAATGTCCTTTAATTTTTATAATTATTTTTATGTTCGTACTATATATTATAAAATATAAAATTCCAATATACATGTCTGATCATGAAGGGAATGAAGGTTTCTTCACTTTTTTTGCAAACAAATGGAGTTAAAAATGGGTGTTTCAGGTCCCTAAAATGGAAAAAATTGATTTTAGAGTGTGAATAAATAATTTAAAGGTATAAATAAATTATAATTCAATTAAAAAAATTCAAAATAGGCTCATCTCATTTTAAAACATCTCCAGGTCATCCCTAGGGCAGTAAGTAGGTACTTTTTTATGATTTTTTTAAGGAGTTTGGTGAAGAATTTTAGAGATTTTAAAAATTTTACAGGTATTTCACATTTGTACTTATATAAAAATCATATTATGAGTTTTTTATCAGTAATATAGCTTATTTTAGACCCCCTAATCCAAATCAAGGTTTCTTGAGAACAAGAGAGCATCACAAAGCATAAAATGGTGTTTTTTGGAGTTGTACATGGAGTTTGGATCTAAAATTTTGTTTTAAGGTATTAAAAACCATATTTATTTTGTTAAAATAATTTTTTTTCTCATTATATATTCTAATTGTGAATATACATAAAGTTTTTAGCTCTCATAGTTCATTCAAGAAGTTTGTCAAAGTTGCAAGTCAAGATAAGTGGAGTTTAAAACATGCAAAAATGGAGAAGTTGAGTTCAAGTTTTGGTCAATATTTAAGGAAATATTTTAATGAAAAAAAAATATTATAAAATAATAATTCAATACTTCTCTTACTACACTCCCCTTTGGGCTAAATTTAGAGAAGTCAAAAAGTCAAGTTGTATGAAAGTTGTAAGTCAAGATAAGTGAAGTTGAACTCTAGATGTGAAGTCAAGATAATTATAATCAAATAAAGATGTAAGTGGAGGAAAATAAAGTATAAATTTAATATTAATTAAATAATAAAATTATGTAATTAAATACCAAAAAAATTTAACTAAATAAGATCAAAAATTGCATGCAAGATCACAAGTTAACTCAAGATTCAAGATCCATGAAGAGCCCTTTAAATTTTTAAACATAAAATAGTAGCCTCCTTATATCCTACCACACCATATTATATTAAATAATGTTTAAAATAAAATTATACATGTTATAATAGGTTGAAAAAAAGTGGATTTGAAGGTGGAGTTCAATTTTGAGTTGAATTTTTAGTTGAAGCAAGAGTGAACTAGGACTTGCATGTGAACTCATCTAGAATTTTTTGTCTTCTCTCTCTCTCTTATTATTTTATATATTTACATTAATTTTTGAATGATTATGAGATATTATTATTTTATATTACATAAAATATACCAAAATTTTGTATTACATCACGTTTAAATAAACAAAGAGCTGATTTTTTCTCCATCTTCAAATTGTTCATGGAGTGTGTTCTTAATTCATTGATAGAACTTAGTGAATGATTATTTTTCATGTTTTTATGTCTTAATATCTCAAATTTATTTATAAAATTAGTATTATTTCAGTCATATAAACTATCTAAGTCTGATTTCTACCTAATTTGGAAGTAAATATAACCATTGTTCATTCCTTCCAAGTTAGTGTGAGTGTTAGTCAAGACCTTTGTATGAAATAATAATGCAAGAGTAATTGTATGAATATGAATTGAACATGTTCAAGTTATTTAGATTATAAATTGTGTTTATTATAGTCATAATTTATCTTAACATTGGCTCATCACCACAATTTTCCTTTCCATTTTTAATTTTACCATTATTCTTTTACCCCTTTTCCTAGTCAAGCAAGTAATATCTAAGAGAGGTTAAAGATAAGTGGGTGAATTTAATAAAGGTAAAAAAAACTTAATATGGATATTATATCCATCATAAGGTTTCCCACACCTTTGATAGTTTCCATTGTATCAACATAAGTGAGAACATGCATAGGTTCTTTGTAGGGTGCACTTCCGAGTGATAACACTTACCAATTCACTTATTTATCATCTCTCTTATAAGATGGTTTTATGCTCCTTATGGAGAACACTTATGAGGTTAATAATGGAACACCAATCAATCCAAAGTGGATCAAACTAGGTTTTAACCTCACTAAAGAGGAATGTGAAGTGATTACTTCTCTCTTTAGGGAGTTCAATGATTTTTTTACATGGGCCTATTCTAATATGTTAGGATTGGACCCTTCATTAGTTGTACATCATATTTTTGTACATCCTGATGCTAAACTAGTCAATCAAAATCTAAGTAAAATGTATCCTCACATTACTATATCTATCAATAAATAAATATAAAAACTCTTAGAGGTGAGATGCATTTATCCCATCGACTATTTAGAGTGGATCTATAACATTGTGCTAGTTAGAAAGAAACCATAGGGTATCAGACTATGTACCAATTTTTGAGACATCAACAAAGCATTCCCAAAAGATGAATTTCCTCTACCAAACATTGAAATGACTTTGGACTCTACAAAAGGGTATGAGATGCTCTCTCTCATGGATAGTTTTTTAGGATATAATAAGATCAAGATCACACCAAAATACTAACACAATAAAGTGTTCACCACTCCTTATGGAATGTTTTGTTGTTAGGTCATGCTTTTCAACCTCAATAATGCTAGTTCCACATACCAGCATGTAATGATTGTCATTTTCATGACATGATTCATGATATTATTGAGTATTATGCTCATGATATCCTAGGGAACTCTAAAACTAGAGTAAGACATCTAGAGGTGTTGCATAGGATATTTGAGTGCCTTTGAAAGTACAAAGTAAGGCTTAACCCTAAAAAGTGTGTCTTTGGCATCACTTCTAAAAAAATTAGGTTGTGGAATTGAATTCTATCTATATAACATTAAGGCCATTGCTAATATACCACCACCATCTACTTTAAAGTATCTCTACATTTTACATGACATGATATAATCCATCAAGCACTTCATTTCTCAATTGGCTGAAAAATTCCATCCATTTACTAAAGAAAGGCACCACCTTTTCATGTAATGTTTATTTCCATAATTATTTTGAACATTTGAAATAATACTTTGCTAATTCACGTGTTATATTACCACATATGCTAGAAAATCCATTACTACTCTACTTCTCTACAATAGAACATGCCCTGGGAGAACTTTTAGCCTAGCATGATGAGTAGGTAAAGGAACATGGCATTTACTACCTAAGCTACACATTGGTCATGTATGAACACAATTATACACTGATAGATAAATCTTGTTTAGCTATGGTCTTCATAGCTCATAAACTATGGCACTGCATGTTTAATAATAAGACCATTATCATCACAGAAGTAAATCCAATCAAGTATCTACTTTCAAAAAAATATTTACAAGGTCACATGGATAAATGTATCATGTTTACAATTGAGTTCATGATTGAATATTTAAACCAAAATTGCATCAAGGGAAAATTAATTGTAGACTGGCTTGATGATACTCCCATTGACAGCACTTAACCACTCATCTTTGGATTTATAGATGAGTCCATCATGACCATAGCAAAATCACCTCCTAAAGAGAACCAATGCAAACTTTATTTTTATGGTTCCTTCATGTTTTATGTATTAGGGGCATGATTTTTGTTCATCATACCTCAAGGGGATATCATTCCCAATTCCTTTCATATCATCTTTTTTTGTACCAATATGGCCAAATATGAATCACTCACTATAGGGATTCATCTATAGGTATAGTGTAATATTCAACATCTTATGTTTTATGGGAATTCTAAGATTATCATCAATTAGGTTATAGACTAAGTTCAAACCAAAGATGAGAAGCTTGTGTCATATAAAGCCATGGTGAACACCATCAAATAACAAATTGATCATCTTCAATTCTAGAAAATACCTTGGGATAGTAATAAAATAATAGATGTCATAGCCATGATTAGCTAAATGATCCAGATTATAGACAAATCTAGAGATTATTAGTTCTTCATTGAACATCTTTTCGCACCATCCCATGAACCTTTGACCATCAAAATGATATGTGACATTATTAGTCCCAATTCTATGTGGTATATTGTACTATATAATTACCTTCATGACTAAGTCCTTCCACCTAAGGTGTCTTGAAAAAGATAAAAATACTTCATCCACCAATCCTCTTGTTATACCTTACTTGGACCTAAAGTATATCATAGAATCTTTGATGGAACTTTACTTCATGGTTTAATCTTGGTAGAATCTAGATTAGCATTGATGGAAGTTCACAAAGGAGTTTATGGGGACCAAAATAGTAGGGTCATCCTTGATAAAAATTTATTGCATAGTAGTTATTATTGTCTTACCATGGAAGTATATACAAATTCTTATGTTACAAGGTGTAAACTATGTCAGAAGCATGCCAATTTGGTACATGCTCTAACTCAAAAAATCAAACCACTAATCACACCTTGGCCATTTTTAATGTGGGGACTTGACCTCATAATAAATATCAACCCTACCTCCTCATATGGATATAAACATATCCTTAATATCATAGAGTACTTCAATAAATGGGTGGAAGCCATTCCCCTAACTTACATAATGGACAAACAAATATCCAAATTCATTTTTAATCACATCATTTTTTGTTATGGTATCCCCTCCAAAATTATATATGATAATATAGGTTCATTCAATAATCAATATTTTAAAGACTTTTTTGTTAAATATAATATCACCCAACATTTTTACAATCCATATTACACACAAGGTAATAGCCAAGTAGAGGCATCTAATAAAACCATTGTTAATATCCTCAAGAAGATCATCATTAATGTTATATGTGATTGTCACTTAAAAAAAATTCATGCCCTCTATTAGATTACCCAACTAATTTATACACTCCAATAGAAGCCACATGTTATTCCCTAGTTTATGGTACTAAGTCCAGTCTTCTTGTCGAGGTCGAATTACCTTATCTATTCATTTTAATGAAGAATGTCCTTAATGATGAGGATTATAGAGGAGCTCACTTATAGGATCTATAATTACTGGATGACAAATTCATGGTAACCTTGAATAGCTTTCAAGTATATGAAAACTAACTATGTGGTTAATACAATAGGTGAGTCTAGCATAGATAATTTGAGTTTGGTGATCTTGTACTTAAAGAAAATAAGAAAAACACCAATGTCAAACATAATAAAAAGGCAAGTTTAATCCTAACCAGTTATTATGCTATGTAATTATTGCTAACTATGGGTCTGGGGAATATAGGTTGGCTATGCTAAAGGAGATGAAATTGATGAGCCAATAAACATAATACACCTCAAGCAATTTTTTTCTTGAGTGACCTAAAGTGTTGTTTATGATAATTTCTTCCTTTATGTCATGACCATTCACTTTGATACTATATCATACCATTTTCCTTTCTTTTTTACATTAGGTTTTCATCTCCCATCCCTCTTTTGACCTTGGTTTCATTCCATTCGTACTTTAAATAGCATCATTAGTTAGGTTCAGATGAAGTTATTAGCAGGTGATTCAAGTTAGAGATTATTAATTGCATTCTTTGAAGTGATCATCTTTTTTAGCATTACAATAGTGGGGTGGACATTGCATATTTCACTTTTTCTACTTCTATCTCATTATACCTTTCCATACCATTACACCATTATTCCATTTACCTATTTAGAAACTTACTATTACTTAGTTAGATTCCTCACTTTAAGGAGAACTACAGTGGCTTGAGGTCCATTTGGACTATGTAGGTAGCACTCTATGTTTTTTGAGGTCATTTTGACCACCCTCATACCAACACTCTCCCATTTTGTGATAATTTTAAGCCAACACTCTTGCCATTTTGTGAGCATTTTAATCCCATGCTCTCACCATTTTTCAAGTGACCTAAGTTGTAATCTTGCCATTTTATGAGCAAATTAATAAATGTTCTTATCATTTTGTGAGTTAACCCATTCTATATCTTGGAATCCTCCATTGAGTTGATATTCCCAAAAAACCCAAGAACAAGGAAATATAAAAGAAAACTCCTAAACAATCCTAAGACATTAGGTCACTTAGATTGTATACATGTTACTCAAGATATGCATTTCCTAGTCAGTAGGTATAATTTAAGCTTTCACATGGGTCACATCATGACCATTTACATTTTCTTGTTTCATTTTTTTAATAGTTTTTCCTTCCATCCTTGGGAGAACTACATCGGCCAGAGGTTTGCACAGACCATGTAAGCAACATTTAGATGCATGGGGCATCCTAGGCCAGTTCAGCCAATCTCAATGATTGACTTCATTCAATGTTTTCATGGACCATTCCTTCTTAAATTTTTGTTTCCACACACTCTCACCATTTTGTGAGTCATATCATCTCATGCTCTTGTCATTTTGTGAGCCCATTCTTACTTTCCTCTATGATCAATCTCTTTTACTTGTCTTCAATTTTTTTCTCTTCCCACATCCTAAGAGTACTACATTTCGCTTGAATTCCATGTTAGAGCTCATGTCTTTAGGACTATGTAGCCAACATCCATTCACCTAATGCATTTGGATTTAATTTGGCCACCCCTTACTTATGCTTCTATTCCCCCTTCTTATGTTATTTCTCCCTATAGATTAAGATCAATCTTTTTCCAAGCATAACATTTCTATTACACATGCATGAATGGTGTCAGTAAATAGTAATTAGTTCATTACTTTTATGTATTTTTTTCATTTGCATTAGATTAGTTGTTTGTTTTATATGCCTTAGAGTAGTTTTTTATTTTGTGCACCTTAGATTAACTTATTTATTACTTTTATGTTTGTTCATTTTGAGTGTTGTGTGTCTAATGAAAACTAGTTTACACTTGAGTCTTTCTTACAACTTGGGCTTGAGTTATTTAATTTTTGAATTTAGATTGTGTTTTTGTGCCTCCCTTCCCCTCAAATTTCATAGGTTTATTACATTATGTTTACACTTAAATCTTGATTCATTATATCTTGTACTTTAGTTGTAACCATTTGTATTTACTATTACATTTAATTTATCACATTATATTTCCCTTTGGATTTGATTGATCATATATTACAACTATGTTGATTATACTTACATTCAAATTAAGTTTTTACATGCATATAACACACATTATTATTATATTTTGTTTATAACTATGATGCCTAATGTCACATTTTACAACAAGAATCAAACTAAATGATATATTTGATGATGGTGCTAGTGGTATTTCCTCTTGTTCCCAATAGGCCTACCCAAACACATAGTAACTAAACCAGAAATGAATAGTAATCACCATTAGTTAGGACATGCATCTTTGTACTATTTGGTATCCCAAATTTATACATGTACTCTATGTTATCTCACCATTAATCTATGATTATGGGTTCATTACTAATCTCCATTTTCCAACTTTCCATAATGGGGAAACTTATTTATGTCAATCACTGATAACAACTACCTTACTAGGGCAAATTAGAATTGCATCACACTTACATCTACCCTATTGGGGTACCTTCATTGTGCTAATGATTATAACCACCTTTATGAAAGATATTATTTCAACCTTTATTCCTTATATACCATGTCATTTTCCTCTTTTTGAGGGCCCGTTCAAAAACACTATTTTCTACCTACTCTATTAAAGGGCCATCTAGGGATCATCAACTTCTCTTTATGGCGTCAACCTATCACTATTGGATCATAACAACCTATGGTTGTCAACACATCACTTTTTCAAACATTAAAAATTATAACATAACAAATTTTTAATTATTTAAGATGTTATTGTGCTTGTGTCTTACAACACTACTCAAATAGGGTAAAAATATAGACACTCCTTTTTAGATCTTTTTGTGTCTAGATGAACTTCAAATTGATTTCTATTAAAATATGTAAATTAATCCTAGAAATCATTGAACATCCCAAATTCAACTACATATTGGATGTAAGTTCCTATAATTGTGTCATGGTATCCCTATATTTGTTATTACCCTATAATTAATGATAATATATCATGAATTCATCCCCAGTTAGCTTGTGACCTAGTAAACCAACATTTTTGACTAATTAAGTGGGGCACTTAACCTAATTCTTCAAATGACCAAAAGACTAAGCATAATCAATTAACTAAGAAAATAAAATTAAATGGTTAAGTGAAAATTATAAAATGGATTTTTCACTAAAATATGAGGTCATGATGATGTCATCATCCTCAAAGTCAAGAATTGCAAAATATCAACAAAAATGCCATAAAATTAGAAATGTTGAGACATGCCTCCATAAATGCATAATTAAAGCCTTCATTAATTTCATTTAGAGTTTCAATCCTAACCCTATCCCAACTACACTTGGGTTAGATTTAGTTGAAACCCTATAAATACAAGTGCCATGACCAGCCTAAACAAGCTTTTTTGTGCACATTTACGATGTAGAATATATGAGATAAGTTTCATTGCCAACACCAAGCTAAGAACCAACTTCTAAGGGGAAAAGAGGAGGTACTACCCACAAATCATCAAGAATCGGCAAATACCATTTTTTCACTATACTGAGTGTAATACAACTCTCATGCCCATAATCCATTTGAATCATCAATAAAGGTAAAGTGTCATGTTATCTTCTTATTGCCTTTTTGTCTTATTTTTTATAGGTCTTAGGCTTGGAATGCTAGTTTTGATTGATTTTTTTGTTCATTTCAATAACAAAATAAACTAACATCATCCTCATAATCCTATGATACAATATCAAACATAGGATAATATAGCCTGTAGTCTCCCATAGCAAGTGTAATACTATGGTATTTATTGGAATAATTAATTCTACCATTGGGAGCTAAGTAAATGAAATAGGTCAAATGATTATTCAACTTATTATTGATGAAGCTATGCCTACTTTCTGATTCAATAAACATTGTCACCTTCTATTTCTTAAGGAAACCCACAACCTTAAGGGTTTGAGGAGTTTTAATACTCAAAAGTACATGATAGGAGATTATAGGTTGGGAATCATCAAAATTACTCCATCTCTTCCTAACCCTTACCTAAATATAAATCATCATCTTCATATTCATTGAATCCTTTAATTTAGAAAATATTCTTATCAACACATTTATTTCCTTTGATCCACTTGCTATCACAACTGAAACAAAACCCTTTTGCATGCTTCTCTTCCATTTTCTGAGAGGTCACTCTAGTAAGCTAATAAAATGATTATGGTGGGGAATGTTTTTCTCCACCATTAATGAAATCCATTTATTTGATTATATATCTTTCATTTGATTTACATGTAATGAAATTACTTATATGTTCACAATGATTGAATAATATATCATATAATTAAGAACATAATAAGTATGTCCACAATAATAATTGATGAAAGAGTAGAATACTTAATAAATACAACTAAGCCGATTCAAGGGGAAACCTCCACAACAATTCAATAAGATAATAATTCATAATATGATGATAAAATACCAACCACTACCTATTATATATAGCCTAATTAGTCATGGTTATTTCATATGTCAACCTTACTAAGAACATAGATAAATGTAATAAGATAATATAAAAATTATATAAGCCATAAGCTAGCCAAACATATCTCTAGACACGCTATAGGCTAAGGGAGTATAATGCCCCTCGCCTTAAAAAAATGTTGCCCTCAATGTTGGATCAACTCAAGATGTTATTTCAAGGAATCTTCATCCTTTTATGTGGCATCTTCATGATTCAGATTCTTTCATTTGATTAAATAATCCTTAATCTCTCTTGTTTAAAACCTTTTAGTGCATGTGTGAAGGATCTTTTCATGTTACAAAATGAATATACCTTATTCACCCAATTTGGATATCTCAATTGAGGCAGAAACTCTTTGTTTAATTACCTTATTTAAACAAGATACATGAAATATAGGATGTATGTGAGTGGCTTGGAGTAGTTCCATCTTGTATCTCACACTGTCAATTTTTTATAAGATCTGATAAGGACCATAATAATTAGGAGATAGTTTTATATATATACATTTTATTGATTCAAAGACATTTATTTATATGGTTACAAATGTACAAATACCCAATCACCTATGTCAAATTTCCTCCCACTACAGTATCGATCCACTTGTTGATTCATTCAATCATGTGTCATTGCTAAATTATCTCTAAAACTAGCTAGTACTTCATTTTGATGGTGAATTTGTTCTTCAATAGCTTGAACCTTAGGTTACCATTTAGGATTGAAGAGATGGATGGGGGATTATATCCATAAAGTGCCATAAATGGAGACATTTTGGAATACATATGGAAGGAAGTGTTATACCACCATTTTGATAACGATAGCCAATGAGCCCACCTTTATTGCTTATTGAATCCAAAATAATGGAGATGCCCTTCTAGGAATTTGTTGACCACCTCATTTTTCCATCATATTGAGGATTATATGATGAGTTATGAGCTAATTTAGTACCCAAACATGGGAATAAATTAGTCTAGAAGTTAGTGTTAAAGATGGGATCATGATCACTTATAATGATCTTATGAGTACCATGCATATTTTAAATTGTTTAGGGGAAAGAAAAAAATACTATAATGGATACAAATGGTTGTGATAAGGAAAAAAATGAGATTTTTTTGTGATCCTATCCATAATTACCATGATTAATTTTTTTACCTTTAGACCTTGGCAACCCTATAATGAAATACATGTAAACCTCCTCTGACCTCTCGCTAGGGATGGATAAAGGTTGCAGAAGACCTGGTATCTTAATTATTTCACCTTTGTTATATCGACACACCATGTATTTGGCCATAAATTTGTATATACCCATATTGAGTCCTTCCCAAATTAAATATTTCTTGATTATATGATAGGTTTTTCAAAATTGTAAGTTTATCCCTATTGGAGATGCATGAAGTTTCTAAAGGATCTTCTATTTGAGGCTATATTTTTTGCATAGGTGTAATTTATCTTTATACCATAATGCATTCCCTTTCCATAAAAACTTGTTAAAAACACCAAAAACCTTCTGAAGACTTTGAATCAAAACCTATGTATCCATGTCCTTATCCCATTCATATTGTGCCTCTTCTAACCAACCTTCCTACCAAATGGTCATTACACATAACATCAACAGACTCATCCCTCCTAAATAGTACATATGCTACCACATTCCCTTTTATTTTCTTATATACTATTTAAAAATAATATTCAAACATTTTAGTTTCCCATTTTTTTGTTCTTCTAATGATAATAATTATTTCAAAAAATATCAGAGACTATCATGATCAATATTTACCTGAAAGTGTCTACCCATCATATAAGGTCTTCATTATTTGACTACATGAAGAATAGCCATCATTTCTTTCTCATAAATTGGTCTAAACTAGGTTTTTCCTTTGATTTTATGGCTCTCAAATGTCATTATGATTGCTTCCCCCATATATTATATAGATGCATCACATTCAACAAAAAATGTTTTATAAAAAATAAGGGTAGCTAAAACTAGAGTGGTCCACATAGCCTTTTTCAGCTTCTCAAATGCCTTGGTGGTTGATTCAATCCAATAGAATGAATATTTCTTAAACAAGGTTGAGAGTGGAGCTATTATTTTTCCATAGTTTTATACAAATCCATGATGGTACCCTATTAGCCCTAAAAATCCATGAAGGTTCTAGAGGGTCATTGGCACTTACCATTCCATCATAGTTTTGATCTGCTTAGGTTAAATTTGACACCTTAATGTGAAATAATATGGCCCAAGTAATCCATCTATTGGACTCTAAAAGCACAATTTGAAGGTTTGGTATAAAAATGTTATTTTTCTAGAACTAATAGTACTTATTTCACATGCTTCAAATGTTCTTCCAAAGTTTTATTGTGGATTAGGATGTCATCAAAAAATACCAACAAAAACTTTATTTAAAAAGTTATAAAAATATTATTCATCAAACTCTCAAATGTAGATAGTGCATTTTTGAGATAAAAAGGCATGACCATAAACTCATAATGGCCTTCATGAATTCTGAAAGCTATTTTAGGGATATCCTCATCTCTAATCCTAATTTGATGATATGCAAAATGAAGATTGAGTTTGGTAAAATATGTAACATCATGTAATTCATATAACAAATAATCAATTATCAGAATATTAATGATTTAATTATTAAGTTATATTTATTCAAGGCACATCCTCCAAGTTTCATCCTTCTTATGCATCATGACCACTAGGGAAAAATATTCACTTTGGCTATGTTTGATAATACCTACCTCTAGCATTTCCTGTACCATATTTTAAATTTAAATTTTATTAACATATGTATATTTTTAGGGTTTGATGTTTGGTGTTGTACTACTTGGAATCAATATTATGGCATGATCATGTCCTCTTCTTGGTGGTAGTCCTTTTGGCATTGTGCCAAAAACTATTGGGTCATCATCAAGAATCATTTGTAATTCAGGATGTGTAGACACATTTGTTAACTAAGCTTCTATGGAAAAAATTGTGCCACAAGTCCTTAGCCCCTTTTTAAATAATATTCATCATCTTTTGCAAACTAACTAGTTCAAGATATTTTTCTCATAATCCATGTAGTTCAATTATCCTACCTTTAGAATGAAATTTCTTGAACAGTTCCTAAAAATTCATCTCTATTATGCCTAAAGGTTGTTAGCCATTATACTCCAAAAATAATTTCAGCCTCATCATAGGAATAAAAACATAGGAAAATAAATCATGAATTCCCCCATATATATCTCAATACTATGACATTTTATAGAATAATCGGTTGTGCCACCATCTATAATCATGACCTAAAATTCTAGAGCTAGATAAATAAAATAGTTCAAACAAGTATCCAAATTACTTTTGATGAAGTTATGTGCACTTCCGAAGTTAATAAAAACTATCACCTTTTGTTTCTTAAGGAATCCCACCACCTTAACATTTTGAGGGTTAATAATAATTGAAATGGCATGATAAGAGATAGTAGGGTGAGAATCTTTAGATTCCTCCTCTGGTGCTACCATACCTTCTCCTAAGGCCTCATAATATTTTTCATCTTCATTGATGAATTTAATGTAGAAAAAATATGTTTCACACATTTATGTCATTTGATACACTTGTTTTCATATCCAAAACAAAACCCTTTGGCATTATTCTATTCAATTTTTTGAGGGATTAATCTTGCAGGTTAAGTAACTGATGGTGTTTTAATTGTATTTATGGCCATGAGTGAAATCCCTGAATTTGACCAAATATTTTTCATATAAAAGGAAATTAAATGGTAGATATTCAAAAACATAAGTTTTATTAAACATGTGAACCTCAATTTGGATGTTATTTGTGATACCCCCCAAGAATAGGTCAATCATGGTGTTATCATTGATGTCATCTACATGTAAGGATAGAATTTGGAATCACTGAATATAATCCTTAACATTACATATTTTTCACAACTTGGATAACTAATTGAAGTATTTTTCTAAGATGTTATTAGGATATTGCATCTACAACTCCTTAGTAAACACCAACCATATAACGTGAACATTGTTCTTTTTATTTTGAGCACACAACAAAATATACTAAATGAACATATCAAGTTTCAAATATAAATATGTCATGATCATATTTTTTGCACATGGGGTTTAATGTAGATCAAATAATTTTTCCAATTGATTGATCCAAGTGAGTGGATCCTTACCATCAAACTTGTGTAATTCCACTTTTGGCAGCATATGCTTTGAACTAGTATTTGAGTTATGATTATTTGATTTGGGAGAACCTTAATGGAGTGATGGAAGATTATTTTGTGGAAGTTTGGCCATAATATTGGTAAAATTCCCACTCAAAGTTTCTAATTGATTTTTCAAAAAAAATAATGTCCACTTTTACTACATCGATATCTTCTTTCCTCACCATACTTTGTCAATCTGACTAAAGTTGGTGAACCACCTTAGAAATTGAAGGATCTAAAGTTATGGACTCCATTTTATCTTTGTGAGGATTTTTTTGGAGTGTCTTTCCATTTCCTGCATTCATGATTTTTAAGACCAACCATACACAAACCTTAGGAAGGAGTATTTTAGGCCCAAAAAAATGTACTAATGAATTATATTATTATAATTATCTCACCAAGATGAATCCAATGACTAATAATTTGCACAAAGGTCTTAAAAAAAATTTAAAGACTTAGAAAAATACTATAATGATGAAAAAAATAAATTCTTCTTGTATCTCAAGTTATGTTTTCTCTATCCTTCAGCTCTCTAGATCATCGCAATGCAAAATCTAAAAATTAATGCCACAAAAGCATGCCCAAATTGATGTTCCAATACCACTTAGAATGAAATTACTTAAATTTTCATAGTGATGGAATAATATATCACATAATTAAGAATAAAATAAGTAGATTCACAATAATAATTGTCAAAAGAGTAAATTACTTGATAAATATGACTAAGTTGTTTCGAGGGCAAAACCACCAAAATAATGCAAGAAGAGCATAATCCATAATATGATGAAAAAATATAAACCACTACCTCCTATATATACCCTAATAATACATGTTTATTCTATAGGTTGACCTTACTAGGAACATAAATAAATGAAGTAAGATAATATGTAAGCCACAAATTAGCCACATATATAGATACACTATAGGATAAGGGTGTTACACTGTGTGTGAAGATTATGGATTCAACTATTAAACTTAGATTCAATATGCGAAAATCAATTTGGATGCTATCCTTGATCCCACCTTAGAAAAATTAATTCATGTTGTCCCCATTGATTTCATCCACACTAAGGATAAATTCTAGAATTATTGAATATAATCCTTGACATGCCCTATTTATCACAATTTTATGAACTAATTTAAGTAGTTTTCTATGACATTTTTATGATAGTGAATTTTCATCTCATTAGTAAACACTAACCAAGTAACAAGAAGGCCCTTCTTATTATTATTTTGAGCACATAAACACCTATATAAAATGAAGTACTCAAGTTCTAAATACATATATTCCATGACCAAATTTTGTGCATATGGGGTTTGATGTAGATCAAATAAATTTTAAATTTGATTGTTTCAAGTGAATAAATCCTTATCATCAAACTTGCACACTTCTACTTATCATAGCATGTACTTCAATCTACTATTTGAATTTTTATTATTTTGATGGGGAGAACTAGAATGTAATGGTGGGGGATTATTCAATTGTGGAATATGAGCCATAAGAGTGGTCAATGTCCCATTGATAGCTACCAACTAATATTTCACATCATTTATGTCCCATTTTACCACATCAAGATCATATTTCTTCACCATGTTTTATATATCTTACTAAAGTTGTAATAGTAATATTTACACCATTAGCTTATTTGGTGTCACTTACTAGCCCATAACCACATTCATTCATATAATTTGATTCTTAGTCAATTATTGACTCAAATTTATCTTGTATACACATAATATTTTCAACTTTTATCAAATATTTATGATTTACATCTTGTAAGAACTTGAAGAGACGTAATCTCTCTAAGTGCATACCTTAAGGAGTGCATCAAGAAAGGGGTAAGCAAACCATTGGTGCTTTAAGGATTGTTGTTCCTTATTTTCACTTATTACCAATCTAACCAGTTCCTAAAACCATTCACTAAGTTATTAATCCTCCTTTGCACACTCCTCTAGTATTTTTACACTTTCCATCCCTTTTTTTCCTCACCTTAAGTCCCTTTTATCAGTCAGCTATGCTAGGTTGACTAGGTCGACCCTGTACAATTTCATGTTATTTTCACTTAGGAACTAGTTTGGCATTTAGCTGACCTAACTCATGACCTAGTGAATAATTGTCCAAAATTATGCTAGATCGACTGGGTCAACCCTATCATTCAATATTTTTAGAAGGGTTTAGGGTCAAATCTGCCTAAATACAAGATCATTTTGTCATTATTTCAATATGCAATCAACATTTATTGTTCACTTGTGCTTCTTTATATTTTGTTCTTCAACCATTCTACATGAGAAGTCTTAGCTTAGGGTTTCTACTTGGATAATCTAGTCTTGTGGATAAGTCTTGGATGTTTTGGCCTTTCTTAGTGTCATTACAAACCATAAAAAGCTCTTGTGAAGCCCCTTTGAATAAGGGAGAGATTGAGTCTCAATGGGTTCATCATTCAGGTAAGTATTTTTTAACTTTGCTCCTCTCTTTAGTAGATAGAAGTAGCATAAGTATTGGCTTTGAATAATATTGCTTTTCATATTCCATGTATTAAGGTCTTACTCATACATAGTTTAATGGAGATTCTCATATATATGTTTTCATTGTTTACTAACCCCTCATGTTGTGCCACAAACTTTAGTGAGCACTAGATTTGATTTACTTGTTATTAGTTTAGGTGAAATATCAAAACTCAGGACCCCCTTAGGGTTATTGCACGATTATGTTAGACTAGAGGCTTTGGAACCCTCCCTAGCATGGTGTATTTTGATAAGAGATCCCTTAATCGAGTCTAGTGCATCCCCATATTGGTCATGTTCTCACGCTACAAATGTGTCCCCAATTGAAAGTGTATGATATGATTTATCTTCTTTGAGTTAGGATTGATTTATAGAAATGATGCATTTTTGATTGCATACATTTTGGTGAACCCAACATGAATCTAACCCTTTCAAGTTTTTCTTCACTTTTTTCATCATTTTATTTTTCATATATTTACGATGTTGGGTCGACTGTATCGACACAGTACTAACTACTATGTGCAGATTCAAAACATAGTCACATCAAAATGAATTTATTATATTTATGTAGGTCTTCTATAATTCTAGTTCAAACTACTAGGACAATCCAGTTGATCCTATACATTTTTAGGCATCAAGTTAAGCATACTAGGTCGACCTAGTTAACCCTATACATTTAGGCTATTAATAATAGGTTTCTACAAAGTTAGGTCAACCCAATTGACACAGTTAGTAAACTTTGCAAGTACAAATCAAGGTTCTTCAACAATAATCTTATTCTTCTCTACATCCTCCAACTGACCAAGGTTCCTTTCTATCCTTTTTAATCATTTTTAGCATTTGTTTTAGTTCTATTTTTCATATTTTGTAATCTTTAAAACTACCCCTGTAAAATTAACTAGGTCAACCCTATCAATGTAGTTATATATTCTATGTAGTCTAAAAAGCTAGGTTGAATCTATCGACATAGTTCACTTTTAGACTTTTTATTTATGAGTTATAGAGGTGACACTATCGACTCTATTTTGTATTCTTTGCATACACTATCAACTAAATTGACATTGTACTATGTTTCAAAGTTAAAATTAACACTTATATGCTAGTAATTAACTCACACTTTCATTTATTATTGATTTCATTCTTAGAATAGATCATATAGTCTAATTAGGTGGTTTTCAATATACCATTTAGTTACACTATTTTCTCTTTTATGTATACACTACCAAATTACAAAATCTTAAAAAGCATTTTAATAATTGTCTAGCTACTTAGATTTCATCACCAAGGAGGAAACTGACTTGGTTTTTTGGCCAAGTATAAATATATGGTTAATGGTATATTTTGGCTAAACACCCAATACCCTTATCACTATGGTGTGTGAAGTGAGGGGGTAGGACCCAATACCAAGTTGGTACCATTACCAATATAGATCCTTTTCAGCCCAAACATCTTGAAACTATCCTTTGATTTCTTTTTATTTCCTTGCTTACAACCAATTTCCTATCACATCTAAAATTATACTCTAATAACATTCAGGTTAACCACTTAGTTATATTTTGCTTTCCAAGTTGACTGCTTACTCTTTGCTTAATTCTATGTTATATTGTAAAAACTTGCATTAGCTAGCATTGGTGCAAGGTTTTATGTTGTGTTCCTTAATTTTATCAACATCATTAATCCAATTGATTGTGTGTTTCATTTCATTTATTACTTTCATAAGTAATTACAAAATTATTATTGTTTCTAAACACAGTCGATCTTATCAACACAATATTATTTTATACCCTTTAGATATAGAACTAAGTTGACATTCAACTCTATATCTTTTCCTGCTTACTTTTAGTCTAGGATATAGAAATAGGTCAACCCAATTGACCTTGTATTATTATTTCATCAACTTTCAAAACCTATCATCTATACTAGGTCAACTTAGTTGAATTTATACTATTCTCTAACTTCCTTGTTTGCTGATTCAATTCTTTGTTTATCATTCTTAGCATTTTATTCATTTCTCTCAAGTTTTCATGAAGTCTCCTATAAAAATCTTCTTGGATATCTTGAATCCATTTAGATACTATATAGTATGTTCATTTCTCCCTTTCTTTCCCTCCCAAGAGAAATATCACTCTTGGGGCACCTCCTCCCCTCCTTAATCCATCACTTGTAATATGGTGTAAATCACATCTCAAGATGAAGTTGATTGATCTGATCCTTTCTATACTTAACAAGATGCTTCTCATATTCAAAACATTCAAACTAATGTGGGAGCAATTGACACAAGTTTAATCAATAATCCCAATAATAATCCATCTTATAATAACCCTTCCCCTAATACCAATTTTTGGCGTACTCCCACCAACACCAACCCACCTATTGATACAACTCAACTTTTTACGCAAGTTATCTAGAAAATGAGCATAATGCGAAACTCTAACACCAACCAAATGATGAAACTTCAACATCATTTGATTATTATGCCTAATCAACCTCTAGCTATCCATCCTCAAACTAATCACAATTACATTCCTCTACCTCTTAAAGATACCTCAGGAAATGTTATTCCTCAACCCATAATGAATAATAAAATTCTTCAAACTATTCAAATTGATCCTTTAGCTCTATTCATTATATGCAATTTTTGGAGTACTCCCACCAACACCAACCCACCTATTGATACAACTCAACTTCTTGCCTAAGTTATCTAACAAATGAACATAATGTAAAACTCTAACACCAAACAAATGATGAAACTTCAACATCATTTGATTAATATGGCTAATCAACCTCTAGCTATCCATCCTCAAATTAATCACAATTACATTCCTCTACCTCTTAAAGATACCTCAAGCAATGTTATTCCTCAACCCATAATGAATAATAAGATGCTTCAAACTATTCAAAATGATCCTTTAGCTCCATTCATTATATCCAATTTGGGTAGTACTCCCACCAACACCAACCCACCTATTGATACAACTCAACTTCTTGCCCAAGTTATCTAGCAAATTAACATAATGTAAAAATATAACACCAACCAAATGATGAAACTTCAACATCATTTGATTAATATGGCTAATCAACCTCTAGCTATCCATCCTCAAACTAATCACAATTACATTCCTCTACCTCTTAAAGATACCTCAGGCAATGTTATTCCTCAACCGAATAATAAGATGCTTCAAACTATTCAAATTGATCCTTTAGCTCCATTCATTATATCCAATTTGGGGAGTACTCCCACCAACACCAACCCACCTATTGATACAACTCAACTTCTTGCCCAAGTTATCTAGAAAATGAACATAAAGAAAAACTATACCACCAACCAAATGATGAAACTTCAACATCATTTGATTAATATGGATAATCAACCTCTAGCTATCCATCCTCAAGCTAATCCCAATTACATTCCTCCACCTCTTAAAGATGCCTCAAGCAATGTTATTCCTCAACCCATAATGAATAATAAGATGCTTCAAACTATTCAAAATGATCCTTTATCTCCATTCATTATATCCAATTTGGGGAGTACTCCCACCAACACCAACCCACCTATTGATACAACTCAACTTCTTTCCCAAGTTATCTAGCAAATGAACATAATGCAAAACTCTAACACCAACCAAATGATGAAACTTCAACATCATTTTATTAATATGGCTAATTAACCTCTAGCTATCCATCCTCAAGCGAATCCTAATTACATTCCTCCACCTCTTAAAGATGCCTCAGGTAATGTTATTCCTCAACCCATAATGAATAATAAGATGCTTCAAACTATTCAAAATGATCCTTTAGCTCCATTCATTATATCCATTGATATTGGTAACATGTGTCCAAATATCAAGTATGATGGGACTAAAGACCTAACCTTATTTCTCAAAGATTTTGGAAACCTTTACAAAGAGTGGATCCAAACTAATACCTTCACCTCTACTAAACTCTTAGTCAAAAAATTTATTAGTGATGTATTAGAATGGTATAACCAATTACCCCAAAATTTTATTTGTTAACTTGAAGATCTGGTCAATCATTTAGTTAAAGAGTTTCAACATAATGATCTTCCCAAAAATTATCTTTGCCACTTCATCAATGCTAAGCAATCTCCCACTAAATCAGTGTATGACTTTATTAAAAGATGGAAATTATTGGCCCATAAATCTAACCATAACATGACTGATGATAACTTATTCAAACTCTTTATAACCACTTTAACTCATTCTCTTCAATATATGGTTATAACCTTTGCTCCCCAAACACTTAATGAAGCTCTTGAGCAAGCTAAATGTCAAGAATTTCTCATGAAGCAATTTAAACCTAATCCTAAACTTTTAAAAGGATCTTCTCAAACATATACCAATGCCATTACTAATAATACTCTATAAACCAAACTAGGAGTTGCCAAAACTGACATCCCTTCATCTTTTCACACACCACTTTATATGTAGCAAATGAAATAACTCTTACCACCCTCTAAACATTTCACTTACCATAATAATCCTCCTAAGTGGTATTGGAGCCCAAATCTACACCAAGTAATTTGTGCCCTTTTTAGCATCAAAAGATTTGGGAGGTTGAGAATCTGGTGTGTTCTAATATCTCAATCTAGGGTATTTTATTGATTTGCCAAGTTTCATGAGAGCCTATGTTAGTGCCCAAATTTACACTAGAGCAATTGATCCCTTTTCCATGAAAATGCCTAAGTCTAAACTGGGATAAGTGTCAATGTTTAAGTAATTAGCCCTATTTTTATTTTTATGTTTTCCTTTGGAAATTTGATTTTATGTTCATAATTTGCCAAATCCTTTGTCTTGATTTTTCCTAGTGAAAATGTTCCTTCCCTTAGACTTTTCTAGCCCATTTCATGAACATAATGCCTAAAAAAATAGGTATTCAAGATTTTTGTCTTGGATAAGAAGTCTGAAGGCTTATTTGCATTAGACATTTTGCCTGCTTCAAAAGTTCTGAAAGAATTCCATGCCTTGTCTTTTTGGTCTTAGATTTTTTTAAGTTATTTGTTTCAAACTTTTTGTCTGTAGCAAAGAGTCTAAAGGGAAATTTATAAATATGGAAGATATTTTCAATAGTTTCAAAGGAATTGCAAGGTTTAACCAAAGGTTTCATGGTGGGATTATTTACAGTGAGAAGATATAAATGTATCAAAATCTATTTGCATACATTAATTTGTTGCCTTGTGCTCAAAGAATAAAAGTTCTGGGGCCCTAGATGAAATTTTTGTGTTGCACCTTTAATGTGTTTTGTTGACTGAGGTGAGGAATTACCCGATGATCTAAATAAAAGACACGTGTCTATATCAGGGGGATATTAAGATTATTTTTGAGGGTCAAAAAGATCTCACACCTTTCCCCATATCAAGAAGGATGGTGTAAAGGTAAAAATTGGCCAAGATTTTGAGCTTACATCTAAGTTGGACATGTGGTGGGTCCTCAGGGTTTTATAAGTTTTGGGCCCTTTTTGAAGATTACCCCACTTACCTTTTGGAGGGCAAGGTGTAAAAAGTCTCCAATTCCTAAATGCCCAAATTTTTGAAGAAAAGTAATGACACATGGAAAGATCCTCAAGGATTTTCAAGCTCTGGACCCTTTTTAAAGATTTCATCACTTAGCTTTTGGTGGATAAGGTGTGAAAAGCTCTTGATGGCCCAAAAAGTGTTAGAATGAAAAAGTTTGCTTCTATGGATCCATGTGTTGCAAGAAGGATTGCTTGGAATAAAATAAGTATTTGTACCTTCTCTCTCTTTTTTTGAAAGAATCTCAAATGACTTAAAGAGGGTAGTTAGTAATTAGCGATTATGCTTTAAAGCATTAATGGCAACCCTAATTTCAAAATGTAAAGGATTATAACTAAGGCATTTTCCTTCATTCGCATTTACCTTTTTCATTTAGAGTTTCTACTTGCATCTGCAAGCTATTTGTGTACCCTAGCTACGTGCAGTGAGAAAGAGTGATTATGGAAAATTCTTCATGAATTTTTATCTTCAATTATGTGTGGTCCTTTGAATTATCAGTAAGTGGTCTTCTAGTTCCTTGTATTGTGTTCTTTGAGGAAGTTTGAGGGTATTTTGATGGTTATCATAGTAAATAATTTATTCAAATTTGAATTATTACACTAAAGATTTAGGGGAAAATGGTGACTACTTCAGCATCTATCAAAAGCAACATTATTTCTATTTTAGATGAAATTAAAGATACAGATGTTCAGGGATTAGACTTTACAACCTTGTTGAATGTCTTGCAATAGCCAAACCCTCTTCCAATAGTTTCCAACCTTGGCATGAGTTATATTGACCTTATGGTAGCATTCCCCTTGGCTGCCCCATACCCAAAGTTAGTGATTGCAAGTGCTCGAGTATACCAACTAGACACTAGGAATGTCATCAATGAAAGTCAATTAGTTATCTACTCGTTCACCCCTTTGGCCCTCAATACCATGCTTGGGATTCCTCCCCAACCTAAAAGTATCACACTCTCTTTGGAGGAATGCCAAGAATATATAGACAAGAATGAAAAGACAATATGGGACATTATCAACTCCTACTGGCTAGTTAATAAAAAGTAAAATGTCTCAAGAATGTCTAAGAGTCTAAAATTGGTAGAGTTCAAGGAATTGCCTCAATATGTGATTATCATGGTCGAAAGAATCTATGGGTGCCCATTACACATAAATTTGAACCTTGGATGTTCATAATCTTAATTTTTGTGTTGGAACAATAGAAGAAGTTGGACTGACCTACCATTATAAGTGACAACTTGTACAAGCAGATGATACAACTTAAGGTAGTAATTCATTCAAACAAGGTGTTCATTGGTACATTTTATATGTCTTCTTACCTAATGTATATCTTGGTGCACAATAGGACATTCTAGGGGCTCACCAAGAATCCTAATGGAATGATAATATACAAGGTTTATCCTAAAATAACTCTAGATGGCTTTAAGAAGAATTTATATAGAGTTTATAATTATTTTTTTAATATTATGATGAGTGTCTTCTTTCCTCTGAAGAGCCTCAAAAAAATTCTAAGGTGTTAAGATACACAAATGATAATTATGGCACCTCATATATTCAATTCAAAACATTCACTTATATCAAAATAAGTGGCTACTTTGGCTCCCCACATAAACTACTAAGATACCTATATGGTAGATTAGCAGTAATGGAGTTGAGCTGGTAGATGGTGCCCCCATGTGAGATGATAGTGGAAAAAAAGATAAACAATCCATTCAAGTTTTTAGTTGAGATCAAACATTATTCATGTCCTTCTATTACCAAAGCAAAGGGATTGGAACAAGAGATGGGCTAGTATGTGATTGACAAGATGCCACCCAAGCCAAATTATGATATCAGATGGTTGGTGAACATAGAAATGAATGTGATTATACATCAATCACATTATGAATATATCTGCTCTAATTGTACCACCAAAGAGGATGTTAGAAAGTTAGATTATATGAGGCTAATAGTGTAGGAAGTCATTACCAACAATATGGCTCCCACCCCAAAGGACATGGAGGATGATAAAAGGACAGTATCTACAATGTATAGTCAATCTAATATTGAAGACCAACCCATCTCACATGTGGAATTCACTACTAAGGAGAATGATTTCATTTCATGGAGAGCCTTTGCAATTATGACAAGAACCTTTAGGTGGTTAAAGGAACATGGGGTTGATCTTGGTGCTTATGATACCCCTACCCTCCAAAAATTCAAACAAGTTTAGAAGTTAAAGGGTTTCTTCCCAGATTATAGTGGTGATCCTTCAGTCCACCACTATTAGTGAAGGGCAAGGGGAAGCAAAAGGTTGGTGATGTTGACTTTACCAGCCAATTTATGTGGATTCCATATCTTCATCATGGTCTAAGGTGAGATTGTCTTTGAAGTTAATAATCTTGGCTAAAAATTGGGAT
The DNA here is from genome assembly GCA_037957365.1 of Torreya grandis. Taxonomy (NCBI): domain Eukaryota; kingdom Viridiplantae; phylum Streptophyta; class Pinopsida; order Cupressales; family Taxaceae; genus Torreya; species Torreya grandis. Next base: position 444,827 of record JARHVA010005074.1, read on the forward strand.
AAGATTTCTACTGGGGAGGTTACTTTGGCTAGTGCCACCCCAATATCTATTACTTCAAAGGGAGCCCCAATGATACCATCCATCCTAGTAACCATCCCAATGGTCAATCCAACTTTAGTTTCACATGTTCCACCAATGGAACAGTCAGCCATTGTCCCTCCCCCAATTATTTATTCAAGGAAGAGAGGAAGTGAAGAAGGAGAGAAATCCAAATAGAAAAGAGTCAAGAGGGATATGTAACCTCCAGGTGGTTTTTTTATGAAAATTAAGGAGGTTATATTTAAATACCTACCTTCTAAGGAACTACATGTGAAAAGGAAGGAGGATCAATCCTCATATGCTTAAAGATTAAAAGATATGAGTGATAAAGAAGACTCAAATGAAGATAGTCCCATTGTAGAGGTGATGAACAAAGAGTGAGCATTCACTCCTTCATAAGTAAAAAATGGGTAAAAGACTCCAAGGGAAAGACCCCAGACCCTATTGAAGGTCCTGATGATGTGTTTATTTGCAAAAGAGGGTCTCTTAGGGGTAGAGAATAAAGGTAATGAGGAAGAAATTCTAACCTCAAATGACCCTTTATCTTTTGAAGATGTTGTGTAGGTTGGCATTGAGGTAGGCATGCAAGCTCATGCCCCTTAAAAAAGGGAAGCCAATTCATCAAATATGGAGACATTTGTTGAAAATGTTATCACCCAACCACTAGGCCAAGGTGATTAAGGTGGAAGTGAAGAATTGAATAAATTAGATGAGAGAGCTGAAGTGGAGCCAAAGAAGGATACTCAAGTCACCATTGACTCAAAAGTGGTGGTTGAGCAAGAAGGACTACAAGTGGCTCTAGAGGTATCAAAAGTTGTCCCTTCCCCTCTAAAGGTGTCAAGTTTAACACCAGAGGAGAAGGTGAGTATAGAGGAAAGTGGGTGAGCAAACTTGTAAATGGGTAACCCACCCATACAAAAATAAATAAAGAATGGGATCAATCAAATAAATATGTTGAGGAGGGTACTTTAGGAATAATTGCTTCAATTGAGGTACCTCAAGGTCTCCTTCTCCACATCAAGGTCCATGATCCAATTCATAATAAAGGTCAAGAGGCCATGATTGGTGAAGAGTTACCTAAAGGCAACAAGGAGGTCACCATAGCCTCATCCATACCTAAAACTCAAGTAAATAAAGAAGGTAAAGTAGTCATAGAACCTTCTAGTTAGATAGAAGGACAAGGGAGCTCTATTGAAAACTTGTTCGAGGAACCTCACCAATTTGGTCCAAATTTTAAAGTTTTGGAGTAGATAAAGCCAAACTTGGAAGGGGAATCTAGAGAAAAAAAAGGTGGTGAGGAGTTGGAAAGTGATGAATAAATTAAACAGTTTGTGTTAAGTCCATAGCCCATTCTTATGGCACTTTATACATTAAGTATTCTCATGACACCACCCTTTACTATCTTGAAGTTAGCATCAATGTCCACTACATCAATGGGATTCTAGACCAAACCCCTTCTCTAGGTTGAAGAATAGGTCATGAAAAATGAGGAAATTATGAGTAAAATTAGGGAGATCAATGTAGTGAATATCACTCAAGCATATGAGGCCAAACCCCCCAAGAAGGCTAGAACACATTCCAGGACCACATTCACTGCTATAGGAGAAAGGAATGTGGAGATATCCATAACCCTACTAGATGCTTTGAATAAATATGCTCCCCTTGAGAGTTACATTATTTATAGATACAGTCTAGGGGATTCATTAAGGAATGAACTAAAGCATATCTCATAGGTTTTGATGAACATGGTATCTCATAGGATGGATAAAGACAAGGCCATCATGGAGGAGTTGAAGGTGTAGAATCAGGCTATGATCCAATACTTATAAAATATATTGAGTGAGCCTAAGTTAGTAACTCCAATATCTAGTATTTCTCTAAAGCATCCTCTCTTCTCAATAGATTTGTTTTATTCTAGCTAAATTGATGATTTGAAATCCAAAGGAAGAGAAACAGAAAAATGGCAAGAAGACTTGCACACTAGGTCCAAAGAAATAATCCACTTAGCATTAAAATACTTAAACAACATCATGGATAATAAAAGGGAATGTGATGCTCAATTTTTTTTCTATGAGGTAGACATTAAGAAGTGGGAAGAGTTCCAGCGTAAAATGGATGAAGTCTGCAAGATGGACATAGATACTTTAATTATAGAAAAATCATTGCTCCCAATGATCACAAGAATCCCAAGGAATGCCAAATAGTAATCAAACATTGTTTGATGATGTTCAAATATGGAATCTTCCATTTTAAAGGAGAATATTAGTCCCTCAAGACTTCAAAAAAAGAGATAGATGTTATGATCTAAGAATTTGACTCAAGAGAGGATGGTTAGTATGGTGTTAGTTTCAAAATGAAAGAAACATACTAACTATCATAACATCTCTAGGCCTAGACACTAGGGAGAGCTTAGTTAACAAACATGAATAAAACACACAGCTAAAGTGCAAAATAAACCCTCTTTTTCCTTCCTTGGATGCTCCAAAATTCTTGTTGTAGTGGCTTGCTCGACTTTGTGCTCATGAAGTCCTTGGCAATGGAAGCTTGGCTACCTCCATCTCTCCTTGGCACCTTTGGCTTATGGCTTGGCTTGACTTGGAATCAATTTGGCATGGTAACACTAATTTATTGAAGCTTTGTAATCAATTATGCATTATAACTTTGCATAATCATGTCTTAAAATTCATGTGGTAAGGCCTGCTATTTATAGATTTTTGAGATTGATCAAAATCAACCTAAACCGTCCATCCTAAGATTGAGATGTGTGGTCAAGGATTAATTCAATTTTTGGAATTAAGTTTATAATTATCCTCATCATGACATTGGAATAAGGGGAAATTAATAGGTATGGAGGGCATCATGGAAGGCATTGATGAGGCATAGAGAGAATGAATCCTGATATTTGTGGCATTTATGGCCTAGGGATGTCTTCTCAAGAAATAAGGTCACCTAATGGTGTAGATATTCAATATTCATTTCTAAAAATAAGTATTCAACAATTTTCCATGGAATTATTATATAGGCTCTAATTTGGTTTTATTAGCTCTTAAGCATGATTAAGCACTTTGTGCACAAATTACTCAAATTGATCAAAATGCCTTGTTATTGGTCCAAATTTTGACTGGATTAGAATTAGAAGTAACTATCATATGCATTGGATCCATTATTCCATTTAGGATGTTACCAATAGAAAAAAACAAATGCACGTGTCTTGTGCAAGAGATTTGATAGGAAAGATCCATCCAGAGCACCCAAGTACAAAATTGGCATTTTGACTCAAAATGATCTAATCAAAGTTAGTTGGCCCATAAATTGCATTGCCCTATTTAATTATACTCTGGCCAAAATCAGCACTTGAATATATCAATTTCAATTCATTTAATGTGTTTTAGTGTTTTTAGGCTAAATTATGTATTTTGGGTAGAAATTGGTCGAAAGCCTAGTTGGAGGTTATCAATGGCCATATTTAGGTGTCTACAGTTTACCCCTATTTGGGAAGGCATTACAAGCTATAATCATAGTAACATCTTCACAAAGAATGAAAAGGTCATGTATGCCTACAACTGTAACAATTATAAACTAATTTTATGGTGTCCCCTTGAGGGAATAATTGGCACAAGCAAGTCGACAAACGGTCCCTTGAAAAGAAAGAAGAGAAATGAGGAGAACAAAGAAAGGAAAGATAATGGGGTGAAAACACAATGATATTGAAAAAGTAGTCAAAGTCATTGAGAATGCAAGTGGGATGGTGTATAATGGTTTGTCCAAAGGAGGTTATAAACATTATACCCCAATAATGGAAACATGGTATGATAACATAATGATTTGCCCAAAGGTGGTTATAATCATTGAGAAGATGGAGCTACCCCAGTTAAGATAGGCAAACAAGAGAATAGCATGCCTCTGTATGGGTAGAAAAATTAAAGTGGTGGCAACATAATAATTTGTCCAAAGGTGGTTATAATCATTTATAAATGTGGGTGGGACAGTGTGAAATGATTTTCCTATAGGTGGTTATAATCATTGGACCTCGATTATGGAAAACATGATAAACTTGGCCAAGGATGATGATAACTTAACATAGATGGTAATGCTAAATTGGAACAACCTACTAGTAGGGAGATGCTCATTTGAACTAATAAAGGTTGAAATTATTTCATGTTTAATTACTCTATTTTGGATATGATCGAGATGTCGATGTTGAAGAGATGCCAAAATTGTTGAATAGACTTCTTGAAGTTGAGGTTTGTTATAGCACATATTAGTAGGCATCATGGTATAACATCATGAGGACTCAGTTGAAATATGCATAAGGACTGGCTCCCATAATCCAATAATCAATAAAAAACAATGCACCAATAATATAAATCATGATGACAATGTAAACATATGAATATGGATGGATTTGAGTATAAGTGTGGGAAAGGAATCACCCAATAAACACACATAAACTGAATCAAGGCAGCAGTGCTGAAAGCAAACAAATAGGCAAGCAAGCAAACAAACAAACAAATAGAAAAACAAATAAACAAAATAAAATAAAAATATAAAGTTTGAAAATAAAAGCAAAAGAAAGCATCCTAATAATGATAATGCCCCAGCAAGGCAAATCAAGGATAACTAACTATGCTTAGACAGGACAAATGTTTTTGGATTTTTGAAATGTTATGAATGTTTTTAGCATTTTGAGGTATCTTAACTTGTTAGAGACTGACAAGAAACCTACTCAAAAATTGGTGAGAGCATTTGGCTTAGGTTTCTCACAAAATAATGAGAGCATATGGAAAGGGGGACTGAGGTGGCCTCAACATGAATTAAGCATGACCCACATAGTTTTAAAATAACCTCAAGTCATAGTAATTCCATCTACACAAAAGGTGGGGAAAAACCAACTAGGTCCCAACAAGTTCTCAAATCCAAAAAATGGCCATTCAAATGAAAATAGTAATGGCAAGGTGATGCAATAATACATGATAAATAAGCGGTTCCCCTATTTTGCCCATAGGCGATTATAACTAGGATACAATAGCATAGGTAAATGATGCTAATTTGCCCATAGGTGGTCATAATTAGTAGAAACATTGGTGAGACATTGATTTGCCCTTAGGCAGTTATAATCAAGCTCATATAAATAAACTTGATATGATGAAAGATATCTTGCCAGACTAACTATCACACTACTTTCATAGACTATCATTATAAACATAGATTGGATTGATTGTTGAAACTTGATGAGAATCCTCTCACAAAAGGTATGACGAGAACCAAATGAACCAAGATCAAAATTAGATTGGGTAGGATGACTAAAAATAGGCTTTAGTCTAGATAGGAATGGAATGATATGATGTATAAAATGGTAAGAGGATTTTCCCTCGAATGATAGGGTGGATAGTAAGAATATGTGATAATGGAAAATAAGCATATGCAACAATGACAATGGCATGGCAATGTGAAATGACTTGGTACATATTTTTGGCCTAGGTGTGGTAAATGGCATATGATTCTATTTTTCCTATTGAGATGGAGATGCATGTCCTAATCAACAAATGATACCAACAGAATGCTTGATCAAGTTAATTGTTATCCCATACCTCGTCTAAATAACTGCTCCATCAAGAACTGGCTACAAATTTGGTTGTCAAGAATGTTTTTTTGCTCTTCATTAGTTGTTAATTTGGATTCCTTAAAATGTTGAGACAAGGTATCTTTGTAGCCTCTACAAAAGAAAGTGCATCCATGGATGGTAAACAAGGATAAAATTTAGATGATAGGTTTATTTGTGAAATGGAATGGTAGATGGTAATGGAATGTATAATAGTGGGGAAATAAATGAAGATCGATACTTTTAGTCACACATAAATTTTTTGATGCCAGATTTGACATAATTTTGGTTGTGGTGGGGCTAAAGACTTGTTCTCTCAATAAGACCACCAGATTTTTTTGTTGTTTGATCTTGAGAGTAGCTACCATCTAATTAGGTTGTAGATAGGAAACTATTTTAATTTTATCTTTGATTTTGTCTTCATCAAGAAATGAATAAATTTTATTCTCAGCTATTAGTGCCTTAAAGAGGTTTTCACTAATAAATTTATCTTGATTATCCCATAGCACGTCCAAGAAGGTTTCACTAAGGAATGTTGACTTTTGAATTTGATTGTATTCTAGCACTTCCAAAAAAGTTTCACTACAAGATGTTGAGTTTTGACTTTGATTGTCCCCTAGCACCTCTAAAAAGGTTTCACTAGGAGAGTGTTCTTCTACTACATGAATGTTTTCTTGGCCTCCTTTCTCTTCTTCAACTACTATGTTTCCATGTATGCAATTCAACAAAGTGTGATTTTATCGATCCTAATCAACACTTGTGGGAGATGGAATGTCAATGATATGGATATTTTGGTTGATGGTAATGGCTTGTGGAATGGTAATGGAATGGGGAGAAGCTATACAATCCTTGTAGAAGATATTAAGATAACTCATGTCAAAGTTGAAGTAATCATCCTCAAAAATTGTAGAAGGATCATAAATGTATTCAAATTGATCTATGAGGCATGGATAACCAATGTTGTAATAGCCATACACATATTCTTCTTCTAAATCTGATTCTAACTCAAGGGACTCTAAATTTGAGGTCGAGACTAATGTTGATTTTGATTTTGATGCTAACTCTGATGTTGGTTCAAGAATAGAACCTGACTCTAACTCTGATTCTTCATCTGATGGGTACTCTATTATAATGATGTCTTGTTGAATGTTTAGTATTGGATAAGTAACAACCTGTAATTGCATGATGGTCTCCACTAAGATTGTTTTATCAAAGTGAGACTTCTCTAGGATGGGAAAAAGGTCCAGAGACAACTCCTCAAAGACTAGTTTGTCAATAGGTGACTCTTAAAAAATAGGCATATGGTCAAGGTAATGATTTGCCCAAAGGTAGTTATAATCATTAAGAAGTGACTCAGTAAAGATTGGCTCATCAGAGTGAGACTCCTTGATAATTAGTATAGGATCAATAGGTGATTCATCATAGGTTGACTTATCACAAATGGTTGATTCAAAAAAAGCATCTTAGATTGGTTGGTTCTCTTGGCCTTGGTTTCCAATGAGTTGGAAAATACCAATTTTGAACATAGTTTGGTCTTCAAAGGATTGGATCGGTTGAGGTTTGGATTGGATTGGTTCTAGATGAGGAATGGCTTGTGGTTGGATAGTGGTAGGGCATTAGGGAACATGATTGATCACATGAGCCAAAGGATAACATCTTGAAATGGTAACGATAGGGCATTATGGGGCTTGATTACTCACATAAGTCAAAGGACTAGGTCCTAAAATGATGAAGGGGTTTTGTGGAGCTTGATTTTTCACACAAACCAAAGGATGAGGTCCTGGTATATAAATGGTTGGGTGTTGTGGAGCTTGGGTACTCGTACAAGCTAAAAGACTAGGTATAGGAATGGTAATGGTATTCCTTAGATATTGTAGAGCTTGATAGATCATATAATCCGAAGGAGGGTTAGGGGTAGTCAATGATCAGATAACAAAAGGACATTACGGAACTTGATTTATCGCACAAGCCAAATCATCCAAATCTTCCTCATAAACCATATCATCCCAATCATGAGTTGGCTCATAAGTTAGTTCTTGACTATGTTCCACGTACTGATTATTGTAAAGAGGGTATGGATATGTATCCCAAATAACATTATCTATAGTTGGGTCTTCAAATTCCTCCTCACAATCCTCTTCATACCAATCCAAGTCTTGATTTGGATTTTGTGGATTTTGACTATGTTCCCCATATGGAGTATTATAGGGAGAATAATAAAACTCTTTAGAAAATATTTCTCTATAGGGGTTCCTAGTGGGATTTTGTTTGGCCATTCTATCATAATTTGGATTGTACATGACTCCACCATAAGTGTAGCTAGACATATCCACATAAATGATGAAAGATCTGAAACAAAAAGGCTTAGAGTTATACAAACTCTGGAAAACTATGTCCAAAAGGATAAATGGTTCAATCTTAGTCTAACTTGGTCAAAAGGTGGAGTTGTATCTCTAATATGGTCTAAAAGTGGAGCTATATCTCCAAAATTATTTATGCTAAGAATTGGCATAAAATATCCTAACATTAGATGTCTAATGTCAAATGTCATATGCACAAAAGGTCAAGTGTCTGAATAAACACTAACATGTCAAAGGTCTAGGTCAAAGTGTTCCAAATAAGGTCTAAACTAGGAAAGGGAAAAGTTGAGTTACTAGGTCTTTTATCCAAATGTATAGTCAAATCTAGGCTCAAACAAATAGTCATATGCTAGGACCTTTGGCCAAATGACGTCAAAATCTAGACTAGAAACAAAGGCTGATGTGATTTGATTTAATCTAACAAGTTTGGAAACAATTTTGACATAAACTCGACACACAGATTCAAACATAAACATGATCAGTTGGCATAAGGCATAAGACAAAAGGTCTTTGAAAAAAGACTATGTTTTCCCAAATAAAGGCATGAACAATGATGAGGATAGGTGTTGAACAAAAAAACTATCCATAGTTTTCAAATTTGGGTAATCGATTAACCGAAATTATGCAACCCAAAAAATAAATATATGTGTATCAATGCCACAAATAGAGGCTTAAATAGAAATCAATCAATGTTTGAATCTAAACTTGACAAGGTTAACTAAAAACTCAATGTTAAAAACTAGGATTTGACCAAACAGGCTAGACAATATTAGATAGCATGATAGCATAAGACAAAGGTCCAAATGGTAGACATGACATGGTTTGAAAAAAATGGTTTTTGTCATAAGGTCAAATAATTATAGAAACAAATTGAGTAACCTAATTGTGTAAGCATGCTTGAATGATTTGATCTATGTTATGCTTCAAAAGACTCAAAGGCAAAATAGTTTGACATGATTTGGGTAGCATAACACTACCCTCCTCATCTCAAATACATTTTTTTGACATGGCTTATGAACAAACAAACAAGTTTTACTCTCAAAACATACCAAGAAAAAATGACCAAAATACTCTAAGTATAATCATCCAAATCCTAACAAGGGTATGTCAATGTGGGGTTGACTAAACTATCAAGATTTGAACGTCTCTAGGGGAATCAATTACATAATGAATTTCACGTCAAACAATGCAAAATAAAAGCACAAAAATTGGGTGATCATGGTATTGGCTAGTTGTAAAAAGGTCTAGTCCTTTTTACAACAACTACATCATGTTTTTCACTCAGTGTAGTGTGATGTCCAAATACAAATGCGTCCCATGTGCAGCTCAGAAGGGTAAGTGAAGTCAATGATGGGAGATGAAACCCTATGTCAAAGCTTCCATAAAGAACTCATAGGAGGTAATAACGTCCCCCTCACAAGCCAAGATGCAATGAAATGAAAGACATAAAAAGAAAGACTTTAGGGTCATTTTCAAGATCACCCAAACTTTGATGAGTTTTTGGGGAGTGCTTTAGATGACATTCTTTCTAAGACTTGGAATAGGCTTTTTGCAATAGGAATGTTTTTTATTCTAAGAGTTCCTTAAAGGGAACAAATGGAAGAGCATATATGTGGCCCCCCTCTTTTTACCAAACAAAGATTTAACTTAAACACCTAAGTAAATACAAAAACTTGGAAAGGTGAGTTCATTTTTAAACCCAAATGGAAAATGAGGTGGTGTTCATTTGACCCCTTGGTCTTCATTGTAACTTTTAAAATTAATGTTAAAAACTCACTTAAGTACCTAAATATTACTTGAAGCAACCAAAGTAATGTTCATAATTCATTTTAATTATGCAAAAGGTGATCTAAATATGTTTTTAGCAAATGTCAAGCTTAGTCCTACAACAAAAATGTTAGCATGTCCTTTAGCCTTGAAGATATTTTGGGTTTGAAACAATGAACTTTAAAAAAAGAGCTCTCAAGTCTATGTTTTAAGAAAAACACAGTGACCGATGTCGATTATATAATCGATGACAATTACATTTGCTAACCGATAATGGTTATCTAATCAACATCAGTTATACCAATGTGACTGATGATAGCTATCCAACTGATGTCAATTTTACTAACCAACATCAGTTACCGTGTAAATCTATGGCAAACAAAAATGGCAAAAAAAATTTAGAAAATCAATTTGTAAGAGTTTTAATAATCCAAATGAAGATTTTAAAGCTGTAAAATGATCTTCTTCATGTGTGGGATGTGTCTTGTCCCACCAGGTGTGCCATATGTGATCTAAGAATTTGACTCAAAAGAGGATGGTTAGTATGGTGTTAGTTTCAAAATGAAAATAAAATGAAAGAAACACACTAACTAGCATAACATCTCTAGTCCTAGACACTAGGGAGATCTTAGTTAACAAACATGAATAAAACACAAAACTAAAATGCAAAAGAAACCCTCTTTTACCTTCTTTGGATGCTCCAAAATACTTATTGTAGTGGCTTTCTAGGCTTTGTGCTCATGAATTCCTTGGCAATGGAAGCTTGGCTACCTCCATCTCTCCTTGGCACCTTTGGCTTATGGCTTGGCTTGGCTTGGAATCAATTTGGCATGGTAACACTAATTTTTTGAAGATTTTTAATCAATTTTGCATTATAACTTTGCATAATCATGTCTTAAAATTCATGTGGTAAGGCCTCCTATTTATAGATTTTTGAGATTGATCAGAATCAACCTGAACCATCCATCCATCCATCCTAAGATTGAGATGTGTGGTTGAGGATTAATTCAATTTTTAGACTTAAGTTTATAATTATCCTTATCATGACATTGGAAGAAGGGGTAATTAAGAGGCATGGAGGGCATCATAGAAGGCATTGATGAGGCATGGAGGGCATGAATCATTATATTTATAACATTTATGGCCTAGGGATGTCTTCCCAAGAAATAAGGTCACTGATGATGCATATATTCAATATTCATTTCCAAAAATAAGTATTCAACAAGTTTCCATGGAATTCTTGATTAGGCTCTAATTTGGTTTAATTAGATCTTAAGCATGATTAACCACTTTATGCACAAATTACTCAAATTAATCAGAATGACTTGTTATTGGTCCAAAATTTGACTGGATTAGAATTAGAAGTAACTATCAGATGCATTGGATCTATTATCCCATTTAGGATGTTACCAATAGAAAATAATAAAGGCACGTGTCTTGTCTAAGATATTTGATAGGAAAGATCAATCCAGATCACCTGGATGCAAAATTAGCATTTTAACTCAAAATGATATGATCAAAGTTAGTTGGCCCATAAATTGTATTACCCCATTTAATGATACTCTAGCCAAAATCAGCACTTGAATATATCAATTTTAACTCATTTATTGTGTTTTAGTTTTTTTAGGCCAAATTATGCATTTTGGGTAGAAATTAGTCAAAAGCCTAGTTGGAGGTTAGTGGTGGCTAGATTTAGGTGTCTACAGATGCTATACTCAATAAGATGGAAAGCCTTGATGGTGCAAGTGATTTAGAGGAAGAGATAGTATGCACTTCTCTAAAAAACCTCATTGATGCACTATAAAATTCATTTGACATTGATTAAATAAAGCATTGGTGTCACTTGAGAAATATTGTGACAATCTTAAAGAGCTTTTTGGACAAAAGCAAACCATGCTTCAGAAGATTGTTACTTGGCTTGAGGAGTATAGGGTAAAATTTAAATACCAGGCAAGCCTAGACCAAGGGAGTCTTGCCCCTATGATGGAAGGATATACCAAGTATAAAAACAAGTTGGTGAAAGATTTTGTCATCCAGATCGACTCTAGAGCATAGCTAGATATTTTGGTTTTTATAAGTTAGTACCACTTCTTTCTTCCCTTCCCTCCCTTCTTCTTTATTCTCATTTTCCTATTGGGAAACCATTGTCAATTTCTTGATAGTTGTATTTTCTTTTTAGTTAGTTTTTGCATAATCATGAGGATAGGAAAGGGATGTTTTTGTTTGTTGTGTAAGAGGACAAAGGTTTTATTTTATCCCTTGTGAGATACTCCTCCACATAGATAAATAGAAAATATTCTATCAAGGTGGAGGATCAATATTTCCATCATCATAGGATCATGATCATATATAAGGAATCATATTTGTTACAAGGTTTAACAGACTCTAGGTTCATGAAGTAATCTTCCAGCTGGAGCATCTTCAGGAATATGTTAGGCTTAGCTCAATTATATAAATAAAGGGGGTTTGTCCCTTTGTAGAGGTCGGTTAAATTTTTGAGTCAAGATCTATAGCCTAGAATAATTCTCTCTGTGTGACCCATCTAGTGACAAATTGGTTTCAATTGTAAAATCATTGGTAAGCTTTGATAACATTATACATGTCTCACTTGTCACAAAATTGTTGTGTATAGTGTTAGACTATTATGTTATTTAGAACACATTGTATCCATTCTCTATTCAAGAGATAAATCAAATTTTTTCATGGTTTCCATTTTATTTCTATTGTTGAAGCACAGTGCTCTATTTTACATGCTCAACTAATTGGTAATCTGATATATTCATCTTTACGGTAGTCATTTAGAGAGCATATCTAGATTGTAAAATCCTTTATGTTTTGAAATTTGGGAATAGGGTGTTGATAGCCTTTTTAAGGGTAGTCCTAGGCTCATGAATTCAATTAGGAGGGTTTCTTAAAGGATATCACTTGTGTATGATTTCATCTCAATTTTTTTTATTTATAGTACATTTGTTGGTAAAGATGATAGCCATTTAGTTGAATTTATTTGTGCTCATTCATTAACCCTTCACTTTTATTTTTGTTAACTAATAATCTTGTCCTACCCTATTTTACCCTTCATATAACATACCTTTCACATATCTAAAGTGTTATTTTCCTATAGATGCATAAATATTATATACCTAGCATGTGTTTGCATTCTGTGCATTAAAGATCAACATTACAATCTCTTGTTCAATCCTATGTTGTTGAACATCCTTAAGAATGAAAATTTAAATCACATTCATATCTATCTTTAGTAGATTGTGTCTAGTGTAGAACATTTTCTCATTTTGTATGACAACCCTTCTCGGGTGGATTAAGCAAGCTTGATGTCATTCTAGTCAAACATGTGTTTCTTTGTGCTAATAATCCCCATAGAGATTGAATTATATAATCTATCCATGTGAATGAGCTACCATTTATGTCCTCTCACCTTGGTTCAAGCAGATCCATAAGTAGTAGGGAACTAACCATACCCTTTGTAGGTGCCTCCTAGTAATTTACTTTGTTTGATCTTTTCTTGATGTCAAACCCCTCCCCAGATATAATAACATTCTAGTTGGTTTCCCATCTTCACTTTATATTTATTTCAAAGTGTACAAGTCCAAGTGAAATATGTGTACAACTAGAAACTAACATCTTTTTGATGTCATTTTTGGGGACTAAATTGAATTCCTGGTCACTTGTGTTACCAGGGACTCTTACAGAGGGCCATGAGTATTTTGCCTTGTTAAGTTATTTATTGTTTCTACATTAATCTGACTATATTTTATACTTTCATGACCCACCAATTTCTTGGTGACATGATTCTATTAGGGATGTTCACCCCTATGTTGTAAGAAGTTTTACAACATTCTTGGAATTATCTTCAGTATGAGAAATTTTTTTCATTCTATCAGTTGTTGTTAGTAATTCTATGTGTTCTAGTTTAGAAGTTTTAGCTTCTAGTGGAAACTCCATTACCTTTTAAAGTTTAAAGATCAATGCCTATTATATTTATTCTTCTCTATCTTGAAGAGTTTTTATTTAGATTTGCAAATTTGGAGGGAACTAGGTCTTCCTTTTATAAATATTGATCTAAAGAGCTTATCCATGAGTTAAAAAGTATATCCATAAGGAAACAATTGTGGAAGCCTATTGTAGGCCAAAGCTCATGCAATAAAGTAAGACCTAAACAATTTTTCCCCCATTTCATTTACCCCCTCTTCTTAAATATCCCTTTAGTTGAAGGATATCAAAGTGCTTCAGAGAAATCTGAGCTCCTTGCAAGTCAAGTTCCTTCTCCATGAAGAAGTCTTTCTCCTCCTACAAGGCCATTAGGGCATTATTCTATTTCTCCTCCTTCAAGTCCTCCTCATAGTATTCATTCACAGTCATCCCCTAGTTCATCTTCATCTACAGTTTCAGAGATGGGAGGCCATGATATGAGAAGGAGGTTTAATGCAGGCAATGATAATGAAAAATAAGATCAAGGCATGGTTAATAGGCGTAAACCATTTGTGATCCCAAGATTCATACCTATCAAATTTAATGGTATACTTGACCTCCCTAATGAAGTTCCCATAAAATTTAGAAATATATTGCCTAAATTTTAAGGGAACAATGTCATGTCTAGGGAACAATATTTAAAAGCTTCTTTGAATAATTTTAAAGACTATGAAATTGATCTTTAAAATGTGTGCATAAAGCTTTTTATTAACACACTTGAGGAATAGGCTTGAGATTGGTTCATATCCCTCCCTGATGGATCCATAGACACATGGAAATCTATGATTGATGAATTTAAGATGAAATATGGTGATAGCATCGATCACAGATTCTTGCTTGCAAAATTTGAGGGCCTTAAGAAGAATCCTAATGAGTGTGTTAAGGATTAAAATTTTAGATTTACTAAGGTATTGAGAAAGTTGTCAAAGGACATAAGAGCTAGCATTGTTGTTTCTTTGATCAAGTATTGTGATGCATTTGACAAGAAGGTGACCCATTATCTCAGAGACAAATCTCCCACAAATTTGAGGATGGCTTTTGATATGGATATCCAAATAGAGAATAGTATCAAATATGTGGGTAAGCCTTTGAACAAGAGGGCTGATGTCAAATTGGTGAATCTAGAGAAGCCTCCCATAAGAATGTATATCTAGAAAAGATTGTAAATACTCTGGTTACTATTGTGAATAAAATTTCTTACAATTTGGCCAGAGCATAAAAGGGGCTATAGTAGGGTTCTTCTAACCATGATGATAGGAGGGATCATAAGAGAGAAGAAATAAATCATCCCAGGGAAAAAGGTCAAAGTAGGCTAACTTTCCAAGGTAGGAATAATGACAAGGGAAAGGGGCTTTTAAGGGATGAAAAGCATGATAGAAACTAGAACCAAGGAGGTGGAAAGGAAGTACCAGATCTTTTAGCTACAAAGGTCAATATAGTCGATTATGATATCGATTAGTGTGAAAAGTGCTTCCTTCCTCATCTTCCATGTAATAAAACTGATAGTGATGGTCAGGGTGTGAAAGGCTTTGAATCTACATCTAATGAAGATGGCATAAACATCTTTGAATTCTAAGAGATGGAAAGTTACACCTTCTAAGAGGAAGCTATGAGTGCTTCAATTGTTCCTGATTATGAAGGCACTCTAGCCTATGAGCATTTTACTTTCTAAATTAATGAACTAGATGTGATGGTTGCCTCTCCATCTATGGAGCTAATGAGCACTACTACTACTTGAGTATTTTGGAGAGCATGTGAAAGGGTACATCAAGTAGTAGTAGTAGTAGTAGTAGTAGGGTACCTAAGTAGTAGTAGTAGTAGCATTTTAGCTTAGCATTTTAGTTATATTCTTGGCTTGGGTACCTAAATTCAACTAATCTTGGTACTACCCCTTAAAATGCTAAGCTAAAAGGTACCCAAGCCAAGAATATAACTCCCGTATTATCTAGTATTCCCAAGAAGGATGAACCTAGAAAGCCTCCCCTAAAGAGTGAAGTTAAGAATGATGGCTCTCCTACTTCTATTCCCTTGACTCTTAAGGGGTATATCCCAAATGAAAGTGTTACAAGTTTACCTGCTAATACTCCTTTGCCTAAATATAGTGTCTACAACATGGCCCATGTTTTGAGTCAACTGAAGGTCATAGTACCCTTTGTGTAATTTCTCAAAATTTTAGAGCATAAGAGAAGTGCCTTTGAGTATTTGGGATTCATTGAAAAATTTACTGCCAATGAGATTGTTGAAGATAAGCATTCTCTTGCTTCCCCTGTGTAAAGTGAGAACACCTCAGAATATCCTAAATATCACATAAAGGTGTATTTAGGAACAACATTGGTGGAGAGTCAGATGGATGTCAACCCATTCTATACCACCCTAGTGATTAATGGTTTAATTGTCCATAATTTCATGTTTGACTCTAGTGCATCTTGCAACATTATGCGACTAGTTGTGCTAAATGAACTTTGTATAAGAATAACTCTAGCATTATACCTCACCATGAATTCCAGAGAAGTATATATTTTTGGAATGGTTAAAGGATTGGTGGTGTAGCTCGCACAATACCCTAATAAATTCTTGAGTGTGTATGTTGTTGCTATAGATTATCTGCCAAAATGGGGTATGTTGCTATCTAGAAAATGGGATGTTAATATTAGGGGTATTGTTCAGATAGATCTATCCTATGCCACTATACCCTAGTATGGGAAGATGGTTTGCCTAAATCATAAGCCATAAATGCTTCATGTCTTAGAAGATCCTAAATATCAATTAAATGAAGTGTTATATGTGGATATAAACATCATAAATTTTGTGGGGAGTGTTGAGTATGAAGAATGACCTCCTAAATTTGGTGTTATATATGAAGACTCAATCTGGACTATGAATTTAGATGGAGCATGTTCGAATATTGGAAATGGAGTAAGGGTTGTATTTTATGCCCCCAATGGCCAAGCTTATACATACTCCTTCCAATTGTCCTTTGAGTGCATAAATAATATTGCAGAATATGAAGCACTCTTTATTGGCCTTCAGATCACCCGTGAGTATGGAACCACCAAGTTATTGGTCAAGAGAAATTAAAAATTAGTGTTGAAGTAGGTTTGAGCTATTTACACCACAAAATAGAAGAGACTAAAGTAGTAATTGAATGCTATATAGGACTACTTGGAATGGTTTGATGCTTTCAACATCAAATATCATGCTCATGATTTTAATTAGGTGGCTGATATGCTTGTAAAGAGATTTGTAGAGTTTAAAGTTTAACATATAAATCCCTCTTGTGAATATGATGTTGAGGTGTTGGTAAGGCCTTCTATCTCAAATAATATTGATCATTGGCAAGTCTTTGATGATGATGAACAAATAAAAAGGTTTTATGTTGTATAGATGAGTTTGAAGGAACCATTATAGATCTGGACTCCATGGTATAGGTCTATGATGGAAAATAAACCTTATATGGAAAATAAATTATCCAGTTGAAGACTAATACTATCCCTAGAGGATTGGTTAGTCTTGAAGCATTTTCTATAAAATTTAAATCTAGAAAATTTTCTATATCAAAAGATGTGACTGAGATTAACATCAGGAATAAAGACATCCAAATAAGATTTGGCTTGACACTCACTTGATTAAGAAAGAGAAGGAAGTGTTTATCAAGATTTTAATTAAGTACTAGGACTATTTAGTATGGTCATATTCAGAGCTAAATGCCTATAGGGAGGACTTGTTTCAGCATGTTATCCCCTTTGAGCCTAGTACAAAACCATTCTACCAAAAACAATGGCCTATTAATCCCATCTTGGCCACCAAGATGCAAGAGGAACTAAAGAAATTAAGGGATGGTGGGATCATTCAACCCATCAAGTATTCATCATGGGTGGCCAATCTAGTTCCTATGAGAAAGACATCAGGCTCTATGTTGATTTCCAAAATTTGAACAAGCTTCACTAAAGGATAATTATCTATTGCCTAACATGGACAACATGTTCCAAGATGTTACTAGTTTTGTGTTGTCAACTCTGAATGGTTTTTATAGTTATAACTAGGTAGTAGTGAAGGAGTTTGAAAGGTCAAAGACTGCTTTCACTACCCTTTAGGGTACCTATGTGTATGTTCAAATGCCTTTTGGCCTAATGAATGCAAGTGCCACCTTCCAAAGAGCAATGAATGTAGCCTTCACATGGTTTATAAACTGGCTCATTATAGTCTATCAAGATGATGTTATAGTATACTCCAAAAAAAAAGATGACCACTTGGGGCACTTAGAACAAATGTTCATCAGATGTAAGGAGTTCATAATCTCCCTGAATCCTAGGAAGTGCCACTTTGGAATATAAAAGGCAAAGCTACTTGGTCACATTATGTCTAACCAAAGTGTAATGATAGACCTAGAAAGGGTAGAGGCCATTGACAAGGTACCCATCCCATAGACCAAGAAAGGTATTCAATCTTTCTTCAGCCAGATTAATTTTTGTAAAAGGTTTGTTTCCAATTTTATAGAGATCACTCTACCCATTACTTCAATTTTAAAAAAGGATCAAACTATAAGGTGGGAGGAAAATACTACTAAATCATTCTAGGACATCAAGGTAGCTAAGAAAACTACCCTGGTGTTTGTTATTCTTGATTATAGAAAATATTTCCAAATCTTTTTGTTTGCATCTAAACATACTATTGTTGTAGTATTGCTACAAAAGAATGATGAAGGTCATGAGCAGCCAATTTCCTTTTTTAGCAAGGCATTATAGGGATATGATCTAAACTCTAACATAA
Organism: Torreya grandis; assembly: GCA_037957365.1. NCBI lineage: Eukaryota > Viridiplantae > Streptophyta > Pinopsida > Cupressales > Taxaceae > Torreya > Torreya grandis. The sequence goes on from JARHVA010005074.1 coordinate 463,352, forward strand.
TGGAAAAATAAGCCTTTGCTATCTTACATGTTGTCAAACAATTCATATCCTACATTTTGAGTTCAAAGATCGTGGCCTATGTTCCTTGCACTATGGTGAAGGACATACTAACTTAGAATGAAACTAATAAAAAAATATGTCGATGGGTCAATAAGATTCAAGAATATGATCTAAAGATATAAACTACTAAGTTGATAAGAGGCATGGGTCTCATCAAACTAATGACTAAAGCCAACTTCCAAGCTATAGAGGTGAATAATGCAGAAGGGGTTATTGATAGCCCAGAATCCAAGTACATCCAGTCTCCATGGTATAAATATATAGTCTATTATTTGAAAACTCTAAGTTCTCCTCCCCACTTAGATAAAAATCAAATAAGGACCTTGAAGTTAGTGTCTTAGAAGTATATTTTATTACAAGATGATCTGGCTTGGAGGAACCTAGATGGTGTCCTCTTGAGGTGCTTAGTGGAACATGAGATTTCCAAATTAGTTATAGAGTTCCATAGTGGTGTGTGTGGTGGTAACCTTACTCCCAAAGTCACTGCACATAAGATTATGAGGGGTGGTCATTTGCGTCCCACACTATTCAAAGATGTTACTACTATGATAAGGAGATGTGAAGAATGCCAATGATTTGCTAAGAGAATGAAAGCATCTAGATCACTTCCCTTGTAGTCAATTTCTATTGAGGGGCATTTCAAGTAGTGGGGAATGGATTTCATGGGTGAAATATTATATTCTTCAAGTATTGGTCATAAGTGGATCTTAGTGTCTACTGATTACTTCATGAAATGGGCTGAATCAATCCCTACCAAAAAATCAACCCACTAGGTAGTCACCAATTTCCTTTTAAATAATGTGATTTGTCAATTTGGAGTGACAGTTAAAATTATCTATGGAAATTCCATGTGCTTTAGAGAAAAATAATTAGTTGCATTATGTGAGGATTATGGGATTGATATAGCATATGCCTCCAATCATAATTTACAAGGAAATAGGTAGGTTGAGTCTAGTAACAAAAATTTATTGAAAACTATTAGGACTCTAGATGCTAATAAAAGGAAATAGGGTGAGTAGTTGAAGTTTGTTGTATGGGATGATAGGTTGACTCCTAAAAGGTCTATTGGAATAAGTCCCTTTGAGCTTGTTTATGGAGTTCAAGTTATTTTACCCCTTAATCTATAGTTACCTACTTACCAATTCATGCAACAACTAGTTGAAGGTGAAGAAGTAGACCACTATAAGGAAAAGATTAACCAAATTTTAGAGCTTGTTGAATCTCATAGACAAGTTCATGAAAAAAAATTTAAGTTTAAGGAGAGTCTCAAAAGGATGTTTGATAAGAAGGTCACCTCAATATATTTTCAAATTGGTGATCTGGTCCTACTCTGGGATAACAAACATGAAGATAAGGGAAAACATGGTAAATTTGATTCCCTATGGATGGGTCCCTACACCATTGATTATCAAATAGGGAACCATACATTGTATCTCAGAGATATTGATGCAGAAATCTTAGAACTACCAGTTAATGGTAGACACCTCAAGCATTTTTTGGATTAAGTCCATGCTAACCCATGTGAATGTATGCATGTTGTATAGTCTCTTTGTGTGTTTTTACCCTATTCAAGGTTATGTTTGTATAGTTTGTTTTTTCTCTTTTTAATTATTAGTTATCCTCATATGTCATGTTATAACTTTGTTCACCCATGGTGTGTTTCCCTTACCTTTGTTGAAAATTCTTTAACTCCATGGCCCAATGGATAAGTGTCAGGTCTGGTGTTCTCTCTGTACCCACTAGGGGTATATGTCCCCAAGAAAATGCTGATGTTGGATCCCAAATATGCACCAAGTAATTTGTTCCCTTTTCAACGTCAAAATATTTAAGAGGTTGAAAATTTGTTGTTAACTAATATCTCAATCCGGGGTATTTTGTCAATTTTCCAAGTTTCATGAGAGCCTATGTTAGTGCCCAAAGTTGTACTGGATAATTGAGCCCTTGTCCATTAAAATGCCTAAGTCTAGATTGGGTTGAGTTTCAATGTTTAATTTATTAGCCCCATTTTTATCTCTATGTTTTCCTCTAGAAAGTTAAGTTCATGTTCATAATTTTCCAAGTCCTTTATCTTGATTTTGCCTAGTGAAAATGTTCCTTCCCTTAGAATTTTTTGGCCCTTTACACGAACATAATGCCCGATGAAAATAGGTCTTTAGGATTTTTGTCTTGGACAAGAGGTTTAAAGGCTTTTTTTTTCAGACACTTTTCCCACTTCAAAGGTTTCTAAAGAATTATATGCCTTATATTTTTGGTCTGAAATGTTTTTGGGTTATTTATTTCAAACTTTTTGTCCACAACAAAGAGTTCTAAGGGCACTTTCTAAAGATGGAGGATATTTTCAATAGTTATGAAGGAATTGAAAGGTTCAAACAAAGGTGTCATGGTGAGATGATTCACAGTGAGAAGATATAAATGTATCAAAGTCTCTTTGCATACATTAATTTGTTTTTTTTTTGCTCAAAGAATAAAAGTTATGGGGCCCCGAATGAAATTTTCATGTTGCACCTTTAACATGTTTTGGTGACTGAGGTGAGGAATGACCCAATGATCTAAATGAAAGACACATGGATATCTCAAGGGGCTACTAAGACTATTTTTGGGGGTTGAAAGGATCTCTCACCTTTCCTCATATCAATAAAGATAGTGCAAAGGTGAAAATTGGTCGAGAGTCCAAGGTTACATCTAAGTTGGACACATGGTGGGTCCTCAAGGTTTTATAAGTTTTAGGCTCTTTTTAAAGATTATCCCACTTACCTTTTGGTGGGAAACGTGCACAAGGTCTCCAAGGCCCAAACACCTAGATTTATGAGCAAATTAATGATATGTGGCAAGATCTTTGGGGATTTTCAAGCTTCGGGCCCTTTTTGAAGATTGCCTCACTTACCTTTTGGTGGGCAAGGTACAAAAAGATCTTAATGGCCCAAAAAGTGCCAAAATGAAAAAGTTTGCTTATATGGATCCATGTGTTGCAAGAAGGATTTCCTGGCATAAAAGAAGTATGTGTACCTTTTCTCTCCTTTTTTGAAAGAAGCTCAAATGACTTAAAGAGGGTAGTTGGTAATTAACTATTATGATTCAAAGCATTAATAGAAACCCTAATTTCAAAATGCAAAGGACTATAACTAAGGCATTTTTACTTCATTCACATTTACCTTTTGCATTTAGAGTGTCTACTTACATCTTCAATCCATTTATGTGCCCTAGCTACGTGCAGTGTGAAAGAGTGATTATGATAAATTCTTCATAGTTTTTTAGCTTCAATTGTGTGTGACCCTCTGGATTATTAGTAAGTGGTCTTATAGCTCCTTGTATTATGTTCTTTGAGGAGGTTTGAGTTTATTTCAAGGGTTATCATAGTGAATAATTTATTTGAATTCTAAGTATTACACTAGAGAGTTAGGGAAAAATGATACCTACTTCAACATCTATCAAGAGCAACATTGTTTCTATTTTGGATGAAATTAAAGATATTGTTTAGTTATTAGACTTCATAGCCTTGTTGAATGTCTTGCAGTAGCCAAACCCTCTTTTAGTAGTTTCTAACCTTGGCATGCATTGTATATCCCCTATGACAACATTCCCCTTGGTTTCCCCATACCTAGAGTTAGTGATCACATGTACCCAAGTATACCAACTAGACACCATGACTATCATCGATGGAATTCAATCAATTATCTTCTCTTTCACCCCTATGGCCCTTATCATCATGCTTGGGATTCCTCCCCAGCCTAAAATTATCACACCCTCTTTAGAGGAATGCCAAGAGTATGCAGACAAGAATGAAAAGACAATAAGGGACATTATCAACTCCTATTGGCTGGTTAAGAAAAGATAAAAGGTCTCAAGAATGTCTAAGAGTTTGAAATTGGTGGAGTTCAAATAATTTCCCTAGTATGTGATTTTCATGGTGGCAATAATATCTAGGATGCTCACTATAGATAAATTTGAACCTTGGATGTTCATAATCTTAATCTATGTGTTGGAACAACAAAAGGAACTAGGTTGGGCTACCATTCTAAGTGAACCTGCACAGGTAGGTGATGTAGCTTAAGGTAGTAATTCATTCAAATGAGGTGTTTATAGGTATATTTTATATGTCTTCTTACATGATGTGCGTCTTGGTGCATAATAAGATGTTCCAAGGGCTCACCAGGAATCCCAATGGAATGAGAATATATGAGGTTTATCCTAAAATAACTCTAGATGGCTTAAAGAAAAATTTATATATATTTTAAAATTATTTCTTTAATACCATGATGAGTGTCTTCTTTCCTCTAAGGAGCCTCAACAAAATGTCCAAGACAACCATAGACTCAATTGATAAGTATGGCACCTCATATATTCAATTCAGAACATCCACTTATATTAAAATAAGTGGTTACTCAAGGTCTCCACATAAACTACTAAGATACCTAGATGATAGCTTAGAAATAATAGAGATGAGCTACCAGATGGTACCCCCACACAAGATGATAATGGTGAAAAAGATAAATAGTCCCTTCAAATTTATAGTTGAGATCAGACATTATTCTTGTCCTTCTATTGCCAAAGCAAAGGGATTGGAATAAGAGATGGGCCAATATATGATTGGCAAGATGCCACCTAGACCAAATTATGATATTAGATGGTTGGTAAACATAGCAACCAATGTGATTCTACATCAATCACATTATGAATATGTATGGTCCAATTTCACCACTGAGGAGGATGTTAAAAAGTTACATTATATGAGGCTAACAGTGTAGGAAGTCATTGCCTACAATATGGCTCCCATCCCAAAGGACATGGAGGATGATAAAAGGACATTATCTATAGTGTAGAGTTAGTCCAATATTGAATCCCAACCCATCTCATAGGTAGACTTCACTACTAAGGATAATGATTCCATTCCATGAAGAGCCTTTGAATCATGAGAATTAGGTGGTTGAAAGAACATGGGGTTGATCTTGGTGCTTATAATACCCCTACTCTTTGAGAGCTCAAACAATTTTGAGAGTTAAAGGGTTTCCTCCAAGATTATAGTGATGATCCTTTAGCTCCACCACCAAAAATGAAGGGCAAGGGGAAACTCAAGGTTGGTGATGTTTACTTCACCAAGCCGATTGATGTGGAGTCCATATATGTATCATGGTATAAGGTGGGATTATCCTTTTCAAAGTTAACAAGCCTGACTGAAATTAGAATAAGATTGCTACTGGGGAAGTTACTTTGGCCAGTTCCACCCCAATATCCATTGCTTCAGAGGGAGCCCCAAAGATACCATCCATTATAGCATCCATCCCGATGGTCAATCCAACTATAGTTCCACTTTCTCTACCAGTGCAATAGCCAACAATTATCCCTCCCCCAAATATTTATTCAAGGAAGAGAGGAGATAAATAAGAAAGAGAGAAACCCAAACAAAAAAGAGTCAAGAGGGCTCTACAACCTCCAAGTGGTTTTCTTATAAAAAATAAGTAGGTTATGTTCAAAGACCTGCCTTCTAAGGAATTCCTTGTGAAAAGGAAGGAGGATCAATCCTCTTATACTCAAAGATTGAGATATATGAGTGATGAAGAAGACTTAGGTGAAGATAGACCCATTACAAAGGTGATGAAGAAGCAATGAGCATTCACTCCTATGCAAGTAAAAACTGGGTAGAGGACTCCAATGGAAAGAACTTAGACCCCAGTGAAGGTCTTGATGATGGGTTTATTTTTAGAAGAGGGTCCCTCAGGGGTAGAGAGTAAAGGTAACGAGGAAGAAAATATGACCTCAAATGACCCTCTATATTTTGAATATGTTGTGCAGGTTGGTGTTGAGGTGGCTACACAAGCTCAAGCCCCTTAGGAGAGGGAAGCCAATTCATCAAATATGAAGACATTTGTTGAAAATGTCATTGCCCAACCACTTGGCCAAGGTGATCAAGGTGGAATTGAAGAATTGAATAAATCTAATGAGAGAGATGAAGTGGAGCCAAAGTAATATACTCATGTCACCATTGAATCTGAAGTGGTGGTTGAGCAAGAAGGACTACAAGTGGCTTTAGAGGTATCACAAGTTGTCCCTTCCCCTCTAAAGGTGTCAAGTTCTACACCAAAGGAGAAGGTGAGTATAGAGGAAAGTGGGAGAGAAAACCTAAAAATTGGTACCCCCACCCATACAAAAATAAATAAGGAATTGGATCAATCAAATAAATATGTTGAGGAGGGTACTTTAAGAATAATTTCTTCAATTGAAGTACTTCAGGGTCTCCTTCCTCACATCAAGGTCCATGATCTAATCCACAATAAAGGTCTAGAGGCCATGATTGGTGAAGATTTGTCTGAAGGCAACAAGGAGGTCACCATAGCCTCATCCATAACTGAAGCTCAAGTAAATAAAGAATGTGAAGTAGTCACAGAACCTTCTAGTTAGACAAAATGACAAGGGAGCTCCATTGAAAATTTGCTCAAAGAGTCCTACCAATTTGATCCATATTTTGAAGTTTTGGAGTAGATATAGACAAACTTGGAAGGGGGACCTAGAGAAAACAAAGGTGGTGAGGAGTTAGAAAGTGATGAAGAAATTGAATAGTTCAGGTTAAGTCCACAACCCATTCTTGTGGCACTTCCTACATCATGTACTCCCATGACACCACCCTATACAATCACGAGGCCAACATAAATGTCCACTATGTCAATGTGATTCTAGACCAAACCCCTTCTCTGGGTCAAAGAATAGGTCACATATAAAAAGGACATTATGAGCAAAATTAGGGAGATCGATGTAGTGAAGATCACTTGGGCATATAAGGTTAAACCCCCAAGAAGGCTAGAACACATTCCAGGACCATATTCACCACTATAAGAGAAAGTAATGTGGAGATAGCCATACCCTTACCAGATGCTTTGAATAAAGATTTTCCCCTTGAGAGTTACACTATTTATGGTTACAATCTATGGGAACCATCAAGGAATGAGCTAAAGCACAACTCACAGGTTTTGGCAAACGTGGTAACTTATAGGATGGATAAAGACAAGGCCACCATGGAGGAGTTGAAGGTGTAGAATCAAGATATGAGCCAGTACTTATAAAAGATACTGAGTGAGCCCAAGGCAGTAACTCCAAATACTAGTATTTCTCTTTAGCGTCCTCTCTTCTCAATAAAGTCATTTGATTTTGGCTAAATTGATGATTTGAAATCCAGAGGAAGAACAACTAAAAAATGGTAAGAAGACTTGCACACTAAGGCCAAAGAAATAATCCAATCAACATTAAAATGTTTGAACAAAATCATGGATAATAAAATGAAATGTGATGCTCAAATGTTTTTCTATGAGGCAGACATCAAGAAGTGGGAAGAGGTCCATCGTAAAATGGATGAGGTCTGCAAGATGGGCACATATAATTTGATTGCAGAAAGGATCATTACTCCCAATGATCACAAGAAGCCCAAGGAATGTTAACTAATAATCAAGCATCATTTGATGATGCTCAAAGATGGCATCTTTGATTTGAAAGGAGAAGAGCAATCCCTCAAGACTATAACAAAATAGATAGATATTGCACTTAGGAAGATGGTAAGCCTTGATGGTGCAAGTGATTTGGAAGAAGAGACAATACACACTACTCTAAAAAACCTCATTTATGCACCACAAGAGTCCCTTGACATTGATAAAATAAAGCAATTGGTGTCACTTGAGAAAACTTATGACCATCTTAAGGAGCACATTGGATGAAAGCGGACCATGCTTCAGAAGATTGTCACCTAAATTGAGGATCATAGAGTAAACTTCAACTACCAGGTAGGCCCAAACCAATGGAGTCTCACCGCTATGATGGAAGGATATGTCAAGTATAAAAACAAGTTGGTGAAATATTTTGTCATCTAGATCAACGCCGGAGCATAACCAAATATTTTGGTTTTTCTAAGTTGGCACCACTTCTTTTTTCCCTTCCCTCCCTTCTTCTTTCTTCTCATTTCCCACTAAGAAACCATTGTAATTGGCTTGATAGGGGCATGCCCCTTTTATTTAGTTTTTATGTAATTGTGAGGATAGGAAAGGGGCATTTATGTCTGTTGTGAAAGAGGACAAAGGTTTTGTTTCCTCCCTTGCAAGATCTTCCTCCATGTAGATAACTAGAAAATATTATGCTTAAGTGGAGGATCAATATTGTGATCATCACATGATCATGAGCATATCCAAGGAATCATGTTTGTTACAAGTTTTAACAGACTCCAGGCCCATGAACTAATCTTCCAGCTGGAACATCTTTAGGAATATGCTAGGCTTAGCTCAATTGTATAAGTAAAGGGGGTTTATCCCTTTATAGAGGTTGGTTAAATTTTTGAGTCAAGAGCTATAGCCTCAAAGAATTCTCTTTATGTGATCCATCTGGTGCCAAATTGGTTTTAATTGTAAAATCATTAGCAAGCTTTGAGAGCATTATATATGTTTCCCTTGTCACAAATTTTTTTTGCACAGTGTTAGTCTATTATGTTATTTAGAACACATTATATCCAGTATCTATTCAAGTGATAAATGAAATGTATTCATGGTTTCTATTTTCTTTTTATTGTTGAAGTATAGTGCTTTATTTTACATCCTCAGTTGATTGGTAATCTGATATATTCATCTTTATGATAGTCATTTAGAGAGTATATCTAGATTGTAAAATTGTTTCTGATTTAAAATTTGGGAATAGGATGTTGATAGCCTTTTTAAGGGTAGTCCTAGGCTCACATATTCAATTAGAAAGGGTTCTTGAAGGATACCACTTGTGCATGATTTCATCTCACTTTTTTTTGATCTATAGTGCATTTGTTGGTAAATATGACATAGTCGTTTAGTTGAATTTCTTTGTGCTCATTCATTAACCATCCACTTTTATTTCTGTTAATTGATAATCTTGTCCTACCTTATCTCACCCTGCATATAACACACCCTTCACATATCTGAAGTGTTATTTTCCTACAGATGCATAAATATTATATACCTAGCATGTGTTTACATTTTTTGCATTAAAGATCACCATTGCGACCTCTTGTTCAATCTTGTGTTATTGAACATCCTTAAGAATGAAAGTTGCAATCACATTCATATCTATCTTTAGTAGCTTGTGTCTGGCATAAAACATTTTCTCATTCTATCATGTGGATTAAGAAAGCTCGATTGTCTTCTAGTTAGACTTGTGTTTCTTTATGCCAATAATCTCCATAGAGATTGAATTGTAGAATCTCTCCATTTGAACGATCTACTCCTTAGGTCCTCTCACCTTGGTTCAAGCAAAGCCAAAAGTAGTAGGGAACTGACCATATCCTTTGTAGGTACTTCCCAGTCATTTTATCTATTCGATCCTTTCTTGATGTCAAACCCCTCCCTGACAACAACATTATAGCAGGTTTCTCATCTTTGCCTGCCATTTATTTCAAAGTGTGCAAGGTTGAGTGAAAGAGGTGTACAACTAGGAACTAAAAAGTGGTATGACTCTAATCAATTTTGTTGGTTCCATGCCAACACTGGTCACTCCCATGAATCTTATCAAGGGCTCACTAAATTTGTTATCTCCTATATTCTTGGTGATTAATTTAATCATGAAGCCATGATCAACCTTTATTGTCAAGAGTACACCGTTGATTCACAAAAATGATAGGCTTATAAAGCTTCTACCTCAAATAACCAAAAATCCTTTATGCTATTGATTCCAACTATGATCAATATTATAATAGTTTCCAATATGTTAACACTGCCAAGGTTAATTATCATCTTAAGTCGACTCACAAAGATCTCATTACCAAACCTAAGAAGCCATCTGTAGAAGAACAACTTCTCAAAGACACTACAACTACTAATTTAGCTTCAAAAATACATGAGCAACCACTTCCTCCTTCTAAACCTCCAACCACATCCATTCCTTCCAAATCTACTTTACCTCCTATACCTCGTGCTAGTTCTTCTTCTAAATCTCATTAGAACTTTCTTGAAGAACTCAACTCTATGCCTTATAAGATTCCACTTATGGATTTGGTTCATAATTCACCCTATCATCACAAGTTCCTTATGCAACAACTCTAGAAATTTGAAGATCCATCCTCTATAGATGAAGAACCACCTTCTATTAAATCTCAACCCACCAATGTCAATACCATTAAAACTATGTGTCCTTCTTCGAAGCCTTCTATTGAATTTCTTGAAAAGGACATGATCAATGATGAAATTATTTTTTGTGCTGATGATGCACCAATTTTTATTAAAATAACCATTAATACTACCCTTATCTGTAAAGTTCTAGTTGATGAAGTCTAGAGCATTATTGTGACATCTTTGTGGCTTATCTAATAACTTGGTTATAACAAGGATCATCTCAAGCAAACCCATCTTACATGTCATGGTTTTGATAAGACAAATAAAAAACCACGAGGTTGCATTTGGATTCTATTAACCATAGGACCCAAGACCGTTCGAACTAAGCTTATGGTCTTTGACTTACCCTTATCTTATAATATACTCCTTGGTCACCCATGGACTCATAGAATAAGGGCCATTGCTTCTTCTGGTAGCCAATGCATTAAATTCTTACATAATGGAAAATGGTTTAAGCATGAAGTTGATCCCAACCCATGGAGTATTCAACTTCATAATCCCAAATATTAGTATTATATTCCTACCATTCCTAGGATCAATAGCGCTCCTTTACCCCAGTTTATCAACATCAATCCTAATTTCCAAGTCACTCTTACGGATTCTGATGACGATGAACCTAATGATTTTCAACATACTTGCAATATTACCAGGCTACCTCTATACATTTTGTAGTGGCTTCCTCCTTCTTTATTACCTAAGGACCATACTATTCCTCTTATTGATGAGATCATTGACTTTCCCCCTCTATGCAATGCTCAGGAGCCTTCTTTACCTGAATATGTCTTCACTTACAATGATTTTGGAGTGGCCAAATTATTTCAAGATACTCTCATCATGTCTCCTCATACATTCAGTAATATTGGGATTTCACCTTCTAAAAATCCCCCTGACTCTCAAGCATGTACAATTTCTCCAACATATGATGATAATTACATAATAGCCCAATCTCAATCTCAAGATTTGGATGTCTAGCATTATTAGAAAACCTTAGCTCAAATTCATACTTTTAATCAGGCTGTCCATACCATTTTTATGGATCGTGACTTAGATCCCGAAGGTTATGTGCCTCCTGTCAATTCTCCGCTTCTTGATACTCCTTAGGTGGAAAAATAAATTATACCTTTTGAATCTCTAAAAACTCATGTATCTCCTTTACCACCTTTGTATCCAATCATTACCTCTAATCCTTCTCCCATCACCGAGCCCACCAACACTCCAATCTTTTCTGATCCATCTACCTCTCCTTCTCCCGAGATTACACTCGATGCCAAGTCAACTGATGTTCGTCAGATACATTTTGAGTATGATCACCATGGTAATCAAATTCTAGATCTCAAAGTAGATGTTGAGTATTGTGGTCATCTTCCCACCTTGCCTAGTGATGAAGTTATTCTTTAAATACTTCATGCTCGAGAACCTCAACTTCCTCAACATCATAAACTTGGGAATTTTAAAACTAAAACCCCTTATTTCAACAACTTTGTTGCTAGCATTGATCCTAAAACTAATCCTATTTATGCCTTCCCTAATGCACCCTACCACTTTCAAGATGGCAATGCCATGCTTATCGAAGAAACCACTTGTATTGAATATGGTACTCCATCTTATCCTCGACCAATTATAGTATCTTGTGAACTCTCACCTATCAAACATGATAATTTTAGTTTATTCTTTGATAAGTATCATGAGGTTTTCACCTGGTCCTATGAGGACATGCCTGGTATTGACCATAGCATTGTGGTGCATAACATTATTACTTATCCTGATGCCAAACCTATGCGTCAAAAGCAAAGGAAATTTCCACCCGAGATTTCCACCTTATGTCACAAGGAAATCATCAAATTACTCAATTCTAAATTTATCAAACCAAGATACTATTCCGAATGGGTTTATAACATCGTTCCCGTTCAAAAAAAAGGTCACTATGGTCATTCACTTTTGTATTGATTACTACAATCTTAACCTCGCTTGTCCCATGGACAACTTCCCTCTACCTTCAATAGATGCCATCGTCAATTCTACAACTAGTTACGAAATGTTATCTCTTATGGATGGCTTCTTGGGCTACAATCATATTCACATTGCCCCCGAGGACCAACATAAAACCACTTTCACCACAAAATGGGGCACCGATTGCTAAGTCAAAATGCCTTTCAGCCTCAAAAATGCCAGAGCCACTTACCAACGAGCAACGACTCATATATTTCATGATCTTATCCACAAAATTATTGAAACCTATGTCGATGATCTCATTGCTAAATCCAAAAGTCGTAAAACTCATCTCTCAGATCTTGCCGTCACCTTTGACCGTCTTCTCAAATATTGGGTTAGACTAAATCCTTACAGATGTGTCTTTGGTGTCACATCTGGGAAATTTTTAGGATTCTTAGTCTCTTCCCATGGCATCGATGACCCCGCTAAGATTAGTGTTATCGTCAACATGCCCATTCCTTGATCCATTCCTGACATTTGCACTTACTTAGGCAAACTTGGGGCAATTAAACGATTCTTCCCCGAAATGGCTTATCATATTCACTCCGCCAATTCTCTTCTTAAGAAAGGTAATGGCTTAAAATGGACGGACTCATGTTAAAAATCCTTTGATAACATGAAAGAATCATTGCTTCACCCACCTACACTTCATCCTCCTTCCAATGATCGACCCTTGATTCTATATACTTCTACCACACCTATATTAGTTGGGGCAATGCTTGCCCAACAAGATGATACCGAAAGAGAGTATGTCATTTATTACATTAGCTGAGGCCTCATTGATTATGGAACATGTTATACCAAAGTCAAACATGATTGCCTCGCTATCTATTTTGCAACTGAAAAGCTTGGTCATTACAAGCTTTCCCAGACTACTTATGTCATCATTCATTTCGACCCTCTCGTCACTTCTTCTTCAAAGCCTTTCTTCTTGGAGATAGAATTGGCAAATGGATGGTTCTCTCAAGCCTTTAATTAAGCAAATATATTGCATGTTTTCAATTAATAAGAATTGTTGAGGAGAGAGGGTAAAAGAGATGGTCCTCAAGGGTAGACTTATGAAGCCTATACAATATACTAATTAACGTGAACGACGTTGAAATGAGCCGAAAGGATTTTAATAAAATGGGGGATGTGTAGTAGATTTGAATCTGGCCCGATTTGGATTTGTATTCATAGAAAGAAAGAAAAGAGATGATGGTGATTTATTGTCGTAGAACTCGAACGAATCAGAATACCCATCCGCAGGTTTCAGTAGTACAATGTCATTCATAGCCCATCTCCATTTACACTTGAGAACACTGTGCAGAGAGGGTTGCTTGAAAGAGTCGCTACGCATTTTGCTCAATATAAATAAACCCAACCCTCCTTGGGTTGACTCTTTAACATATCTTCAATTATTGCAAGCCTGCATTGCCAAGAGAGCTCTCTCAGAGGGTAAGCAAATCCACACTCACATCATTGATGACCACTTGGGGACACACAGAATTCTACAAAATACTCTTATCAACATGTACGACAAGTGCGCAAGTTTGGTGGATGCCCGCAGAGTTTTCGACCAGATGACTGAACCAGACGTGTGCTCGTGGAATATGATAATTGCAGCTTACAGAAGACATGGGTTTCCTCGACCAGCGTTCACACTGTTTCACCAAATGCAACGAACAGCTGTCCAACCAAATCAGTTCACATACTCCAACATTCTCCCTGTGTGTGCCAGCGTGGCATCTCTAAAACACGGTTTGCAGATCCATGCAAAAATCATTAGATGTGGTCCACCTGACGTTATTGTGACGAGTACTCTGATAGACATGTATGCAAAATGGGGTAGCGTACAGTTTTCACGCGAATTATTTGACAATATGCCTCAACGAGATGCGGTCTCGTGGAATGCAATTATTGCTGGATATATACAAAATGGTATGCTTGACGAGGCTTTAAGGCTTTTCAAAGAAATGCCTCAGCAAAATGTGGTTTCATGGACTGCAATTATTGTTGGATATGCACAAAATGGGCTCATTGAAAAAACCTTTGATATTTTTAAGCAAATGCAATTTGCAGGTGTAAAGCCAAACTCATCAACCTTCGCCAGCATCCTCCCAGCTTGTGCCAAACTTGGAGCTTTGGAACAGGGTATGGAGATTCACAAAACAATAATCGAAAGTGGGTTTTTGTCAAATGTTGTAGTTGTGACAGCCCTTATAGACATGTATGCAAAATGTAGGAAAATACTGAAGGCACGTGGTGTATTTGACAACATGCCTCAACGAAATGTGGTCTCATGGAATACAATGATTACAGGATATGCACAAAATGGTGCTCTTGATGAGGCAGTACGGTTTTTCAAAAAAATGCCTCAACAAAATGTGGTTTCATGGACTGCACTCATTGCTGGATATGTGCAAGATGGCCTTGTTGAAAAGGGCTTGGAGTTTTTTAATCAAATGCAATTGGCGGGCTTAAAGCCAGACTCATCAACCTTTTCCAGCATCCTCTCAGCTTGTGCCAAACTTGGAATTTTGGTACAGGGTATGGAAATCCATCAGAAAATAATTGAGACTAGACTTTTGTCAGACGTAGTAGTTTCAAATGCCTTGATAGACATGTATGCAAAATGTGGAAACATACTGAAGGCGCACAAACTGTTTAACAAAATGCCTCAACGAGATGTGGTCTCATGGAATGCCTTCATTGGTGGATATGCACAAAATGGCCTTGTTGATAAAGCATTGGAAATTTTTAAGCAAATGCAATTGGCTGGTGTAAAACCAGACTCACTAACCTTTGCTAGCATCCTCCCAGCGTGTGCCAAACTTGGAACTTTAGAGCAGGGTATGGAGATCCATCAAAAACTAATCAAAAGCGGATTTTTGTCAGAAGTAGTTGTGAATGCCCTGACAGACATGTATGCAAAATGTGGAAGCATACAGAAGGCGCATGAGTTGTTTGACAAAATGCATCATCCCGCCACAGTCTCATGGAATGCAATGATTGCAGGATATGCAATGCATGGCTATAGTAACGATTCCCTTAAATTCTTTGAACTAATGAAACACTCTAGAACTAACCCCAACCACATAAGTTTTGTTTGTGTTTTATTTGCATGCAGCCATGCAGGTCTAGTGAATGATGGTTGTAAATACTTCAACAGCATAAGTGATTCTTATTGCATGATGCCTATAATGGATCATTATGCTTGCATGGTTGATCTTCTTGCCCGTGCTGGCTATCTAGAGGAAGCCCTAAACTTTATCATCAAAATGCCAATAAAACCTGATGTGGTTGTGTGGATGTGTTTCCTTGGTGCTTGTAGATCACATAAGAATATAGGACTAGGAGAATTTGTAGGAACACTTATTTTTGAGTTGGATGCTAAAAATGCTCCACCTTATGTTCTTCTGTCAAACATATATGCGGAGTTGGGCAGGTGGGGTGACATTCAAAAGGTAAGGACATTTTTGAAAGATAGAGGAATTAGAAAGATACCTGGATGTAGTTGGATTGAAGTCCATAAAATAGTACATGCTTTTCATGTAGGAGACAGATCACACCCACAAACACAGGAAATCTATGCAAAATTGGAGAAATTATCATGGAAGATGAAGGCAGCAGGGTATGTTGCAGATACAAGACCTGTTTTGAATGATGTGGAGGAGGAGGAGAAGGAATTACTCCTCTCTCACCATAGTGAGAAGTTGGCAATTGCATTTGGGTTGTTAAATATATCCCCTACAACAACTATTAGAGTTGTCAAGAACCTTCGAGTATGTGGTGACTGCCACATCGCAACCAAGTTTATCTCC
Source organism: Torreya grandis (assembly GCA_037957365.1). Classification (NCBI taxonomy): domain Eukaryota; kingdom Viridiplantae; phylum Streptophyta; class Pinopsida; order Cupressales; family Taxaceae; genus Torreya; species Torreya grandis. Next base: position 479,313 of record JARHVA010005074.1, read on the forward strand.
AAGATTGTTGCAAGAGAAATTGTTGTGAGAGATGCGAACCGCTTCCATCATTTCAAACATGGACATTGTTCTTGTGGAGATTATTGGTGATGCTAAATGAAGCAAGCTATAAGCACAGGCACGCACAATAAACAAGGTGTCTGGTATCAGACTTGCAGTGGTAAGAAGCAATCAGTTTTTATTTCAAGTTTCTGAAAAATGTTATTTCTGAGTGTTTGGAGAACTGGAAGATTCTTTGATTTGATGAAATGACTTTTTAAGGAATTACATAGAGGAGTCCTGACATTGGACTTTCTGGGGAAGCTTATGCAGCTCTGGACTGACAGAGTGGAGGAGGAGGCAGAAGAATGGGAAATCCGAATGAAGAGTTATTCTTGAAGCAAATGGAAAAGCTTCTCAGCCAGCCAGAAATGTGGGAGGCGGTCTTACAATCAAGCCAATGCTTAGATACAATGAGGAGATTTTCTCTTGATCGTTGTTTCTTATACCGTTGTGCTAATTGTTACTAATAGGGAAATGCAAATGAAGAGGTAGGCTTCCACTTTTCCTTTCTATAATGTATAGTAGCTGTAAATGTGTTTCTAAGAACTTTATTATGATGTTTCAATCCCCCTTCAGAAAGGGTCAGAAAATTTTTTAAATGTAAATTTGTATGACAAATTTGTAAGTATATATTGAATTGATTACAATACGATTTCTACCTTAAATTTTGATTTTGGTTAGAATAAGTGACACAAAGATCCTTTCTGTTTATAGTTATGAGGGCTCCCTTACCTTATGCATTTAATTTTGAGGTAAATAGTGCAATAAGCTCTACATAATTGTTATCGGTTTTCAAAGTCAGTGTGCTTTCTTGACAGTGGGTTGTACATCATGAACTAGCAAAGGGGATATTTTCTACTCATTATTGAGTTAACTGATTTCTTAATTTATATCAGAATTCAAATTACGTGGGATGCATGGCATCAAACAGGGTTTCCTTTTACATTATTAGATTATTCACAAGTTATACGAATTTTTTAGTATAGTGCTTTCACTTTTCATTGTTCCATCTTGTATTATCTATTATTACACGTTTTATTACATTCTTTTTCGACTTAAAGTAGGCTAATACTCATTATGGAGAATGGTGGTGGTACATTAAATATAGTCACCAGCTCTATTGCAACATTGTCAATAAGTGCCAGGCCACAATCCCTACATGTGCATGAGTATAGATATCATGCCTACCATACCACACTGGGAATACTAAATTTAATAAGTTTATCAACTACCTCTTCACACAAGCGTGCACAACGCAAAGATGCTCTATCAAGTGCTATTGCCAACAAGACTTTCTATTACATTAAAGCTTCAAACAACTGAGTTGGAGTTATATGTATCCATTATTAAGAACTGAGTTCGACGTGTTGTTGGTAACAGGTGGTCAGCTACCACATTCTACATTCTTGAACGTTACAAAATCTACAAAATACCCACTTCTAATTGGGTTAAATAAAGAACTGTGAAAAATGTCATGGTTTGTAATTATATTTATTCACTTAAAAAGAATTACAATTGATTGGTTGGAGAGGTTCAATGCATGGCAGGTTGCTGCTACTTGTAATTGGCCACCTGAAGAGTATAAGCTTTTGCACCTCCCAATTGTGTATCACGTTGTAACTTGCACAAAAGATCATATTTGACATCCAAGAAACTTTACATATGATATCAAAATGTAGCACAAATAAAAGTGAGATTGACCGAATGGAAAACTAAGATAAAGGTTTCAGGGTGCTTACTCCAAATTCACACCTAATCTATGGAAATATATAGTCCTCGATGATGACAAAATTTTCGTTTAGTCCGCATCAGATGAGGAAATGTACAATTTTCCTCATCTTTGTCTCTCATGTCTCTATTTTCATCTTAATTTTCCTCATCCTTGTCTCTCATGTCTCTATTTTCATCTTTGTTGAGTTTCATGATACAAATCAACCAAAATATTTCCAACATCTTGATCATGCCCTTACATGATTTTGTAAACATTTGCAATTTCATTCACTATGCATATTCAAAACAACAAAAATCATCAGTTCTTGCATATCGCTTTTACTTTGCGCCAACTACACCCTTGTTTCTTCATAAAGTTTCCAACGGTGTTCTAAACAACAACATATGATAATATATTTTAATAACTACTAGTAAAAGAGGTATACTTACTAGACGACCATTGCATGTAATAATGCCTCCAAAATTATGCATAACCAAAATAAAACTATATCCTTGTGTTTCCCATTACAACCATAGTGGTTCCCAAATAATTTTTTTCCAAATTTAATTAGTTTGGAATACAATTTGCTTCAACCATATAAAGCTTCTTCAAATACGTTGGGTGCATCGTTTGCTAAAAAATGTGTTTCATGCTCAATGATTATATACATCCCTTCTGGCAGTATGTCAAGATTGAATTTTTGACAGAGATAGTGTTGACCCGACCTTCCAATAAGCACCAACCTCAATGTACCAAATGCATGTCAACTTGAAAGGAGTTATGAATTGATGCCACCCAAACCTTAATTTGTTGACCTCATGATCTTTGAATTGAAGACTATCAATTTCAAAAGATTTGACTTGGAGCATGTCAATCACATGGTTTTTGACATAAATGAAATGTAGAGGATGACAGAGCCAACAATTCCAAGAAAACAAAATAGACACTTGCTAGGAGTAAAGACCTATGTCGAGCTTATGATTACCTCATCGATTATTATGGTTATTATGGAGACAATATATATTCATCTTGATATTGCATGGTTGAGATAGCTATTATGTAACATGTTTAGAAATTGCATTACAATGATGTTGTTGGCTAGATGTAAACATTGTATGTATTTGTATGACTCTATTCCTAGTATTTTCTATATAGTGACAATGACAAGCACTTTCAGTGATCTTATGTATTATGAATACTTTACTTTCATGTCATGATGTAATGCTTAATTATGGATGGTGCTATGCCCTTAGCCTATTGGGGGTTAGTGATATGTATGGCTAACTTAAGGCACACATAGCCTTTGACTTAGTCATATGATAATTTCTCAATTTGCATATTAGTAGAAATAGTTGGCTTATGGAGTCCCCATAGCCTAATCAGGGTATATATAGGAGGTACTGTTTAGTATTGAATCGCCATATATTCCAAATTATGTTCTTATTGTGAGAATTGTGGAGGTTTCCCCCTCAACGTGACTCAGTTCTATATTTCAGTATTTTATTTTTCATTACACTTATGTTGTGTGAATTTTCTCTATCATGCTCTTATTTGCGAGTAAGTGTTGTTAACTAGTTAATACATATTGTGAATTGATATCCATTGCTATGAATCTACTTTTGTGATATAGTAAGTCCATTGAATCATTACAAATGCCTTCAAAGCTTTGATTTGGGCAAAGTTTATGCGTCACATCAAGGAAGTGAAAAATAGTATTTTGGGTAAACCTGTGCCTTTTTCATGCAATTGTTTTTTTCCTAATTTCCTAGTTCTATTTTTGTTCGATTTTGAATTTGTAGCACTCTATTGTTTGGTTATGTGTGTGTTAAAATTGAAAACTTTTGATCTGGAGAGAATTTAGGGTTTTTGTTTGAACTAGGAATTTTAGTCTAAAAACAAAAGCAATATAACAATCTTTTTTATTTGTCTTAACAAGGCAATCAAAACAATAGGTCTATGAAATTGCTAAGTTTTAATGTTTTTTCGGGTTTTCCCACCCTTGGGAAATATAACACTCCTTGGGTTCATCTTGAAGAGATGATCAAAACAATATAAGCCTTTGGTAATGTTATTTTTGACCCCTAGTCAAGCAACATCAAGTGGTAGGCCCTTCTACATGCATCAAGTGCAAGAATACAATCACACTTTCAAAACTCCTTCAAAGGAGGATATAGAATCAAAGGTAGACATGGGATAGTCTCGGGAAGATACTCTCACATGGGAGCAAATTGAAACAAGAAGTTAGGATTTGATGAACAAGGATTAGTGCCAAACATAAGTGTAAAATTTCAAGGAAAACTTACTACCTACCTTGGCTACTGTTGATGGCGTAAAATTGCGCTAGGTCTTAGCCAATCAACAATGGGAAGTTTCAAGCTATGGGACAATGCGACTTGAAACAACCTCCAGGTTTTAAAGAAGCTGGTCTCTTATGTTTTATAGGTGTTGGGGAAAAGGGATGGGAGACTAAACAAAAACGCAAAATGCAGGAATTAAAACCTAACTATGGCAATGCGCCTGAGTGTAATCCTAATTCTAACCTGAGCACAGAGTGACTATTATAGAATCCAATTACATTTAAGAGCAGACAAGTGCATGATCAATGTAAAAGACTGGAATAACAGAAACAGAGGCTCACAACAGGGGAGTCTTTTGCTGAGATACAAGAATTGTCAACAAAGGCATAGTGTTCAATCTTCTTAACAGAATCCTCCAATCACATAAGAGGCGCAGAAGTCATGCACAGTTATGTAGAACTTCAGACTCCAGAAAACGAGACAAAAGAAAATAACATTTCCAATCACAACACTAGAAAATCTACAGCATAGACTACTTTGCAAATGACATAGATAACATCAACAAGGGCATAGTGTCCAATCTTATTATTGAATCTTCTAGTCATACAAAGGATGCAGAAACACACACAGTCATATAAACCTTTCAACTCAGGAAAATGGAACAAAAGCAAATGATATTATTGGTCAAAAATCGGATAAGTCTAAAACTATAGAATTTCCCCCCCTTTTTAGATTTTACAATTCTGCTTATATAGCCTCAGATGTCTTCTTCGATCATCCCCTTTCCCGCGCAATTTCACTCCGTCCTTCACTCGCAGGAGACAAATCAGACGGCGCATTCAATGCCTTGAATGCATTCTGGTCTTATCAGGAACTGTCATGACTGCGGCATGGCAATTCATGTCTAGTACCTCTCTTCGCGCCTGAAATTCTTCGTTCCATCACCTCTTTAGCCACTCAACCGTCTACTCTGCCTCTGCTGTTAGGGGACAAACAGACGGCAACTTCAATGCTCGTAAGCCCCAAAAATCTACCTGGTGCACTGTTCTATCTACCGAGAATAACTATTGCCGAATTTCCCTCCATTTTACTATAATAGGTAGACGAACACTTAGCCAATTTATGAAAACTCTTTCCTTTTGACTAGGAGGTACCGGAGGGCGACACTTGGCCGCTTCCGCCTTCTTCATATTTCGTTGAGGAACACTCCGCCTTCGACATCTGTTGCAGCCCGCTTCTTCAATACTTTGCAGCTTTATTGAAACAAAACTCAGTGCGTTCTTTACCTTGGCAACCCTTAAGAAGGATAAATACACATGGCAGGTTTCACTTGTCGACACTCGGCGCTTACTCGATTCTTTGAAATATCATCTAGGACCCACCACAATCTTTATCTGGCAATTAGGCTCAAGATGGTTCCTCGGAGATTGACACGTGGCGACCTCTAGGACTTTTGGGAAGATACGTGGTCTCTTCCGCTTCTTTGAGGATGGAGTAGAGAGGGACCCGGAAGGTAACACTTGGCAGCTTCCGCTGCACTTCGACACTTAAGCAAAACAAAATGACGCCTTTACGCGCTGAATGAAAGCGTTGGACAAAACCCCTGGATGCCGACACGTGGTGGCTTTCGTTGCTTCTTCAAAAAGGTAATTCAGGGTCTCCGTAACTGCCATCTGGCTCTTTCCGCTGCTTTGTTGCTTGGCTCGTTGAAAGTCTTTGTTCAAAATAGAAAACATGGGTGCCTCTTATGATATGCGGATGCTGACACGTGGTGTGTTCCGCTTAACTACTACTGGGTATGTGGCACGATCCGTGGTTATCTGAAAAGTTACAACAAGGTCCTCGAAAGTCGCCAGCTGTCTATCTTCGATACTTCGGAAAGCGACACCTGGTAGCTTCCGCTTGAATCCAATACTTAGGCCAAAATTGAAATGAAAAGAACAAAATAAGCAAAAAAGGACCGTGCTCTGAGGATGACACTTGGCAGCTTCCGCTGCACTTCGATACTTAGGCAAAAATGAACCCATCCTCTGCTTCAAAACTCTGTGGCTCATCCAAGATGCGCAGGAACCAAAATTGCAGTGCTTGAACCAAAAATAAATAAATTAAATACGGTGTAGAGTAAGAAATTACTCTACAATTATTAGCGACCACCAGGGCTTTTGAGCCTGCTAAAAAAGAACCCGACTCCCGCTCGATCAAAATTTCAAAGTTTACAGCTTCAAAAGAGCTGTCTGAAAGATAGACACTCATGGTCGGATAATCCTTGTTTGCTCTGCAACTCATCAAAAGCCAGGTCCAAGCTAATGAGATCCTTGTGCGAAAAGGTTTGGAGGACTTGGGCAGTGGCTTTCAGCTTGGATTCTAGCCGAAAAACATGAATCAGAACAGTCTTGACTTCCAGGGCTGATGAATCATCCTGCAAGCTCTGGAAAACTGTCTGATCCAATTGTTTAGCCAACAACAATGTGTGAAGTTGATCGGTCATCAGGGCCATCTTTGCATCTGGAAACGGGGAAGGCAAGCCTAGTTGCACCAAATCTTCAATGTGTTGTCTCATCTCACCGATGCCTTCCTTTACAACATCGAGACAACTTCTGCAACTATTGGTTGTGGCATTGCGACTGAGCTCTTCATTGATCCTTTTCGCGGTAGCCATTCTGTCAGAGATCCCTGCGGCTGCCAATATCGCATCCCTTGCGCTGTAGAGCTTCTCTAGTAATGAATGAGAGTCCGTGACTCTCCGAGAGATCGTGGCCAGAATGCTTTGTACTGGATTTTCTACCCTTTTGCACAGTTGCTGCGCGTTGCGTAGGAAGGTGAAAAGTGGCCTGAGCTGGATAATCTCAGAAGAGATTCTTGTCCATGCCGATTCGTAGAGCTCCTTCACCATCTGCGTGACTCTGATACCTCTTGGCCTATTGGCCATCTCAATCGCTAGTTGCGCCACTTTCTGTTGCTCTGCTTAGATCTGGGCTTGAAAAGCCGCAGCCTTGTTTTGTTCTTCCAGCAATCTTTGCTGTGATTGGGTAACATGCAGTTGGAGTCCTTTGACTCTTCCTTGCAATGCTGCATTTTCTCGTCTTAGAGCTGTTGTTGTATCCTTCGCAAGTGCAAGCTCCATCTTTAATGAGTCATTTTGGGCCTAAAATTGCCCGTTGAGCCTAGAGAGAAACAGTGTATTGCAACTGTTTCTGCAGACCAGCTATATCGTTGTCTTTCTTGTTTATTTGTTCGGCCAAACTATTATAGTTTGCCTTCTCTTGGGCCAAATCGGCCTCCATCTTTTACAGTCTCCTTGATTTCTTCAAGTAATCTTCTGTGACCGCAGAAGTGGATTCGATCAGCAGCTCGACTCTATCTTGAGGCCTGAATAGGGACATGTCAATGGCCACTGCGTTCATGGCATAGTCCTCTGGCTACATTTGCTTGCTCGACCTAGCAACGTTGGGTGACAAATGGGTCACTGTCAACTACTGTTGGATGGGGTCAAATTGTGACATCAAATGTGGAACTGCTAGCGCTTTATTTTTTTTACTCTTCTTCTCCAATCGGGTTTCTCTTGCCTTCTTAGCAGCATCGGCCTGCGTTTGGAAGGTGGAAGGGGACGCAATATGTACCTCTGCGAAAAGAAATCCTTGCGGCAGGCCGTATTGGAGGGCCATTGGTTGGGTAGGGGTGAGTTGTAGGGGCATCTTTCTGGGAACAGAGGAGAAAAAATGGGGTAATGTGAGGACCTGGGGTGCTGATGATGAGGCGGCTCGTGAAATGAGAACGGCAGCAGTGGCAAGAGGTGTCACCTGATTGGGTGGAGGCATCATGCTGGCAGGGTGAGGGATAGATTGAGAGGGCAGAGGAGGAGAAATACTTACCTGAGGAGAAGTTGCAGTGCCCTGCACTGGGCGTTGTGAAGGCTCCTCTTTCTCCTCTGGGTCCAATTGGAACTGCACCCTCCTCTTTTTTCTGGGTGTCTCCACCTCTGGCTGCATTTGTCTCCCTTCCGCCTCTGTTGTTGTCGGTGGCGCATGTGGAGAACTGGGGACTTCAATTACTCCTGCTTGAGGGGTGCCCCTTGGTGGTGATGATACCACACTTCTTTGTTGTTCTGTGGCTTCTGCAACTTGCTCTGAAGACTGCGATTGTTGGCTGGGTCCCGCTTCTACCACTTGCTCCGATCCAAGTGCCGGTGTTTGGCTTGTGTCTGGGCTAGAAACAGGGGATGGATGCCATTCATCCCAAAGTTCTTCCCACCTTTCATCTGAGTCCATGCCTCTGAAAGTATGGGTGGTCTGGGAGATTTCTTGCCTATATTTCCAATAGGCTTCAATTTTTTTTGCGTCCCAACCTTTGTTTCTCAGCGTCCTTCTCAAACCAGGGGTCATCCTGACCTTGGGATCGTACTCCCTCTGTTTATCATAGAAGGTCTCCCATGGCCTATTCGGTGGGAGAGGTAGGTCCGTCAACTCAACATAGAGATCAGGGGTGTCTTCCGCAGGGTTTTTTCTGGTTTCCCAATAGGGGCGGCTTTCATGCACAATCCTGGCTCCAATTCTGTTTGTCCTCACTACGGAGGCTATGTAATCTGTTGGGTCATAAACTCACTTGTCCTATATCAATAGGAAGCCCAGGAAGGTCAGCTTCCTCAGCAGCACGGTTTTGGCTTCTTTGGCTTCCAGGCTTACGTTGCTTGCCATCCAGGGGAGATTGTACATCTTTTTTTTCTTCTTCTCGGAGCCGTATTCATTGTCAACCACTGACACCTGCCTGGCGACTTCCAGGAATGCTAACTGAATAGTCAAAACTTTTGGTAGCAACACTGGTTCCCCACAGAATCCATGGACCCTGATGATTGTGTGATGGGCCCCAAAATAATAGTCACATGGAATTGGGCAGCTGACCAGGAGGTTTGTGACACTTGGGAATAACATGTTTATAACAGGTTCGGGGCTAAGGCAATGGAGGACAAGGGTGACGAATAATTCCCAGAAGTCATATGTGTCACTGGTTTTTGATAAAATATGTGTCCATGCAGACATAGAGATGGTTCTTTGGGGATCGAAGGCTGGGTCATATAAGTTCAGGCTCATAAATCGGGAGAAGAGGTCGGGATTCTGGTGTAGTATGAGATGGAACGAAAAGGAGGAATACCTGAATATTCCTTGTGCCCTGAATTGGGTCAGCTGCTCGACCATTGAGAAGGCAAGGTGTTCGGAGAAGTCAAGACGGTACTCCTGTGTCTTGTCAACTATTTTTAGCCTGAAGAGGATGGCCATTTGCTCTGCGTATACCGCCGCGTCATCCTTCATGCCGAAGATGAGAGCCATCATCGACAGTGTGTCTTGGTTGACGGCGCGAACTGAGTTCTTGAAGCAAGGAGAGTGGGCACCGTTGTGTCACCATATGCTATTTGCAACTCAGACCTCAAGAACCTGGTCTGAGTGTTGACGTTTGCCCATGTCCTCTACATCCTGTCAATGGTGGGGAAGGTGGCGGTATTGCCATATCGCAGGGCAAGCATGTCCTTGGTCGCTTGAGGGGTGACCTGCAACATGAATGGGCCTTGCTGAATAGTGCAAGATTGTGGATGAAGCAAGTCCGCGTATAGTTCAATTATATACAGGCATGGGTGCACAGCTGGGACAACGAACTACGCCAGTTATGAGGTCTAGATCCTCATCTTGAATGTTTCATATTGCCTTGCCCGGACTCTCTGCAGGCACCTTTGGTGTGCCCTTTCTCGGAGGTTCTTGCCACTGGCTCTTTGTAGAATCGGGTTCACGATTCCGTCTGCATAGTCCCTGACTTTGGATGGGTCGCTGGTTTGGCCGACTCCCAGAGCTTTGGTTCTTGGGTAGCTTCTTGGTGGCTGCGCGGGAGCTGCAGCGTATGATTTGCTCGTCAGTAACCTGTCTAGATATCTCGGTGCCCCTGCTCTTTGTTGGGATGATGATGCTCCAACGATTTTTATATCTCTTGTGCAATATCTGATATGAACTTTGCTTAAGATAAAAACACGCTTGCTAAAACAATTTCACTAGGCGCTAACAATTGCAATGAGCAAGATATTTTCGCAGGAATGCTTGGGAGTTTGTAAACTTTATCATTTGCTAAGGGATATTTATAAGCCTATCAAGTCCCAAATAGCATTAACTTCGGGTGACCGTTAGCAAATCCTACTCAATCTTCAAGAAACAGCGAGGCGGACATGTTATGCGGCGCAAGGTATCTTGAAAATCTCGAAAGATTTGGAGAAGCATTTATTGCAGCAAAAATAAAGAATTAAAAAATTCCTAAGACGCCGACTCTGCGTTTAAAACACTTATTTTTAAAATAAAAGTGGGAAAGCAAAAATGAAACAAAGCAATGCGAGAATGGAAACTTCCTAACTACATTAATTACAAATCCTTATTTTCCTCTAAGATCAAAAACAAATTTTCCAACGACTTCTTTATGACAAGCCAACTTGTGTTGCCATACCAGTGATTGCAATGGGTATACCTTTGATGGGATATCTTCTACGTCGACCACACAAATTTGCCCGCACTCGAACGAGTCTGAGCAAAACGTGTATTTGACACCTTCAAACTCTTCTTGTCTTTGAATGCCTATCGAATGTTGGTTCTTCATGCTGTCGGGTGTTATCAAGAAATCATTGGCTATTGGTTCTTCACTCTGTGCCTTTTGATACCCATTTTTTTTGGCTCATCTTTTTCAGATTCCATCTTTATTTCATCATCATGCTCCTTGATGACTTCATCCTTTTGAAAGGATGAATCTGAAAGATGGCCTTCCTTTTGCATACTCATTTGAGCCTCACAGTCGTCTTCTCCATTTCTGGCCAATCCATAGCCTTCTTGCAGGATAGTGTCATCCGTCTCAATGACTTGGTCAAGGGGGTATCCATATTCCTCCATGTCTTCTTGCAAAGCGAGGAAAAAGTTAGAAATGATCTCCTCCTCATCTGAAGTTAAGGAAAAAGCTTGCGGCTTATCCTCTTGCTTATCAAAGGGGGTGCCTATGGTGATTTCTACCTCATCTGTACTTATGGAATCTTCTTGACTAGCCATGAATTGAGCATACTCTTCTGCATACTCAGCTGCTTCTTTCAAAATATACTCTTCTTCGGAAAAGGATGAAGAAGAAGGCTGTGATGGAAAACAAGAAACCTCTTGAGGAAGGGTGGAAGGGGCTTGAGAGGAAAGTGAGTGATTGAGGTTTTCTTCCCTTGCTGCTATCATAGGTTCTGCATTATTGGAGAAGTGATCTTGACAGGTTTGACCTTGCTCATGAACAGGGATGGCATATGTCTGATATGGGATTTGTGGTGGTGGATATGAAGTTTGATAGACTTGGTAAGGCTGGTTCTCTTGAACGCTTAGCCTCTCTTCTAGAAATGCAATCAATCCACACACCTCCAACATTTCATATGTAAGCTCTTGCCAATTTGCACTTTCAATGGGGTCCCACTCACTTTTGATCAGGTCAATTGCTTCCCTCACTTAATAGATGACATGACAAGGAACCTCTTGGCCATATCCCCTTCTGCTGTCAAGCTCTAATACATATTTTTTAAAACCGAGCAATGCTTTTTTGAAGGTGAAAATAAGGTCAGGTTGGGCATGATATGTGGCATATTGGGGAGACCGGTCATAAGATTGGTATAGCTCATAACCATCTGCATCCTTGTTACTTGACATGGTTCCAATAAAAACCTGTTCTTGATTAAATATATAAGGAGAATAAGACTCATAACTTTGAGTTACAGAGTTATACATACCAAAGGGATTTCTTGATGATACTACTTAATCGGCTGATGACTCGGAGTCATTATTGGCATTGGTGAAAACCTCCAAAGGCTGATTGGCTGAAGAACCACCAAAATTCTTCAACTTCTTAAAAGATCTGTCCCATCAGGCGTGCCAAAAACTATTGATGGCGTAAAATTGCGCTAGGTCTTAGCCAATCAACAATGGGAAGTTTCAAGCTATGGGACAATGCGACTTGAAACAACCTCCAGGTTTTAAAGAAGCTGGTCTATTCTGTTTTATAGGTGTTGGGGAAAAGGGATAGGAGACTAAATAGAAACGCAAAATGCAGGAATTAAAACCTAACTATGGCAATGCGCCTAAGTGTAATCCTAATCCTACCCTGAGCATAGAGTGACTATTATAGAATCCAATTACATTTAAGAGCAGACAAGTGCATGATCAATGTAAAAGACTGGAATAACAGAAACATAGGCTCACAACAGGGGAGTCTTTTGCTGAGATACATGAATTGTCAACAAAGGCATAGTGTTCAATCTTCTTAACAGAATCCTCCAATCACATAAGAGGCGCAGAAATCATGCACAGTTATGTAGAACTTCAGACTCCAGAAAATGAGACAAAAGCAAATAACATTTCCAATCACAACACTAGAAAATCTACAGCATAGACTGCTTTGCAAATGACACAGATAACATCAACAAGGGCATAGTGTCCAATCTTCTTATTGAATCTTCTAGTCATACAAAGGATGCAGAAACACACACAGTCATATAAACCTTTCAACTCAGGAAAATGGAACAAAAGCAAATGATATTATTGGTCAAAACTCGAATAAGTCTAAAACTATAGAATTCCCCCCCTTTTTTAGATTTTACAATCCTGCTTATATAACCTCGGATGTCTTCTTCGATCATCCCCTTTCCCGCGCAATTTCACTCCGTCCTTCACTCGCAGGAGACAAATCAGACGGCACATTCAATGCCTTGAATGCATTTTGGTCTTATCAAGAACTGTCCTGACTGCGGCATGGCAATTCATGTCTAGTACCTCTCTTCACGCCTGAAATTCTTCGTTCCATCACCTCTTTGGCCACTCAATCGTCTACTCTGCCTCTGTTGTTAGGGGACAAACAGATGGTGCCTTCAATGCTCGTAAGCCCCAAAAATCTACTCGGTGCACTTTTCTATCTACCGGGAATAACTATCACCGAATTTCCCTCCATTTTATTGTAATAAGTAGACGGACACTTAGCCAATTTATGAAAACTCTTTCTTTTTGACTAGGAGGCACCGGAGGGCGACACTTGGCCGCTTCCACCTTCATATTTCGTTGAGGAACACTCTGCCTTCGACATCTGTCACAGCCCGCTTTTTCGATACTTTGCAGCTTTATTGAAACAAAACTCAGTGCATTCTTTACCTTGGCAACCCTTAAGAAGGATAAATGCACATGGCAAGTTTCACTTGTCGACACTCGACGCTTACTCTGTTCTTTGAAATATCATCTGGGACCCACCACAATCTTTATCCGGCAATTAGGCTCAAGATGGTTCCTCAGAGATTGACACGTGGCGACCTCTAGGATTTTTGGGAAGATACGTGGTTTTTTCTGCTTCTTTGAGGATGGAGTAGAGAGGGACCCGAAAGGTGACACTTGGCAGCTTCCACTGCACTTTGACACTTAAGGAAAATGAAATGACGCCTTTACACACTGAATGAAAGCGTTGGACAAAACCCCTAGATGCCGACATGTGGTGGCTTTCGCTACTTCTTCAAAAAGGTAATTCAGGGTCTCCGTAACTGCCACCTGGCTCTTTCCGCTGCTCTGTTGCTTGGCTCATTGAAAGTCTTTGTTCAAAATAGAAAACATGGATGCCTCTTATGATATGCGGATGCTGACACGTGGTGCATTTCGCTTAACTACTACTGGGTATGTGGCACAATCTGTGGTTCTCTGAAAAGTTACAACAAGGTCCTTGAAAGTCGCCAGCTGTCTATCTTCGATACTTCAAAAAGCAACACCTGACAACTTCCGCTTGAATCCAATACTTAGGCCAAAATTGAAATGAAAAGAACAAAAGAAGCAAAAAGGGACTGTGCTCTGAGGACGACACTTGGCAGCTTCCGCTGCACTTCGACACCTAGGCAAAAACGAACCCATCCTCTGCTTCAAAACTCTACGACTCATCCAAGATGCGCAGGAACCAAAATTGCAGCGCTTGAACCAAAAATAAATAAATTTAATATGGTGTAGAGTAAGAAATTACTCTACAGCTACCAAGGAGGAATTGAAGGAGATGGCTATGAAATTAGATTTACCTTAGCTTCAATAAAGCATGGCAACCACATTGACAAGTTTGAATTAGCTCTCAACATTTGTCAATAGTTTAATGCAATTTCAAAATATGTTTTTGTATGCCAAGACTCAGGAGACAACTGATTCTACCACTCTAAATGGATCAATGGATCCACATATTACTGAATCTAATAGATCTCCAGTTTAACAACCGCCCAATTCTAATGTGGGATATTGACATTTTATACCAAAGATGGACATGCACAAATTTGATGGCAAGGACTTGCTCAACTAGATTTGCTTAATGGAGTTTTATTTTTAATATACACCAATTCCCATGCGGATAATAGGTCACAATGGCATCTCTATATTCAGAATCAGATCAATTAATTTGGTATCATTGGCTTTGTGCTAAAAAGAAGAAAGGTGTTTTTGTCTCATGGCCTTCTTTTATGGCATATCTTACATTGCATTAGAATAACGTTCTGGTGGATAACTACTTCAATTAATTGGCCAAGCTAAGACAAACAAACACGATCAAGAATTATATCTAACAATTCTAGAACCTGTCTTTGAGAGTTGAGGATGTTACAAAGGAAATTTTGAAGGACATTTCTTTGAGGATTGAAGGACCACTTTCAACATGATGTATCCTTGTTTGATCCACCTTCTTTATCTGAAACCATTACTAAGGCAAGAAGGGTTGAGGAAAAGGTTTTGGCTTCTATGATACATGCATTCACAACCATCAAAGATCATAGCATCCACCAAATTAACACCTCAATAAATTGAAGAAAAGGGGGAAAAGGATTATGTTTCAACTGTGATACAAAATTCAATAGATGACACAAGTGTGCAAATAATAAACTATTATACATTGAAGGAGCAACCAAAGAATAAGGAGATGAGGTTTATATTACAAAGGAACCCAAGGAAGAATCAAAAGATCCACATCCAACTATATCTTGCCACACGCTATCAATTATTAGTACCCCACAAACCCTCAAGGTAGTGGGGTGTCTGAAGAAATAGAGAATGACATTCCTAATTGACTCGGCAAGTACTCAAAATTTCATCAACAATAAGTTGGCCACATGTTTGAATTATTTTTTTCTATTGGCTCTAGAATTTTAGGTCATGATTGTTAATGGTGGTGCAATCAATTGTTCAAGAAAATGTCATAGTATTGAACTCTCCATGGGGGACTACCTTTTGAATAGTCTTATGTTTTCCATTTCCATAGGAGGAGAAGATATAGTTTTGGGAGTCCAATCACCCACTACCTTGGGCATAATAGAGATGAACTTTCAAGAATTGTTCATGCATATTTTTTCTTTGGGCTAGACAGTTAAATTGAGAGGGTTGCAAGCCAAGGTGCCAAATATGATAAGCTCTCATTAAATAAAAATGATGTCAAAAAGAATTGTTGGGTTTGTGGCACAATTATTTTCACTAGAAGCTCAACAATCATACGTGTTCAACACCACCATATCTTTAGTCTATTATGGGAAAACATTCAATATTTTTTGTTGATATGTTGAAAGGCCTTCCTCCCAAAAGAGATAATGGCTATGCAATTCAACTTGTACTAGGGAGCTAACCACCCAAAATTAGATCTTACAAACACCCATATGTGCAAAAGAATGAGATTGAGAAGATGTTACAAGGGATGGTGGAAGCATGTATTGTTCATCATAGTAAGAGTGCATAATCTTTTTTAGTGGTGATGGTGCATAAGATGAATGACAATTGGCACATACCTGAAACACAAAGAACTCAATAAATTCATCATTAAATATAAGTTTTCTATTCCTATAATTGATGATTTGCTAGATGAGTTAAATAATGTTGTTTATTTAAAAAAACTAGATGTCAAATCAGGGTGTCATCAAATTAGAATAAGAGAGAATCTATTCTCAAAACACCATTCAAAACACGAGTGTACCATTATTATGAGTTTATAGTTATGCCTTTTGGTCTCACAAATGCCCCTTCTACATTTCAAATCATGGTGAATTCCATATTTAAGTCATTTTTACAAAAGTTTATCTTAGTGTTCTTTGATAATATATCAACGTAAAAAAAAACTTGAGAGGAGCATTTGCACCATGTTTACCAAGTTTTAAAACTCTTAAGAAACATCAAAGTTATGTAAATTCTTTTAAGTGGGATTTTGGAGTCAAGAAGGTGGAGCACCGTACGTGCGAAATGTGACACAGTAACTTGGAAATCGACCCCTTGAGGTCTGGCCGAGATAGCTGATGTAATGGATGGATGATGGGTGGGTGGATCTATGGATTAGGCTAAGGAATGAGATTCTAGATAGTTGGAGGTAGGGGATGCCCATGACAAAACCAAAAAAGTTTTATCGTATTGCGGTGTTTGTTGAGGGCTTCGAGTTGAGAAGATACAAAACTCCAAGGTCCCTCTATTTCAGTGCTAATGAGGAGGCAAAACTCATGGTCAATATTAGTAATGGTGAAGTGGGTGTGAGCAGGTTGAATGACTCAAGGTATATGGTTGGCTCTATTGGGTTGGCTAGACTCTGTCAATTTCATATACAAAGTGAATAATATACGACGAGGCTAGTCTCGAGGATAAAAGAGAAAGGGGGGAGTGGATGACTAGACTTAGATAACGATGTATTGATGACCTTGGTTCTGGGGTAATATGATAATGGGAGGATTGATAATCCACTCTTGCTCATCTAGAGTGTTGAGGGAGTTGAAAATAAGATGGGGGATGGATGTGGATCTAAAAACTTCTATTTTGAGTTTAGTGTTGATATCTAATTGAATGTTGTTGCTAGGCCCCGAGGTTCTAACTCTAGGAAAAACCCTGTTCTAGGAATGACTAGACTCTCAAGGAGTGTCATCCAAGAAACAAGGTAAGGTGATGTATAAGTGTAAGAGCTTATTTATAAGGTGTGTTGAAATGTAATACTCATTTTTTTTGGAGTTTAAAGCAAATTTTTGGTGTTTGTGCTCATTTGGACAAGGCCTTTTTATTTTTTATTTTTTATTTTTTTACATTGTTTTGGTGAAATGAAAACAGATTAATCTACTTTCCGAAATTGAAATGATGAAAGTAATAAAATGAAGAGTTGAAAGTAAACAAAGTACAAATGCTTTTTTTGTTCTTTTTGGTGATTTTTATAATGCATGCAATGTTGAAATCTAAATTTTGAAAGAAAGGCATAATTGTTGATTTTCCTATGTTTTGCCTAATTTGTGAGATAATTATTTCAATGCAATTAAATGAATTAAATTTGTGTTTTTATATTGTGTAATTAACATGAGATGTTACTACAAGTGATGTTTTCTAATATGCAAAGATGAATATCAAAACTCTAAAACCTATCAAGTATACTTACTAGAAATTTAGAAATTAACTTTTCTATAAAAAAATTGAAACTAGTTTTTAATTTTATTAAATGATTGCCTATGAATTGAAATATTTTAGTGATGAAAATATGCAAAACTAATGTTCTGATTTTAATGTTCTAAAACAAAGTTTTTCCACTATCAAAAAGAAGAAATTCATAACCTAATATGCAAGATTTTGACTATCTAGTTTGCCTATGTTTTCGTGAATGCTTGATTGAAATTTGTTTTGTGAATGTAAGGTTTTATAAAACTGAAAATGAATTAATTTTTGATCGCTATAACTATTGTGTTGTTTAATTTGATCCAACTATGAGATACACAAAACTATGTTCTTTTCAAGCAAATTACAATGTATTTGCAAAGAAAAGATCTACGCTATATTTTTGGTGCAACAGAAAGAAAGAAAGAGATATTTATTTTCTTTTCATTTTCGCCATTTTGAAAATGGAGCTAATTTAATGAATAAAATATATCTACACTATTCTAAATCTAATAAACAATAAACAAAACTAAAACTAAAAAATCCTCAAATTGATCAAGGTGAGACCAAATGAAGACAATGAAAATTGTTGTTGTAGATTATCCTTCGTAAGCTAATTTACCCGTTCAAATGATCATCATAACTCTCTTGACAAAGGACATCAACAAAAGAATGGGAACAAAAATAAAATAATAGATATGAACACAATCCCAAACAAGGAAGTAACTGACTATGGATGGTTGATCTACTGATATCAAAGAGTTGGTTGCTAATCTAGTGACTTTATTTCTTTAAAACTATGTAGTCTAGTGCCAACATGACCAAATATAGAAATCCAAAGCAAATTCAATCATGATTTCACTGTGTGTAAGATTGAAAACTCTAATCTTCAATGCAAATTCAGATCCAAAATTCATAAAAAATGATGATAGTTGTAGAGCAAGCAAGGAGGTTGTAAGGATGAGTTTAACTAGTGGATAACTCAAAAATGAACTTGGGAGGAACAAATATTGATTAAATGAGGAATGTGAGTGAGATGATAGTCATAAGGGTGAACACAATGCAAATCAATGAAGAAATGTGAAGTAAACATGCAAGAACGTGTGGAAACTCAAGTTTCAGATGCTAAAAAAAGAAGACAGACAAACCGTGATGAAATCGCCGTAGTATGTAGGTGATGGAGATGAAACCACTGCTTAAAATTACAAAATTATCTCCTTAGAGATCAAAACTACTAAGGATATAATGAAATCGTTGCAGAGGACTGCATGCACAAAGGGGCGGTTTTGTAACCTAAAGCGACACTTTTATAATTTTGAACAACGGTTTCATCACTAAAGAGACAAATCAATCACTAAGGCTATAAATGACTCAAAAAGGAAAATTTTGAGGTTTAGAAGGATCAAAAGGGGGCTAAGGAGAGCATGGGGAGAGGGGGTAGGAATGTCAGATAAAATCATTCTTGAGTGTATCCTTGGATATCATTATATTATCATTAAGTTTTTGTGGAAATGTTGCACTGTGTAATTTTTTGGTGCATACATATCACCCTTTCGAGAAGATGCCTAGTCAGAATTGGCAAGGGTGTGGTCCTAAGCAATGACACACGAAAAAGGAAAAAGGGTTAGAACTACTTACCTTAGTTATGTGGTGTAATAAAACTAGCTGAGACTTTGTGCAACCTATGAGCAAAAGACATGAATCAAGTGTGGATTTAACGAAAAGCAAAAAATAATATTTGTAGACACCTAAATTTAATTTAGTTTCAAAATTCACCTAATATATTTAATAATTATTCTTAAATTAATAAATAACATTTCCTCCTAAAATCAAATAATTCAAACATATGAATAAGTCAATTGTTCACCTTTCAATCCTTATTTTAAATATTTAAATCTGGATTTTTCACCTATTCAAACCTCTCCCACCTTTTTATGCCTCATCTCAACTAAATCCACAAAGTTATCCACCTCTTATGACTCCTCCCCTAAGTTGTCAAACAAATTGACTAAGTCTTGTTGAGTCAACTAACCAACGCCACTCTTTTCTCAACCATGTTGAAAAGGCCTCCATCCTTATGGATGAGGACTCATCCTCAACCATTGATCATTTGGAGCCTTGAAAAAGTCTAAATGATCCTCCACCATTGGATATTTTTTCAAGTTTCTATAAATAAGCTTGCAAATCTCCATTTTCAATGATCATTTCAAGCATCTGATCCTTTTTTGAAATCACAATTATCCTTTGTGACCCCTTTTGAAGTCACAATCATAACATCTTGAGCTCTTACACAAAAAAATGAATCAAAGTGAATCAAAGTCATCCTTTTGCACCAAATGCTACCTATTATTATTTTTTTATTGAAGGAGTGAGCACCACATACTTGAAAGAGAAAATTGGATACACATCACAATAGAGAAATTTTGTATTCAGAATGTGAAGTTTTGATTGTTGTTTTATTTATTTGTTTCTCTAGCTTAGTTGAATTTTAACTTAGATTAGGATTAGTTTACTTTATTTTCATATCTAAATTTAGTTCATACATTTCTAGAACACTCAGTGGCACCTACCCACATCTTTTTAATTTTTTTATCATCTTTTGCACTTGGATAACATTTTTATTCTTATTTTTGTTGTTTATGTTTGCCTTTTACGTTTAATCTCATTTATTTTAGTGCTAGGATAGACTAAAATTTGTTATTTCTATTTTTCTGTTTGGTTGTGTATGTTTTCCCTACGTAACAATGAATTCAGAGACTTTAGTAGTGAAATTGTGTTTTATTGCTTTTTTTGTGTTTTCTATGTTCTTTTCAGGTCAATAGTGTTTTCGTTTGGAAACAACATTTTTGTAAGAGAACAACGAAATCACTTTACCTTGTAGTGAAATCATCATTTATCGTAGTGCAATCGCTTCTGTGTGCAATGATTTTGTCATTTCTCGTAGCAAATTCATCCTTGTTGATAGCAAATTCATTGGTCCTCATAGTGAAATCATTGCTTTGCACAAAGAAATAATTCAGTAAGCACACATTTTTTCTATTTTTTGTTTTCTATTCTCTATGTTTTTCTTGTATTATCATTTTTTAATTTTGCTTTTCTAACTTGATTGTGTAATAATGTTTTTGTAATAGAAACCTATTTTTTGCTTGCTTTTCATGGTTTTTCTCTTGTTCATTACATGTTATCTCATTTTTCAACAAAATCAAACAATCTAACACCTTGTTTACAGGACGCTTGCTAAAGATAATCATCAAAGAATCAATATAAAAATCAAATTTTCTTGTTTTTATTTTTAAAATTTCTAGTAATTACATCACTTTTATTTTCAATGTCTTTGTTTATAGTTGTAAAATTTATGTATGCTCTTTCCTTGGTGTTATGTTGGTAACGATACCTAGAAATCAAAAATGTTTTCATAATTTATCTATGTTACCCAAGTGATATCCATATATGCTCTCCTTTGTGTTGCATTGGTGATGAAACTTAAAAATCAGAAATGGGTCTCTACTTTTTATTTTTATTTTTTTAGGGGCTTTATCGATCATGGATTTCATCACCACATGATAGGCCAAACCTTGTTTACCAGTGGGGTATATAAATCGAGACCTAGCTATTTCAATTGCCTAACTGGTTGTGTGTTTGAATCATACCATGACGTGAAGGGATTTTATGCTCCAATACCTAAGGTTTCAACAACTAACTCGAGATCTAATATTGCTGATTGTCAACACACTAAGACCCCTACAACTATGTTGGGAACTTTGAGATAAGACCCAATAGTGTGCATCCACTCTATAGATTTTTTCCATGGTTTTATTTCCTCCTAGATAAGCTCATATATACCTTAAGCTTAAGATCAACTTTTTTTCATTCAACTTTGGTGCATCAATTAACAGTTAACATCAAGAAGTAACTTTCCGCATACCATCAAAATCAAACTCAATGGGTCATGGGAACAACAAGATCCTCCATGGTTAACACCTTGAAGGTCAAAGTTGAGAGCACAGACAAGTGAGTGACAATGAAAAGTCCAAAAGTTGTTCACGACCTTTCTACCTAATTTTCACCTTTTTTGTGCACCTACTTGTTTGATTAGAATAAAAAAAATTGGTTATTATTTATTTCTTTACCCTTGACATGTGTCTTGTTTTTGAAATCATTTAATTAGACTTCTAGTTGTATTTAGGCTTTTGTCAATATTTTTTTTCCATTGTAAAAATCATGGCATCTTAGAATATTAACACCACCAATTTCATCCTGAATCATGATTCCAATAGTCCATACTATAATCTAAAATTCAATTCACCAAACTTTGATTCAAATTCACCTTTGAGTCAAATCAACCATCAAGCCAATCAAAATCCAAGTTTGAATATGCATTCAAACTCGAACCTTAATCAATTGAGTCAAAACATGGATGGTTATTTGAATGACCTAAACACCCAATTCAATCTGCATCAACAATCCATCTCCTATTCATATTCACCTATAGAACAACATCATAACTTTAATATAAGAATAGAGTTAAATCAATTTTCTGGATACAATAACCAAAATTTTCTAAATTGTTCTCCTAGTCTAATTTCATCTCCCTATCAAATGTCACCTAACATAAATCAAACTATGTGCATAGACCCATATAGTTCTAATCATAATGTCGCCATAAGTCAAACTTTCAGTGCACGTTCACTACCATTTTCCAATACTCATATATACCAAAATACATTTTCTAGTCAAACCCCAATTTAATAAAAGTCCAAACTTGTTCCATCCCAACCCACCTTCCCGTTTCTACGCCATCAAAATCAATCTTTCAATAATAATCAAAATCAATCATTTGATTTTGCATCTAATTCACCCCAAAATTTAAGTTTCTTCACTAATAACCATACTTTCATGAACCCAACAGATCAATTCTTCCAAATCAAGCCCCTTCTTCCACCCCATTTGTTACTAATGAGTATCAAAACATTCTGCAGTAATATCCTTCTATCACTAGTAACCCTTCATTCCAATCAAACCTCCCATCTGCTGATTATAATTCTAACATCCCCTATCTCACTAGCCAAGAGATGACAGATGCTGAATATATCACAAATAACCTACATCTATTCATGTTTGATAGGCCAACTTTACAAATATGTCAAGATGTCCCTTCAGAGCCAAATCATACCATTTCCTCTCCAAATCAAAATAGGGACCTTTCATCCATTATCCATCAAACAATGATTTATGACTGAATACCTATTTTTGATCAACATCCTATATTGACTCAAACACAATCTAATCCGTCTCTCGAAATATCATATTATTTTAAACCAACACCCAAAAGTTCACAATACCAAAAAGCTCTTAATCCAAGGTCAAACATTTCTAAAAGAGCAATAAAAAAGAAGTATGATACTAAAGCACTTCAATAAGCTCTTCTAATGGCTACATCTAGACCCAAAACAAATATACTGTCCAAATCTGATATCCACTTTATTTTGAGATTAAGAGAAAGTTCAATGTCCACTTTGGTCCCAAATATAGTTTTAACAATAGATCAAA
Source organism: Torreya grandis (assembly GCA_037957365.1). Lineage (NCBI taxonomy): Eukaryota > Viridiplantae > Streptophyta > Pinopsida > Cupressales > Taxaceae > Torreya > Torreya grandis. The sequence goes on from JARHVA010005074.1 coordinate 502,343, forward strand.
ATATAAATGATAGAGACAATGTTATAAGTAGGGAAGAATCCTCATCCATCATTACTACCAATTCTATTAGCATCATCAAAATATTCTATTCTATCACCATTAGTGTCATTCTTCCTTTTCCTATTAACATTACGTTACTTTCAAATGTCAATTAGAATCTATAGTAAAGGACACCATTAGAATTATCTCATGAAAACTTATCTATTATCACATCCATAAACATCTATGAGAGAATCCTATTTAGAGAGACATTACTTCACCAACCATTACTTGAAGCTCTAAAAAATAATCAAAGAACACCCATGAATGAATGAATTGGGTCTTTGTTGCTTAAAGACAGTCACACCTAGAATATTCTAAATGTCAAGTCAATTAGAAGAGATTGTTAGGTTGTGGAGCTAAAAGCTTCATTGATGCAAATAGAGGAGGAGGTTGTAGAGAGTTTGCTGAGTGTTAGAGACACCGGCGTCGGTCAGGCCAACCGACGTCGGTAGGGTACAGATAGGAAGGCAACGAACATCGATCAGAAGTCAGCCGGCGTCGACACTCCCCAGGTAGACAGGGACCGACGTCAGTCACCTGTGTGGTTTGAGATGCGAGTGTTACGGGCAGTTAGTTAACGAACCAAGTGTTTGCATGTCAAGAGCCAAATTTAGACTAGAAGCTGCGGATCTAATTATTGTAATTAGATGTCTAATTATTATTTGCATGAGATCTATTTAAGAGACTCATTGGTTGTATTATAAAGTGTTCTAGTTTGAGTTGAGCAAAGTTAGCTCCTTCTGTGTGTGAGGTGAGCAAGGGTGTTCCTCCTAGTTTCACAGCAATGCCAAGGTGGGTGATGGGTTTAGAGAATCAGCAAGATTTTTCAGGTGTGTAGGATCTTGGTCATCAGGTGAGCATGGCTACTTTAAGAGATCTACATGGTAAGTAAAATCATTGATCTGTAGGTGTATGCGTGTGCAAGGTCTAAGGTTCACAGGTGTACAGAACCAGATTGATTTGCAGGTGTGCAAAATTAGATAGGACAGCAACACAACAAGGAGCATGATCAGGTGGGATCTACTTGGAGTACAATTTGTACTCAGAAAGAGAGCAAAGAAGAAGGCAAGGAAGATCCTTCCATAAGTAAGATCATTTGAGGTGTAGGTTATTGCAGGTTCAGGGGAGATCTACTTGAAGTACATTTGTATACTTGTGGAGTGCATGGAACACTTGTGGAGTGCGTGGAGTACAGGTGTACTGGCAGTAGTGGATACTGGCTGGTTGGAGGTGAACACCAACTCTGTGTTTGAGTTGTGTGTTTGGACCTAAGAGAGAGAGCTTTGAGGGAAGATTTACTGTTTATGCCCTAGAGGTGTGGGAGCCCTAGAGGTGTGTAAAGAAGAAGAACTGTGGCAGCCTTCTTTGTTGTATTTCCTTCTGAAAGAGTTTTAATACAAGTTGTGTATTGTTTCTCATATTCTGTGTTATTTTTAAATTCTAGTTACTTGTGTATTCTAGTTAATTTTCTCATGTTAAGTTGTTTGGTAATCAATTGTGTGCTTCCGTTATTTCCCAACAAGTGGTATTAGAGCTAAGGTTGCAGGGAGCAGGTTTTGTGTTTGGTTACAGGTCACTCTTAGGAGTTTTTGATTGAGTGGGAGTAGAGCAATGGTAGAAGAAAGTAAGCTAAGAATGGAGGAGTTAAAAAGCACAGATGGTCACTTACGGTCCTATAGAAAGAAAGAGCAGAAAAAAGAATATTGTTGGTTGGTAGCAGATCAGCGTGAAGGAATTGAAGATGCAGATGTTGCAGGTGTTGTTGCACAGGATGCTCTGAGAGATTTTTTGGATAAAGTTGAATCTTGGTTAATAGATTCTGTTGCCTCTTTCCATGCAACCCCAAGGAGAGGAGCTGGTGATCCTTGTTAAAAAACTGGCAAAGGGGAAGTGAAGCTGAAATTGCAAGCGACCAACACATGGGTGTTGAAGGAGGTCATGCAGGTCCCAAGCTTGGAGATGTGGCTAATTTCTTCAGAAAAGTTGGGTGATGAGAGATGCACAAGAACTCTCACATCGGTTGCACTTGAATTAGCTGGTGGTAAGAAAACAGGTACTATTTATGTACTTATTTATATTACTGATTCTTTTTCTGTTGTGGAGACGTGGCTTTGTAGGCTTGGTCACATGAGCAAGAAGGAGATGCATGTTCTTAAGAGGAAGACTGATATATTTGATAGGCTTAAGAACTGGAAAGCCTTGGTGTTTATGGAGGAGATGGCGGATAGAGACCAGTGGATGGGGTTGGATACTTCTGAGCAGGGCAGTTTGGACATGGGTTTTGATTCAAAGGAGCTCACGGGTAAAAATTCATCACTCACAGGTGAACATAGATACTAGCGTCGGTCAGGGGGAACCGGCGTCGAACAGATAGGTGTCGATGTCAGTCATGTGCAGACTGAAGTCAGTGATGTCGGGTAGGGTAAGACTGACATCGGTTAGGAGGACCGATGTTGGCAGTAGGTAAGACTGACGTAGGTCAGGAGGACCGACGTTGGCAACAGGGACACTGATGTCGAAAGAGTTGGTAGTCAGGACAGGCGCATGGAAATCGACGTCGATCGGATGCAGACTGTGTAGTGACTGAGGTCAAGTCACTGTAAAAGATTTTGGGTAGACAACAAGCTATCAAGGAGTCTCAAACGCCCATATGGAGGATTGAAGGTGGTAAGTAAGCCTCAAATTTGTTGTTCCTCTTCTTTATACTAGTTGCTGACTACAGAGAAGGAAGGATCCAGGAAACAGTGGGAGCTTGGCAGGAATATGATGCAGAACCAAACGGGAGATTTGGTAGGGTTTCTAGCCGGTATGGAAGCACAGAGATGAATGGATACCTTAGTTAAAGAATAGAGAGAATGAACACGTGAGATAGAAGACCAGGTCATATGGTCTTGAGGAAGCTGCAGGACAGTGGTACAGGTTTGACAGGTGGATGACAAAGCATGGCTTTAGTCAATGTTAGGGTAACTACTGTGGTTTGTCTTACCAGGTGGATGATGGTCATGACATTATCTTGTTACTATATGTGGATGGTATGTTTGCTATCAGGTTTGTACATACAAGGTTTTGCTGAGCTAAGGGTAAGGTTACTTCAGTGGCATGTCATGAGGAATTTGGAGCAGTGAAATTCTTTGGCATGGGAGACATGGAAGATCACAGGTTGATTTTGTCTCTAGTGGGAGCTGATGTGAATCAGGTGTTGGCAAGGTTCAGGATGCAGAACCAGAGGACACTAAGGGCTGGATAGTTTAGTGTCTAAAATCACATGAGGTATGGTAAAGCCCTGAGTTTGCCCAAGCAGTGGGTGATGTCAGAGAGTTAGGAGCCAGTTCAGAGAAGTGGGTTCTCAGGTATTTGAGAGGGACCAACAGCAGGGATTCATGCTATGCAGGGTCAAGACTTCACTACATGGGTTTGTAGGTTTGGATGTGGTAGGGTACTCAGATGACAGGAGGTGCACCATAGGTTGTGTGGTGGGTGGTCTTCAGGATTGATCTTAAAGAGAGATACAAGCTAGGAAATAGATTAGATGGGGTACAGGTACAAGTACAGTGCAGCTATTTATCTCCAAGTGGGAGATTGTTAGTTTGTGGAGATAAAATCTTCAATGATGCAAATAGAAGAGGAGGTTTCAGAGAGTTTGTTGAGTGTCAGAGACACCAGCATTGGTCAGGCCAACCGACGTTGATAGGGTACAGACAGGAAGGCAACTGACATCGATCAGAAGTCGGCCGATGTCGGCACTCCTCAGGTAGACAGGGACTGACGTCGGTCACCTGTGTGGTTTGAGCTGTGAGTGTTACGGGTAGTTAGTTAACGAACCAAGTGTTTGCATGTCAAGAGTCAAATTTAGACTAGAAGTTGCGGATATAATTATTGTAATTAGATGTCTAATTATTGTTTGTATGAGATCTATTTAAAAGACTCATTGGTTGTATTGTAAAGTGTTCTAGTTTGAATTGAGCAAAGTTATCTCCTTCTGTGTGTGAGGTGAGCAAGGGTGTTCCTCCTAGTTCCACAACAGTGCCAAGGTGGGTGCTGGTTTTGGAGAATCAGCAGGATTCTTCAGGTGTGTAAGATTTTGGTCATCAGGTGAGCATGGCTAATTTAAGAGATCTGCATGGTAAGTAAGATCATTGATCTACAGGTGTATGTGTGTGTAAGGTCTAAGGTTCACAGGTGTGTAAAACCAGATTGATTTTTAGGTGTGCAAGATCAGATAGGATAGCAACACAATAGGGATCAGGCTCAGGTGGGATCTACTTGGAGTACAGTGTGTACTCAGAAAGAGAGCAAAGAGGAAGGCAAGGAAGATCTTTCCATAAGTAAGATCATTTGAGGTGCAGGTTGTTGCAGGTTCAGGGGAGATCTACTTGAAGTACATTTGTGTACTTGTGGAGTGTGTGGAGCACAGGTGTACTGGCAGTAGTGGATACTAGCTGGTTGGAGGTGAACACCAACTCTGTCTTTGAGTTGTGTGTTGGGACCTAAGAGAGAGAGCTTTGAGGGAAGATTTACTGTTTATGCCCTAGAGGTGTGGGAGCCCTAGAGGTGTGTAAGGAAGAAGAACTGTGGCAGCCTTCTTTGTTGTATTTCCTTCTGAAAGAGTTTTAATACAAGTTGTGTATTGTCTCTCATATTCTGTGTTATTTCTGAATTCTAGTTACTTGTGTATTCTGGTTAATTTCTGCATGTTAAGTTGCTTGGTAATCAATTGTGTGCTTCTATTATTTTCCAACAGAGATACCACATGGAATGTTCTCCCTGTCATCTTACAAGAAATAATCTTAACTCCCATACTACATACTTATTATGCCATATTAGTGGAATGGCATTACAATGAGTTGGATCATGCCTTTGAGATCAATTTCAAAGCACATTATAGTTGGTTTGAATATTTTGCATTTGCTAAGGAATTGAGAATAGTCAACATGAATCTATCATACATTGACTTTTGCAGTATTTGGTGGTTAATTTATAACATTTGGGTGAGGGATATTGGCTTTTGTACATACAGAGAACCTATTAGTCCCTAGTGCTTGATCCTCTTTAACAACATAGATTGTAGTCCTTATCGAGAAAGGAATCTCGACTCCATGATGGTTAGACAAACTATTAGAAGGTTTCTAGAGTTTAGTTTCAATATCAAACACATCAACGTAGGTCTCTTTGATAATTGTATTTTTCCAAAAAAAATCAAAGTTACTACTAAACTTTATCAAAAAACTTATATTTGGACATCTTCATTCAACAAGGATTCCCTAATCGAGATAGACTTTTCAAGTGGTTTGCTAGTAGCGCTTGGTGGGCTCAACAACCTCATCTTGATCATGTTATATTTAGAGTCAACAATAGGGCTGAAATAGAATTTGACGAGGAAATCCAATCAGAGTAATAGTGACTATCTAGAGTAGGCATGGGGTAAAATCTTGAGGATCATATACTTTATGCATATTGTAACCTTCCATTAGGTACAAATGCCGAAAAAAAAAAAAAAAAAAAATACATAAAAAAGAGATAAAAATTATAGTACTTTGTCAGTCCCTTGACACTTGGGGGCATCTTATTTTAACCCATTTTGTTTTCATGGTATTGCATTCCATCAGTATGTCAATTTAGTCTTGTATATCTAGTGTTATGTTAGTGATTGTTTAAATTGTCAGTTCAAGTAACATAGATGTGTCAAAATGTAGCTTATCCAGATTATCATATCATTATATTATCTCATAAAAGACATTTTCCTCACACTTTATGCTATATTGGTTCATGTTTTAAATGTTTATGAGTAGAGTAAATATTTTGATCTTTGCTAAACTTACAAACATGTCAGCCCACAATCTTGTTTAGATGATCACTTATGACAGAGTCTCATTTTATGAAGTTCCCTTTTTGAAGTAGAAAACATTAAAGCATACTTTAAGGAGAAAAGTGGAAAATTTACTTTCCTATCTTGGTCTTCAATGATAAATCCTTGCATCTCACTAGTTTTATGGGGCCAAAATTAGGAGGTATAATTATCCCACATAACAAAAACATCCTTATTTAAAAAATATTATCAAAATCAAAAATCAATATCTCCTACCCTTCATTGATCTTTGGTGTGAGCCTTCGCATCTTACTAGTTGCATATGATTAACATTGGGGAGAGATATATTTACTCACCTTTTTGTAGTCTTTGGTGATGAGCCCATGTGTCTGCCTAGTCACATGAGATTGTGTATTGGGGGTCATAAAATAAGAAAAAAAAAAGATGGTAGAAAAACAAATTCTTCTAGTGGCTTGTTTATATGTGTATCCTATAAAAAGGATCCTGTTTTCCAATTAACCAACTCTATCAAAGCTATTTATTTCTAGACAAATCCAATAAAGATAGTATTTTTGTAAGTTTAGCAAAGATGTACAATTTTACTCTTGCTCATAAAAATTTTAGACCATCATCCTTTGTTACACATAATTTTTGATCAAATTGTCTTTTCCATTCATTCATTTCACTCTTCTCATTGCAGATTGAGAACTATGTGTTATACATACAAATGATTATCATTCTTAGTAAAATAAAACACTCAATGCATCGACCATGTCTTGTATATATTCATTGTCTATAAACTAGTTCTCTAATATCATGTGTAAAACCATTGTCTATGACTACTCCCTTATTACTTGGGGGCATTATGTTTTAGTCAATCCATTGTATGTTTTCAAGTGTGTCAATTTTTTCCACTGTTAGTTGCTTCATCCTATAACATGCTAGAGTTCAGGGTTGATATTTCTTTTTTAATCTTGTGTTCTTTCTCATGATTATGAAAAAATCCAAAAAAATCCACACAACATTAAAAATCCCAAAAAACATCACAAAATACTAAAAAACATCAAAAAAATCATAAAACATCACCTTAAACCAAAAACAAATCCAAGTCTATCAAAACCTTCTATTCACTTGTTCTTAGTTGGGCCACTCACACATCCTTTTTATCACAAACACTTGGCTTGCTTAATCAATCATCCACTTTCTCATCACTTCCCGCATTGAAAGAACTACATATGGTCTAATATCTAGAGATAGACATTGTCTAATTAGGTTATGTAAGTAATGCTTAGAGACATGAGGTCTCTAGAGTTAGCTCATCCACTGCCTTCCCTTTCATCCATTCCCCCAACTTTTCCCTTAAGCTTTTTCTTTGGCTTGTCCCTCAAATTTTTCAATTCTTAGCCTTACTCTTGGTTATAGTTGTCTTGTATTTGTTTAGTTTTGTCCTTATTTAAAGTCTTCTCCAAACTTTTTCTTTTTTTTACATAAGTGATTGTTTTATTTTTTTATCTTGTTTGTTTTCTATCCCTATTCATTTTACTTGGTTGTTTTTATCCTTTTCTTTCTCTTTAGCCATTAAGTTAGTTCTTTACCTTCATTTTTTTTATCTCTAGCCATTCATGGTTAATTTTCTTTTCTTTTCTTTCTATCTCTTTTGTCAACTTATTTCAATCCTTTACAATACATTTGTTTGCATTAATCATTTATTTACATTCGTTTCTATTTGTTTCAAATCACTCATTTTTTTGTGTGTGTTTTACATCATCTAGATTAATCTTATTATCTTATTTTGTTATTTTTTATTATTTTCTATGTTATCAAGACTATTTTATGCAATGTATACATAGTATGGTTATGACTATATCATGATGTACTTTGAAATACCATAATTTATTCTTTTTTTTAAAAACATGCTTAAAAAATCAACATTCATCATGATTATTCAAATGACTATTATAATTCACAAACTAGCTAAAATGAAGTGAAACCTATTACACACTTATAGTTTGTCCTATATGCCCATTGGATCACATGAATTCAATACTCCTAGTCTTCTCTTTGCACATTACATATTGGTGGTACTGTGTTTTATGCTATATTAAAAGTTAGGTTGCTCAAAATACTCCAAATTTTTGAAAAATCAATGCATAAAATGGAAATAAATACTATGCAAAAATGTTTTATCCATAAGAATTATCCACTCACATGTCAAACATGCATCCATAATAATAACTTTTTTGAAAGTAAATGCTAAATCTCATACATGCTAACAAACAACACTATGTAAGACATATAATCAGAGATGCCATCTACCCATACATATAACCAATCCAAATCATGTAAATCAATAAGTACTATCCATAGTCCATAGTACAAAAGTCATTATATATATATATATATATATATATATATATATATATATATATATATATATATATATATATCAAATGTGTCTCTAAAAAAGATACATCTCAATATATGTATACATTGATGCAATCCATCTCTCATAGTAAAACCTATAACTTTATCTCATCCCATCCCTTAAAAGGAGCATCTAGTCTTGGGAATAGATCTACACATTATAGTATACCCTGTGGAGGACCGATCACACATGGAACCTATCCCACTAATCTCTCCAACTCCACTGGCTACACAAACCTAACAAACATTGATAATCTCATAGATTACTCTTTGAAAGATGATGCCCTCTACTCCCATGGTATATCCCCATCATAGAGAATCCTATAATAGATAGCCTAATCCATCAACCTCATAACCTATCCAATGTAGCCAATTGTCCTTCCCCAACTAACTGTACTCTAGCCTCTACAAGCTCCATCTAAGCTATGTCTCTCTCCTATCTATTCCACTATACAAGAGGTGTGTAATCTGGTGTTTGTTTCTTTTCATCACATGTGATTACTCTTGTGGCCATAATATCCCCATCTATCCCATCCAAAATACCCAATAACCTGTGAACCTCAACCTATAGTCATATTATCTCTATAGTCTGATCTCCTCTACCATCAATTATACCCTATAATCTATCTACCTCATTGTGTAAACCATCAATTTCTCTATCTCTATCCAAAATATCCTCCCATAGTCTATATATCAAATCATGCTCTTCTGTATATCTCAGAGCATGTGATGAGCCTATAACATATCCTCTCTCTACCTATGTAGCCTGAGCTACTCTAGTCATAGTCTTATGTCCTCTATCCTTATCCTCACTCTCAACCTTTATAATAGGAGTATCTCTTCCTATCCTCTGATTTGTATCCATGTCCATCTCTACACTTGCTTCTCACAAAATCTCCATATCTTCTACCTCATTAATCAGTACATCATGCATCTGGATAACCTCCATAACTCATCCTCTACCTTGTACTCATGAATGTGCTTATCCTCTATCACCTGTAACCACCCTCCTAATTTGGGATTCAAAATCTATTCCTCATGGCTACCTACTCAAGCTTGCCTCTAGTCTCTATCTCATGTCCATGGTGGTATATACAACATCATCAATCTCACTAGTCTTTGTCGAGCCCACCAGTTTGCATATCCATTCACAAATCCTACATCTATAACATCTCTACTATCCATTCATCTCACTATATATACATGTCTCCAACTATGATCAAAAATATTAGGATCAATCATCATGCCCCATTGTGGTCTCTCCCACACTATTTGAGCAAATACGTGTGGACCAGATGATATATGCTATCTCACACCAAACTATCTCATCACCCTGTCTAGTCAATATCTCTCTATAATATATACATGCCTCTTGATGATGTATCATGAGGACATCACATAGTCCATGTGTAGCTCCTCATGAGGCCTATCCCATACAATCTTTATATAAGGTCTTTAGGTGATTTGGTCATCACCTAGCTCATCCACTATTTTCTTGTAGAACTCTAAGTCACCCAAGTATGGTCTATATGTTCTAGGGATCACATGCCATGTATATGCCATCAACTCATCCTCCTCCCAAGTGATCATGTGCCCAATTGGTCTCTCATTATCAATGTGCTCGAAACACCAAACTTGTAATAGTGTAGAAGGTCCTATCTCTACTTGACCTAAAAAAAATAATGTAGATCATGGTATAGACTGACTAAGACACATGGACCCCATGCAAACTTTTCTCCCATCTTCATCATATCACCAATAACATATAATAATCCAATAAGACATAGTCTCCCACTCTTTTCAGGGAATAACATGCCACTGACAATAGCCATAAGTACAATAATAATAGATTCCATCTATATATCCTTGTAATAGTCAATGTCAATCCCACCTCTCAAAACTAGGATCATGCCATCACCAAAAATCTGATACAATGTCTCATTTTGTAGATATTATCCCTAGTACACTAGTATACCTCATATAGGGATCCCCAAAATACAATAGACATACTTGAGTGTAATAGTCATCTCATCAGTAGGCAAGTGAAATGTACTTGTCTCACTGTACCACCTCTCAACTAAAGTAGTCAATAGAGCTCTATCAACTTGAAACTTTAACATCTGCAAAAATAAGATAGCCTAGTCACCTCTAGGATGCCCCACTCATACTCTATGAAGCTAGCCATCCGTACCATCACTACTGATCTATGTTATCATGTCACCATCATTGGTAATGCCTCCTAAAAATCAATAATGTTAGCATTATACAAGTTTTAAATAAGCATTAAACAACTTCATTTTTATCATCTAGCTATTTCCCATCATCTATTTCATCTCATTTCATATAATAATCATTTAATGTAAAAAACCAATAAAAAAATCAAATATCCAAACAAAATCACTTCTACCTTGAGTAATTTCACTTCTATATTTTGTAAATTTGCTAATAATAAACTGCTACTACCTTCACTGAAATCGCTATGCACTTTAATGATTTCACTACCTTGTTTAGCGATTTCACTACCACCCATAATGGTGAAAATTCAAAATCTTCCAAAGTGAAAATGTTGTGCATTTTAATTATTTCACTTCAATGTTTGATGATTTTGATGTTTACCCTAGTGAAATTGCTAAAATTGATGATGAAATCACAATTTTTAGAACCATGAATTCATTTTCATCATTTTCAAAGCCTAATAAATGCTAATAAATAACAAAAATTTCAAAAAATAAGAGACTTATCAAAGGACTACTCATCTCAGGTCTCTAAAAATGTCTAACTCTCTCTACTTGGTGCTCGTGGTGTGGAATTCAATCCATTTTTCCTCACTAGCCTCAGAGTAAAAGTCTCACTAAGCAAGTCTTAAGCCTCTGACCTTGAAAATTATTTGCACAAATGATTTTCAAAACCACCAAAGCTCCTATTTATACTTTTTTACCCTGCCAACTATTAAACACCCCCTCCTCCCCCCCCCCCCCCCCCCCCCCCCCCCCCCCGCCCCGCCCCATCCAGCCTATTCTTTCATTTCCATTAAGGCAACACTAAATCGACTTACTCCAAGATTATTTTTAAACTCTTACAATCATTTATCAACGTAAAATCCACAATCATTTTCAAAATCAATACCTTTTTCTATTTATAGGTACATATTTTATTATTTTTGGGATATATCATTCTCACATCTACTCAATTGACCTCTAAGTCATTAGCAAACAACAATAAGAATGCAATCTCCAAGTGGTTAAATTATTGATTTTCAAATAAATACTCTAGTTTTAATTAACTAGGGGTGACCCTTTTCCATCATCAACATCTTACAAATTTGATAACAATTCTAAAATAAATTGATTTATCATTCATCATCCTCATGTTAACCATTTATTCTTTTCATTAATTTTGAGCATTTGTTCATTTCTCACACAAACCCTCAAAGGGGCATCATCACACTCATTTCCATTCTTTTGGGGCAAATTTTTTCTTTTCTATCATCAACATTTTACTTCTACAATTATTTGAAATGATATTGCTTTGCAACACCATTTCAAAGAGGGGAAAATGTAGACACCTAAATTTCATTTAGTATCAAAATTCATCTAATCTATTTAATCATTCTTCTTAAATTAATAAATAACATTTCATCCTAAAATCAAATAATTAAATAATTCAAACATATTGAATAAGTCAATTATGCACCTTTAAATCATTATTTTAAATATTTAAATCTAGATTTTTCACCTATTCAAACCTCTCCCACCTTTTTCTCCCTCATCCCAACCAAATCCATAAATTTCTCTACCTCTTATGACTCCTCCCCTGAGTTGTCAAGCAAATTGACTAAGTATTGTTGAGTCAGCTAAGTAACCCCACTCTTTTCTCAACTAAGTTGAAAAGGTCTCCATCCTCATGGATGAGAACTCATTCTCAATTGTTTATCATTTGGATCCTTTAAAAATTCCAAATGACCCTCCATCTTTGGATCCTTTTATAAGCTTCTATAAATAATCTTGAAAATCTCCATTTTCAATAATCTTTTCAAGCCTCTGATATCTTTTTAAAATCACAATCATCCTTTGTGATCCCTTTTGAAGTCATAATCATAAGATCTTGAGATCTTGCACAAAAAAGTGAATCAAAACAAATAAAATTAATCCTTTTGCACCAAAATTTTGCCCATTCTCTCTTTTAATTGGAGGAGTGATCACCACATACTTGAAAGAGCAAATCAGATACACATCACAATGGAGAAATCTTGTATTCAGAATGTGAAGTTTTGATTGTTTTATTTATTTATTTCTCTAGATTAGTTGAATTTTAGTTTAGATTAGGATTAGTTTACTTTCTTTGCATATCTAAATTTAGTTCATACAATATTAACTAATCAAAACATAGATAAGACTATTTATCATGTACGCAGAGATGAGTATACTACTTGAACTGTCTCATTAATAGAATGAACCTAGTGTCAAGTATCATATACTTAAAAAAATCAAAATGACATACAAACATTCTATGAAAGAAAAAAACCACTAAAATTCATTTAGATACAAATTATGTTAATTAAACCATAATAGTGTTTCAAATATGCAAAACATGAGTTTGGAGGATTAGCTGTTAAAAATTATTATTCTTAAAAAATGACTATTTTTAAAGACTATATATTTAAAAATTGGCCCAAAATATAAATCATTAGTCTTAATTTAGTTTGAGATTTTATAGCTCTAGATTGACGGTGATAGATTTGATCTAAGAAGCAACCAAATCGATGAGCACAATAAGAGGATGGTAAGCATACTAATGAGAGGAACAATGGGTCAAGCCCAGGTTAGGTATGAGTGTTTTTATGGTTTTCTCAAGTGTTATTTTTATTTATTAAAACACTCAAAAATTTTGTTAAATTTTTAATTTGATTGCATGGATTGGTTTGGGTTGGTGTTTAGGCTAAAAAGGTTAGAATTTATTAGTTTTAGGCTAAAAATTAACTTCTAGGGGGTTTTGGGTAAGTTGTGGTTAGCGGTAAAAATCATCACATCAAGATGAAATAGTTAGTTTGCTCAAACCCATAGTTACATATTTGATGCAGTAATTACATGACCAAAAAGTCCTATGGGTAGGGAAATGTATATGCCATTACATTCTTGACATAACAATTATATGACCATTGCATCTTGTGGATAGGGTGGTATCATAATTATCATGGTGGTTATGGAACCATCACCTGAAAAAGGGGGTGGTTTTTTCCTAGTAGAAAAAAAAGAGTTTTGAGGAAAATTTTAGGCTATAAAAAAGATTAAAGACTAATTTGGGATGTTTTTTAACAATAGGGAGGTTACATTCAATGGAGCTAGGCTAAGGAGAATGAGTGGCTCCCACAAATTATGGCACAATTAACGATCTATGAGATGGCTATCCTACACAAAGTAGGGATTTTATCAACTATTTAGGTGGGGATCTTGACCCCCTTGATCAAGTTACTATGTGACCTTTTCACATACTAGGATGTAAATTAGAACACCTTCCAATTTACACACGCTACTAGAGAGTGGACTATCACTCTCGTCAATGTTTATTAGATCACAAGCTTATAGACAATAGGTTAATTGGTGGCCCTCTAAGAGGCCATTAATAAGGCTAAGGCTTATCATGGGGTAGATAATTTTGTGGTGTTGACCCAATTGACATGGGTGGGAACACTAGAGTTATAATTTTAGGATTTTATGGATTTACTAAACCCAACATCTGAAAGGCCATTATTGGGTTCCTTGCACCCTAGTTAGTGGAAGACAATGACATAGACAAGTTATTGTAAAATTGGTCACCCATGATGCACCAGATTGATGAGAAGGGTGTTCATTAATCATGGGATTAGGATATCCTTACCTTTACATGTAGGGAAGGTGTGTAGGATCACATGAATCAAGACATTATCCATCAATCATCACATTCTCATCATGAACTAGGGATATGAGAAGATGATCTCCTATCAAAGGGGGATTGATATCAAGGATGTTGAGCTATAAGTGCTTCTTTTTAGACATATGTAGAATTATTTAAATCATTTCCCAAGGCCATTTATATACTGACAATGGTTGATCTAGTGGTGTTACCTTACTAGGGGATGGTTGGTAAATGGACTAATGAGGGAGTTTACCTTGCAATAGTTATAGGAACGATGCATGTTAGATACTAATGAATCCAAATCAAGGTGAAACCCATCAATAGAGTGCCATAATAGTTTGGGTTGCCTTTCATATTTAAACTCCATTTAACCTTAAGTAGTGTATAAAGGCATCAAAGAGGTTAGTGTTGGAAGACTTGAGAGATTGCCTTGACATCCCCTAATACTACAAGTTCTTATTGCATGAATGGGTAGGATGAAAGGGATGAAACAATAACCCATCAGAGGATGGGGAGTTCAGATACCTATGGCCATTCCAATGGAATTATTAGTGGTAGGCTAACAATAATAAGTGGCACAATGATGGCTACCACCACCACGAAAATAATAGGATCCCCTGCCTTATCAATATGCAGTGAAGGGAGAGGATCTAGAGTTTATTGAGTTGGATGAGGAGGGAGATGAGGATATAACCTAGATAAAATAGTTCATATATTGATTTCATCTCTTTATTTATAGCATGATTACTTAGCTAATTTATTATGTTTACTTTCATACAACTAGTTTTGATGTCGATATTCTTCTTTGTGGTTTCATATACATATACAAACTAGAGGACTATGATTAGGGACACCTTGATAAATATATTTTAGAGGGGGATATACATGACTCATGACTAATTATTTTTCAACCCAAGACATCCTACTGGGATAAGCAGGCACAAACATTTTTTACCATGGCCTACAATGCTTCTGGTGACACTATCCAATATGAAGGTGGAGAATATTAGGATAGATGCGAGAACAATTTTGGTAGAGGCTCAGGAGTAAGATATAATAAATTCATTGGATGGGGTAGGGAATTAGGCTTCCTCAATTCGATGGATAGGAAAAGACACTACCTCTCAAGGAGGAACTAGCAGGGCTATGACCCATGACATTCCTTGGCATTAGGACCCTCCCATAAGAGGAGTACATGGTTTTAAGAAAACTATTGTACATTTATATACATACATTGTGTTTTGATTTTTTAAATATTTCAACACTTTCCCTCTTCAGAGTTGGATGTACTAGAGACATGACTATACAAACTAGACATTTATTATGATATATATAGAGAGATTATAGTATGTTTTTAATGACTTTATATTTATGCGACATGTTTTTTAATTTTCATGTATGCTTTTCAACTTATGCACCTTAGATGATTAAGCATGTGATGATATACCATGTCTCTCTTATGTTTTGATGATGCTATGGAAATGCTTATATATGTGAAATGTGAAAAAAAAATGTATGCATGTGATGTAATGTGATGAATATGTATAAAACTATAAGTGTGGAAATAACTATTTTGTAGGAGATGACTGAGTTTTTTCATTTACACAACACATGACCTATAATTTATAGTAAATAAATGAAAATGAAAAGTGGGATATACATGAGATGGTAAAATGAAAACTATACATCTAAAATTTTTATAGAAAATAAATATGACCTAATCCTTATGAGAAAAGGGAAAAATTTACTTCTTGATAGACTTATAAACTACTAACTTTATTGGTTTTATATAGAGATAATTAGCCCTGATAGAACCAATAAATGGGAAAAAATTACTAGTTTTCAACATAGACATATAAACAAACTTATTTAAAAAAATTATTGGACACTGTTGTTCATAAAATTTGTTATGTCAAAATTTTCCCCAAAGTCATGAACAACACTTCGATTTATGTGCCAAAAACTAAAAAAGTGGAAAACTTGAAAAATGTGTTTTACCTAGAAAGTTTTTCTAAGTAAATTGCCTGAACACATCTATATGTTCACATGAGACCTGATTGGATAACCAATCCTCCATAGACATGAAGACATGGAGGCATAATTTCCTAGGTATACATGCCTTCACACCCACCCATGATGTGAGGATTCAATAACTTCCATCTTGTCCCTCATGGATGCATGGACCTGGGTAGCCATGCCTTCATGCCTACACATGTCATGAGGACACAGTGTCTTCCATCTCATCTCTTGTGGATGTATAGGTGTGGTTACCTAGGAAAATACTCTTTTTCACCTATGCATGTCATGAGGACATAGTAATCAACCCTGACTTCTTCCCCAAATGCACACACGAACACTACCATGTAGCATGCCATGTGATACTTTCCTAGAGAGACTATATATCAACTTGAGGCTCATTTTATTCATTTCAAGTTTGTGATTAGTGATCTGGAAAATTTGAATCCTACCCCCTAAGCTCTTCCCATTGGCAAAGCTCAACTGGTTTTTTTGGTTTTTAGTGAAAATTTACTAGACCATTTTCAAATTATCATCAACCTATTTTTCCTCATGTTGCAAAGCTTTACCCTTCTGAAACCCTATTATAATAAATTTTTCATGGTAACCCAAAATTCCATATATCCACTAATCTTCATTATTTCTAACCAATTCAACATTTCTTACCCTTGGACCTATAGCACATCCTTTTCCTTTCTTGCAAAAAGCCTCCGTAAACTTATAAACTAGTAGGATAAAGTATAAATACATGGGGTATGAATCAATGTTGGTTATATATTGTGACATCCCAAATATTTTTGATTCCTAGATTGAGCATATGGATTTGGATGATTTTTATAAAATATTGAAAACTGAAAGCCCAACGCTGCTCATTAAATGCCTCTCAGAAAGTGACTTACCACAAGCAGTTGCCTTCCCTACCTTAGTATAATACTCATAATTTGTATTTTCATGTGTAAAATATATACAAGAGAAAATGTAGCTGATCTATAAATCAATCCTATCTTAGAGAAGATAAATCATACTTATACTTCCACTTGTTGGTACATTTAGACAATTGGGGTCATGACCAAGATGGATCTGTTGGACTTAACCAAGGGGTATCTTACCATAATAGTATCACTAGAGAGGGTTATAAATACTCTATTGAAAAAACACCATGCAATAAACCTAAATAGTTCTTATGTTTTCTATGTATTTACAAAATAATTACAAATTAAAGCAAAATCTAATCTAGTGCTCACCAAAGCTTGTGGCATAAAATAGAGGTAATAAACATAAGAATTAAACATGCATATAAGATTTATACTTAAGCCAATATATAATAAATATTAATGCATGGAAGATAATCATATAAAATAACAAAATCAAATCTATCTACTTTAACAAAGGAGGAACAAAGTTAGGAATACTTACTTTGGAAGACAAACCTGTCGAGCCTTAATCTCTCCCTTGGCCAAAGTTATTCATAAGAGGTTGTTGTGGTATGTAAGGATAAAAAGGATAAGTCATATCTAGGCTACACAACTTCTATATTCATTCAAAATATTTTTCCATAAGACAAGATCCATATCTCCAAGTGTAGTATTAGAACCTTAAGCAATGTTCCTCAAGTAGAATGGTAGATAAGCAGATACACAATATATGATCTTCTTCTTATATTTACCTAAAATGACAAAAATAATGTGTATATATAGTTGGATCTATATCTAGGCTACACAACTTCTATATTCATTCAAAATATTTTTCCATAAGACAAGATCCATATCTCCAAGTGTAGTATTAGAACCTTAAGCAATGTTCCTCAAGTAGAATGGTAGATAAGCAGATACACAATATATGATCTTCTTATATTTACCTAAAATGACAAAAATAATGTGTATATATAGTTGGATCTATCCCTAAACCTTTCCAAAATTTTATTCAACACAATCAACCCATTTGACCCTGTTATAAAAAAAATAGTTAGGTCCAAACTAAGTTAGCCTACGTCAAATTAGTCCTGTAACATGCTCAACTCTCAGAATAGAGTCGACCTAGGCTAACTTAGTCTTGTAACATGCTCAAATATCATAACAAAGTTAGCCTAGGATGACTTAGTCTATATCTAGTAAAAGAAGCTTTTAGCTTAAGTAGGGGCTAAAAATAGGCAATATATATATATATATATATATATATATATATATATATATATATATATATATATATAAGAAATTATATGTCCATGTCTAAATGTCAACTTATACTTATACTTTAAGTTATATTTTATATCTATACTTTCAAGATGTTTGAGAGTGGTTTCGAACCTTTAAGAGCTATAATGCAAATTCTAGATTTTGAAAGGTCTTATTGGATTTCAGACTTATCCATATTTTAGGGTTTTAGTATTTCAGACTTAGCCATATTTTAGGATTATAGGATTTTAGGAAGGCATAATAGGAAGTAAATGGATAAACACTATAAGTAATTTTGACAAATGGTAGGAATGATACAAAGCCACAACAATCTTGCAAAATACCAATGGTCTTCCCACCCCTTTCCTAGTGCACTGTTTAGGACGTGTACTTAGATAGATCAAAATTGGATAGGTTATTGAAAGAGAGAAAGTGTTAAAGTTAATAAAAATATTATGCATACATTAAACACTATGATTCTCAAATAAGAGAAATCAGGTCGAGGTCTAGAGAGCTCATGGCAAAGGTGGATGGAGTATCTATGGGAATGAAAATGAGAATACCACATCATGATGAATGTGTCAACATCAATTTCAATCCAAAGGAGCATTGGGATAAAAAAACTACTAAATTATTAACCATGATTAATAATTCATGGTTGAATCTAAAGAGAGAAAGACCCTCCAATGTCCCTGTAGTCATCTAAAAAATATGACTTCAGTGCTAAGAGTGTTACTTGAGACCACCTATCCATAACTTAGTTCCAAACCTATCTTAATACCTACTTAGACAATTATCTAGCCTTCATGTAGGCCACACACATACCTAAAGTAATAAAAAACCCCCACTTTAGCATCTTGGCCCCTAGTGCCTCAAGTTCTGACACCTAGACACTAGGGCCATAACTTGGACAATAGTGCTAATGGCACTAGTGTCCCACTTTGGGTTCTATTGTCTTTTTACCACCTTTTATTACCAACATATATAATTTCAAATCAAAAACTACCTATGGTCATCATAAACATATTTTAAGCCTTTCGCAAGCACTAGAAAATATATATACATGACTTTTATCCCTTTATTCACTAAATGTAAATTAGATGCAATAATACAAACTAACTCAGAACAAGTTATGCATAATCAAGGTTATCAATCCCTATTCTTCCCTACTTATGCATACATTCATCTACAACCATCCTAATCTTAGAATACATAGATTTTCAGTTTCAAGCTTCACCTAAATCACTCAAATCAATATTCATACTAACTTCACTTGCACTTGAACCAACACTTAGGTGGGGAGAACTACATCGAGCTTGATCCCTCCTCAAAGTATCGGTATGTAGGAAACTCTCATCACAATGGGGTGTTAAGATGTTTAACTTATCCCATTAACATCACACTTTTATACTTGTGCTAATTGGATGCCTTAATAACATGAAGGTCTAGGGTTTATATTAAAAATAAATCAAAACAAGTCATCGATAAGGACTCAAAAATTGTGCACACGTGAATAAGCTTGACAGAATCCAATATAGGTGCACCTAAAATATTAGAGTAGTTCTACACAAAGGACACTAGTGCCAAAAGGAGGACACTAGCACCACTGACGCTACTATCTAGTTAGGTAAATACTATTTAGGAAGGGTTTTGACACTTGGATTATATCCGTGACACTCAGATCAACTCATGTCCCAGTTTGTAGTCTCCATGTCTTCCATCTCAGTCAATTTCTAGCTAAGTATTTTTTTCATCATTTATTACTATTTTTAGAAATGTCAAACTAGGTTAATTCTATTACAAATAAGTGGTTGTATTTATTGCATATTTTAAACTCTGATTTATTATTCTCAACCCATTTAAAAACCTAGGTCTTATACTCGATAACCCTAAAAAAATGAATCATTTGGTGAACCTGACTTACTTAGAATAATGCTCACACCCTACCCTTATATGCTCTTAGGGTTTGTGTTCTTTTGTTTTCTATTATTAGATATTAGTTCCAAAATATTAGAGTTGTTTTAGTCTTTAATTCTTACAATCTTTCATAGATTAAATTTTGTTAAAGGTTAAAATTATACAACTATTTATTTTCCTACTTCCCAACCTATAATGGCAAAATTCAATAACCAATTTGATGAAACTGATGAGAGATGATTACAAGATTTCATTTTCAAACATTCAAATATAAAAGATAACCTTATCAATATTTTCCATGAAGAACTTCAAAGATCCAATAATGGTCAATCCTCCACTCCCCTAGATAACAATATTTGTTAGGTTGTGGAGCTAAAAGCTTCACTGATGCAAGCAAGGAAGGAGGTTGCAAAGGGTTGCGGAGTGTTATAGACGCCGACGTTAGTCAGGCCAACCGACGTTGACAGGATCAGATAAGAAGGCAACCGATGTCAGTCAGAAGTTGGCTGGCATCGGCACCCCCCAGGCAGACAGGGACCGACGTCGGTCACCTGTGTGATTTGAGTTGCATGTATTACGGGCAGTTAGCTAATGAACCAAGTGTTTACATGTCAAGAGCCAATTTTAGACTAAGAGCTGCGGATCTAATTATTGTAATTAGGTGTCTAATTATTGTTTGCATGAAATCTATTTAAGAGACTCATTGGTTGTATTGTAAACTTGTGCTAGAGAGTAAGAGAGAAAATAAGCTCCTTCAGAGAGAGGAGAGCAATGGTGTGTTCCTCCTAGTGCCATAGTACCAAGTGTGGGTGCTGGATTGAAGAATCAGTAGGGTTCTTCATGTATGTATGATCTTGTTCATCAGGTGAGCATGGCTACTTTAGGAGATCTACATGGTAAGTAAGATCATTGATTTGCACGTGTATGTGTGTGCAAGGTCAAGGTTCACAGGTGTGCAGAACCAGATTGATTTATAGGTGTGCAAGATCAGATAGGATAACAAAACAATAGGGAGTAGAATCAGGTGGGATCTACTTGGAGTACAGTGGGTACTCATAGAGAGCAAAGAGGAAGGCAAGGAAGATCCTTCCATAAGTAAGATCAGATTGAGGTGCAGGTTGTTGTAGGTTCAGGGGAGATCTACTTGGAGTACGTTTGTGTACTTGTGGAGTGCATGGGGCACTTGTGGAGTGCGTGGAGAATAGGTGTAAGGTGAACACCAACTCTGTGTTTGAGTTGGGTGTTGAGACCTAAGGGAGAGAGCTTTGAGGGAAGATTTACTATTTATGCCCTAGAGGTGTGGGAGCCCTAGAGGTGTGTAAGGAAGAAGAACTGTGGCAGCCTTCTTTGTTGTATTTCCTTCTGAAAGAGTTTTAATACAAGTTGTGTATTGTCTCTCATATCATGTGTTATTTCTGAATTCTAGTTACTTGTTGATTCTGGTTGATTTCCACATATTAAGTTGATTGGTAATCAATTGTGTGCTTTCGGTTATTTATCCCAACATGTGGTATCAGAGCTAAGGTTACAGGGAGCAGGTTTTGTGTTTGGTTACAGGTCACTCTTAGGGGTTTCTGATCGAGTGGGAGTAGAGCAATGGCAGATGAAAGTAAGCTAAGAATGGAGGAGTTGAAAAGCACAGATGGTCACTTACGGTCCTATGGAAAGAAAGAGCAGGGAAAATAATATTGTTGGTTGGTAGCAAATTAGCATGAAGGAATTAAAGATGCAGATGTTGCAGGGGTTGTTACACAGGATGCTCTGGGAGCTTTCTTGGATAAAGTTGAATCTTGGATAATAGATTATGTTGCCTCTTTCCATGCAGCTCCAAGGAGAGGATTTGGTGAGCCTTGTCAGATTATTGGCAAAGGGGAAGTGAAGCTGAAATTGCAGGCGGCCAACACATGGGTGTTGAAGGAGGTCATGCAGGTCCCAGGTTTGGAGATGTGGCTAATTTCTTCAAAAAAGTTGGGTGATGAGAGATGCACAAGAACTCTCATAGCAGATGTACTTGAATTAGCTGGTGGTAAGAAAATAGGTACTCTTTATCTACTTGTTTATATTACTGATTCTTCTTCTGTTGCAGAGACGTGGCTTCGTAGGCTTGGTCACATGAGCAAGAAGGAGATGCATGTTCTTAAGAGGAAGATTGATATATTTGATAGGCTTAAGAACTAGAAATCCTTGGTGTTTATGGAGGAGATGGAGGATAGAGATCAGTGGATGGGGCTGGATACTTCTGAGCAGGGTAGTTTGGACATGGGTTTTGATTCAAAGGAGCTCGCAGGTAAAAAGTCATCACTCACAGGTGAACATAGGTACCGGCATTGGAAGGAAAACAAATGTCAATAGTAGGTAAGACTGACATCAGTCATGAGGACCGACGTCGGTAGCAGGGCAACACCGACGTCGGCAAGGTTGGTAGTCAGGACAGGTGCATAGAACCGATGTCGGTTGGATACAGACTGTGTGGTGACCGAGGTTGGTCACTGTAACAGATTTTGGGCAGACAACAAGCTATCAAGGAGTCTCAAATGCCCATATGGAGGACTGAAGGTGGTAAGTAAGCCTCAAATTCATTGTTCCTCTTCTTTATACTAGTTGCTGACTGCAGAGTAGGAATGATCTAGGAAACAGTGGGAGCATGGCAGGATTATGATGCAGAACCAAGCAGGAGATTTGGTAGGGTTGCTAGCTGGTATGAAATCATAGAGATGAATGGATACCTTAGTTGAAGAATAGAGAGAACAGACACGTGAGATGGAAGACCAGGTCATATGGTCTTGAAGAAGCTGCAGGACAGTGGTACAGGTTTTGATAGGTGGATGACAAAGCATGACTTTAGTCAATGTTAGGGTAACTACTGTGGTTTATCTTACCAGGGGGATGATGGTCATGACATTATCTTGTTACTGTATGTGGATAGTATGTTTGCTAGCGAGTTTGTACATACAGGGTTTTGTTGAGCTAAGGGTAAGATTAGTTTAATGGTTTGCTATGAAGAGTTTAGAGCAGCAAAATTCTTTGGCATGGGAGGCATGAGAGATCACAGGTTGATTTTGTCTCCAGTGGGAGCTGATGTGAATCAGGTGTTGGCGAGGTTCATTACGTAGGATGCAAAATAGGAACACACCAAGGGCTGGATAGTTTAGTGTCCAAAATCACATGAGGTCTGGTATAGACCTGAGTTTGCCCAAGCAGTGGGTATTGTCAGAGAGTTAGGAGCCAATTCGGGGAAGAAGGTTCTCAGGTATTTGAGAGGGACCAGCATCAGGTATACATGCAGGGTCAGGACTTCACTACATGGGTTTGTAGGTTCAAATGTGGTAGGGTACTCGGATGATAAGAGGTACACCACAGGTTGTGTGGTGGGTTGTCTTTAGGATTGATCTTGAAGAGGGATATAAGCCAAGAAATAGATTAGACGGGGTACAAGTACAGGTACAATGCAACTATTTATCTCCAAGTGGGAGATTATTAGGTTTTGGAGCTAAAAGCTTCACTGATGCAAGCAGGGAAGGAGGTTGTGAAGGGTTGCGGAGTGTTACAGATGCCGGCATCGGTTAGGCAAACTGATGTCGGTAGGATCAGACAAGAAGGCAACCGATGTCAGTCAGAAGTCAGCTGGCATCGGCACCCCCTAGGCAGACAGGGACCGACGTTGATCACCTGTGTGGTTCGAGCTGTGTGTATTACGGGCAATTAGCTAACGAACTAAGTGTTTGCATGTCAAGAGCCAATTTTAGACTAAGAGCTGTGGATCTAATTATTGTAATTAGGTGTCTAATTATTGTTTACATGAGATCTATTTAAGAGACTAATTGGTTGTATTGTAAACTTGTGCTAGAGAGTAAGAGAAAAAATAAGCTCCTTCAGAGAGAGGAGAGCAATGGTGTGTTCCTCCTAGTGCCACAGTACCAAGTGTGGGTGCTGGATTGGAGAATCAGCAGGGTTCTTCATGTATGTATGATCTTGGTCATCAGGTGAGCATGGCTACTTTAGGAGATCTACATGGTAATTAAGATCATTGATTTGCAGGTGTATGTGTGTGCAAGGTCAAGATTCACAGGTGTTCAGAACTAGATTGATTTGCAGGTGTGCAAGATCAGATAGGACAACAACACAACAGGGAGCAAAATCAGGTGGGATCTACTTGGAGTACAATGGGTACTCATAGAGAGAAAAGAGGAAGGCAAGGAAGATCCTTCCATAAGTAAGATCAGATTGAGGTGCAGGTTATTGCAGGTTCAGGGGAGATCTACTTGGAGTATGTTTATGTACTTGTGGAGTGCGTGGAGCATAGGTGTAAGGTGAAAACCAACTTTGTGTTTGAGTTGGGTGTTGGGACCTAAGGGAGAGAGCTTTGAGGGAAGATTTACTGTTTATGCCCTAGAGGTGTGGGAGCCCTAGAGGTGTATAAGGAAGAAGAACTGTGGCAGCCTTCTTTGTTGTATTTCCTTCTAAAAGATTTTTAATACAAGTTGTGTATTGTCTCTCATATCATGTGTTATTTCTGAATTCTAGTTACTTGTTGATTCTGGTTAATTTCCGCATATTAAGTTGGTTGGTAATCAATTGTGTGCTTTCGATTATTTATCCCAACAATATTGTTACACCTACTTTGGGGGTAATTCAAATTGTATAAAAACCTATTTTAACTCGAAAACCTTCAAAAATGAAAACACCTCCTATGGCTAGTTCCTCCTTTCTAGATGTGTAATACTTTATGCATGAGATTCATGATCTACTAGCTAAGTGTTACATCTTCAGCGGGGTGATACTAGGCCATTACATGCTTTAGATTCTCATGTTTTGTTACATACACCTTTTAAAAAACACATAGTGGCAACTCTTTTACCATCTGGATTTATGGCACATAAGCTTAGTTTGTATGATGGTAAGGGTGACCCAAAGCATCATATATGAGCTTTCTACACAATATGTTTGGACTATGTGTCCAATGATTGACTCCTTAATAAGTTGTTCCCATGTAGCCTAAAGGACTATGATTTACAATGGTTCTATGATCTTTCAAATTACTCCATCATCATATTTAATCCATTAATATATATATTTTATCACACTTTTTAATCAACATCAATGATAAGATCTCATATGCTCAGGTGGCACAACTTAAGAAAAAATCCAGTGAGCCTATTGCAGAATATATCTTGCAATATAAAACTATATTGGCAAAGATGACTAGCTCCATGGAAAATAGAAATCTCTAAGACATATTCAAATAGAGTTTACTACCAACATTGCATGGAGATATCTTGTTTAAGAAGTTTCCAACATTCATAGATTTATGCCATAGATTGAAAAAAGGGAAGTCAAGCTTCTCTCTATGGGTAAATTAAAACACACAAGTGGATTATATTTAATTACTAAGAGTTTTAATAATCCTCCATATAAAGTAAGGGCCACTAAGAAAAAGAGTGATAAAAATGCCACAGTTAAAATAGCTTCAGATCCACCTCCTTTCTTAGTTTTATCATCTCCTCCATGGAGAGTTTTCACAAATCTTTCAAAGTCACCAAAACATGTTTTATATCAACTCTTGGAATGAAATGTCACATCTCTCCCTTCCATCAAATAGGTTGATATGACAAGGACTCTTCCAAAGAATTATTATTCTAATGAATTATGTGAATATTATAGGGCAAGCCATACTAAAAATAAATGCTGCACTTTGAGACAAAAGATACATGATTTGATAGAAGCCAACATCATTGATGTGGGCACACCTATAGAGCACTTATATTTTAATAAACATAAGATAAAGGCATTGAAAATATTTTTGGATCTATTTACAAAACATATAGATAATAAGGTAGGAAGCATTTCAAGTGTTTAGTATACCTATCAGACACATCTACCATCAATATTCTATCACACTACTACATAGGATGCACACCCCCTACATAATATCATTGGTGTGCATCATATTATAGTGTTAGCTAAAACACTCATAATTTTATTAGAGTAGGATATTGTTGATGCTGATTCAGATTTATATGCACTCTTTGTATGAACCTACATTGATCACCATCCTATTCAAAGTGTTATGGTTGAAAATGGGCTAAGTATTAACATGTTCACTATCACATTTTTGTAACATTTGGGTTATTCAGAGTAGAAAATTTCTACGACTGACATAATTATTCATGGTTTTAGTGGTCATGTTCAAAGATCTAATGGGGAGATTGTAATTCTATTACAGGTTGGACTAGCACATGTGGCCACTATATTCTTAGTAGTACCTAGTGTAGGCACATTTTACATGTTATTGGGTAGTCCATAGGTACAACAAATTCAATCCATTACATCTATTGTGATCATATTCCTCAAGTATATACATGCTAATTAGTTGGTTAAAATTGAGGGTATTTCATATGATTATCCTTTACTTATCCCATATATAATTACACTGTAACTATCAGTAATAATTTTAAGCATAGTTTCCATCATAACACCATAGATTTTAGTTGAGCTACAATTGTAGGTGACGTCTACTTCTATAGTGTTACCATGTAGGCATACTCTCTCACAAATATCCTTATTAGAAAGACCCCTATGTTAGGGATATATTTCAGATTATATAGAGCCTCTCTCTACTCCTTTCATTTCAAGATTAGTGTTATTGAGATCCCAAGGTTCTTAGCATATGACATCCATGCTAGTTACAACATATTCTACTTGATGGGTCCCTAAGACCCTTATAGTTCACAGGGTACCCCAGTCAACTTCATAAATTCCTAACACCACTCCATAGATAGTGTCAACTGAGTCACTTAGTACAATAGGTTCTGGGACCTTGATTACCATTTCACATATCATACACAATTACTTTTCCTTTATTTGACACATGACACCTTGATAGTGAGTCTCTTAAGAGACTCATCAGTTAGTATGTTCATCCCTACTTGCACATATTTTTTAAATTTGTTGCTCTTTATATGTAGTTTTATTTTCATGTTGCTTATACATAGCTTATATCCAGAAAATACAAAAATAATATAATATGTAAAAACACAAAAAACTCAAATATTTGTTCAAAAAATACACATAATAGATTTTAATCTTTCCATGATTACATTTCTTATATTTTACACGCACTACATATGCTAGCTATTTTAGTATAGTCAGCTTTTATCATACATAAATGAATCACTTGTTCTTGTTAAGTGTTTATAGATTGATACAAGACTCATGTCCATCACATAGGTCCATATTTGGTATTTATCTACCCATTGAGGGCACATACACATGTTACTCATTTGACACATTCACCTATTTGGGGGCATCTTATACATAGTTCCAATTACAAGGGTTTATCATTCTACACTAAACTAATTGTTTACCAACTACTACTACTATAGACTTAGATTATGTACACCTTTACTCTTATAAACATTTATACCACATGTTCATGAATACTTTTATTTCTAGGTTTACTAGTTTAGACTTGGTTATGTCTTTATGCTTCTACATCTATTCGAGGACATTTACATATGCCATTATTATATAGCTATATGCCACTTCCTTTCATTAAATGCATGCTTTGGATATGTCCCCATGTCCTTGTGTGTGACTTTTTTATTGTATATGTAGACATTTGAACATATCCTTCCATGTGGATCTATGCCAACTTTCTTAGTGTTTACGTATGTGGACATTTGAATATGTCTTCGTATGTATTTCTTAGATTTAATGACATGTGCCCATGTCCCTTGTATTGTTTCCCCTTGTTCTAATTTATGTGCCTCATGTGTTTGGCATGTATGGTTTTATGTATGCATCATGGGCATAACACTTATCTTACTTGTTTCACACTCTAGTTTTATATGCCATGAGGGACTTCATGCATCTCCCTTTCCTCCTTGGGTGACTTGATAGACATCATGCCCCATACCCTAGGTAGTTAATCAATTTATTGTTGATACATATGTTTACATTGTTATATCTATCTTGATAGCCTTGTGAATGATATATTTAACATACATTATACATTACAAATTTATGCTTAGATTATCTTACATTATGATGTCATGTATGCAAATTTATTGGTTCATTATGCATATATCATATATGTTTTGGCTAACACATATCATGCAGAGCATGTTATTTTGAGGAAAATTCTTGCACAGGTTCAATAATTCCCTTAAAAAGAGGGAAATTCCTAGAGGTTTGTCATAGAGATCAAGCTATCTGAATGCACTCAGAGTAAAATTTTGAAAACATAGACAAAATACAAAAATTAGTTTCAAGAAAATATAGTGGAAAATAGTAACACAGAGACTAGTTTTAGTTGCACAAAAATTAGTATAGTTGGCCATTAG
Organism: Torreya grandis; assembly: GCA_037957365.1. Taxonomy (NCBI): domain Eukaryota; kingdom Viridiplantae; phylum Streptophyta; class Pinopsida; order Cupressales; family Taxaceae; genus Torreya; species Torreya grandis. The sequence goes on from JARHVA010005074.1 coordinate 530,959, forward strand.
TGCCCAAGGTGGGACATTAGAATCACCAATGCTACTGTACAGATATGGTGCTACTATCTAGTAGCCTCAGTTTTAGGAAATTCTAGATTGGCCATAAAAGTACAATAGGTATAGTCTATATTTGCACATATTTAGTTATAAATTAATAGTTTTGGATAAGTTTAACACATATTCATAATGGGTGTCTTATATTGAGGGATCATACGCAACATGATTATTCTTATTTTAGTTTTAGATTCTCAAATACATATTATTACAACTCAATCTAGAGGCCACATGCAGAGATATCAGATTTGGGGGCATGTGTATGACACATTATTTATATATGCTCACTTTTATTATAGTTAATCAAATGGAGTGAAAAAATTCATGTCATTCTCTATGTTCTTAATCTAGACACCATGTATACCATCACAATCTAGATTTGATGCCTTTCTCTATCTGTAGCAGTTGGCATTCCCAAGTGGCCTAAAACCATCTTAAATTCTTGACCAGCCTCGAACCATCTTACATTCCCAAATTACCTATAGCTATTTTACATTTCTATGTTTTCAAATGGCATAAAACCATCTTACACTATTTTATTTACATGACATAGTTTCAATTTTAGATGCATCTACTACACATGGGTAGGCAATGATGGAGTCATAGTCTACTTGAGTTCTTAAACCACCTATATTTGAGGGTTGGATAAGCCATTAGTCCAATCCAAGCTATTCACATGTCATGATCCATCAAGCAAGGGTGGGCAATGATGGAGTCACAATTGGATTGAGTTCTTGAGCCACCCACACATGGGGATTGAGCAAGCCATTCAACTCAGTCTAAGTTATTCACTGATTGATCACTAACTACACACATAAGATGTCACCAAATTTATGCATTGGTTTACATACCTAGTGATATGTATTCATTTCTTTCCTCTCTCTTATATTTTTACTTAGTTTTGTATTTTTCTTTTCATATCTCTTAAATAAGGACTAATCTATGCATGTTTAATTTTTAGGACATGAAATGAATCATGCTTCCCACACTCAGATGTAGATTTGGGATTTACCTCTTAGATAAGTCTAGGTACATTTATTTTCATTTATACTAGTCTTTTCCTTTTTATTCATTTCTAGATTAAAGTAGGGGGAAATGTAGTCATCTAAAAATGTCACTTGAGTGTTAAGAGTGTTACTTGAGACAACCTATATATAACTTAGCATAGACTTATCTTAGGGCCTATTTAGACACTTATCTAGTCTTCATATAGGTCACACACATCATTAAACATCCCTAAGATAGTCTTAGACCCTCACTTTAGCATCTTGGCCCCTATTGCCTCTAGTCCTACCACCTGAACACTAGCACCATAACTTGGATACTAGCACCAATGGTGATAGTGTCCCAATTTGGGCATAATTTTTATTTTCTCACCTTTTGTCACCAATGAATATATTTTCAAATCAACAAATACCTAGGATTGGCCTATAACTCTTTCAAGACCTGTAAAAGAACTAGAACATTATATATACATGAATTTTATCCCCTTATTCACTAGATAAAAATTAGATGCAATAATACAAATTAACTTAGAATAAGTTGTGCACAATCAAGGTTATCAATCCCTATTTTGACCTACTTCTACATATAGGTATCTACAACCATCCTAAGCTTAGAATACATAGATTTCCAATTTCAAGCTTCACCCAAAGTACTCAAACTAGTATTCATACTAGATTCACTTGTACTTGCACCAACACTTAGGTAGAGAGAACTACATCAAGATTTATCCCTCATCAGAGTATTGGTATGTAGGCAACTCTCATCACAATAGGGTGTCGAGTATGTCTAGATTACCCTAATAACATCACACTTTAATACTTGTGCTAATCATATACCTTAACAACATAGAGGTATAAGATTTACATGTACAATCAATCAAAACAAGTCATGATAAAGAATCAAAACTTATGTGCATAAGAATAGGATTGATAGATATCGACATAGGTGCACCCAGAATCTCAGAGTAGTTATGCATAAAGGACACTAGTATTAAAAGGAGGGAACTAACACCATTGACATAAATATATAGTTAAGGCACTACCCTCTAGGAAGGGTTTTGACACTTGGATCCTATTTTTGATAATCATATCAGCCCCTGTCTTGATTTGTAGTCTCCAGATATTCCATCTCAATCAGTTTCTAGCTAAGTACTTTTTTACATCATTTATTACTATTATTAAAAAGGTCAAACTAGGTCAATTCTATTCCAAATAAGTGGATATATTTATTACATATTTTATACCCTTATTTACTATACTCATCCCCAACAACCTATGGCTTACACTCCATAACCCTAAAAAGTTAAATCAATCTCCAAAAATTTGTTTAGGTCAGTTTTTAATGAATAACTTTCAAACATGATCACCCTATTGAACTAGATAGTGGGGAATGAAGATACCAAGAGTTTTCATCACTGGATATTCCTGTCAATGAACACCATTTATCATAAGAAGTTGTTTGTAGATTAGGGTGAACTGATCAATGATTCTCTACATGATTAATTACTGAATGTATAAGCCTCAAAGCAATTTTTCATGACATCATATCTAGCGTGCTCATTGGATTAATAGAGGGTATACTATGGAAATTATTAGTATGGGGTAACCACACAATAAACACATTTATTTTAATTCTTCCCTCAACTCATGTGGTGGTAAATTAATAAATACTATACTAGAATCAATGATGCATTCATAATGAGATTAATGCAATGCCTTGAAGAAGGTTGGGGAATGTGGATGTCAACTAAAGCAATAAAATTAAACAACCAATATTGTAACTAATACATCCAATTTAAAAAATTCATGTATATGAGAGTTTGTGGCTATGAAGGACACCCTCTAAGGATCCCAAGACTGACAAGTGATAAAATTATTCTCATAGAACTATGCTAATAATTGATAATAATTCAAAAAAACTATAGAGAGAAGCAAATACCATGTGTTTTATTTCCCATTTAATTGGGGTAATTCATTTGTGAAATTATGGTCAATACACAAGACATTGAATTATCCATCTTTGAGTTTATCCTTAGATCCTATGCCAATAGGGAATCTATTGATACAAAAGGATATGTGAAGATGATTATGTAGATGAATTTGAAGTAATTCAATGGGAATGGGGTTGAATTAATTTTGAGTAGATAAGAGAATCCATATATAAATTGGTTTAAAAATAGATGATCAATGATAAGAAAGACCTCATTGTTCTCAAATATAGAAATATAATTACTGTTTTACCTTTGCCAACTATAAACTGGTAGATTAGAGAATATGATGACTTGTAATGGAGAACACATAGAGTGTTGACTTAAAAAAATAAATGGATATAAAATAAATTATCCAGAGTAACAATAGGTAGTTAAAAGAGAGAAAGTCTTCAGTTCTCTTGTATAAGGCTTCCCTCGAAGAAGGGTTCCCCACCCACTTTTAGAAGGAGTAATACCAATGTGGTAATTGAGACGTATAGCTCATCTAGTTCTTAAGATGGTGGAGATGAGGATCCCAATCCAAAGAGACAATAAATAAATCCATGAAAATAAAGTTTAGTAGTATGGAAAATAATAAATTTAGGAAATATGTAAAGCTATAGTCTTCAACAGAAGCCCTTGGTGATCCTAACTCACTCATCCCTAATACTATGCAATAATACTTTGCCTCCACTCAGTGAATAGTCCAATAGGTATCATAAAAGGAGGGTGAAGTAGAAGTTACACATTTTCCATTTGGATCCCTAAAAATACCTCCCACTCATGAAATGACTCCTCCAAAGTAGTCTAATCCCTCTTCCTTTGAATTTTAAATGGTTTATTTCCATGATCTTTCATTTTAATGGGTACAATCAATGGTGAAGATAAGGAAAAAGGTGGTCGAAGTACAAATGCAAAATTTTGATATTATAGCATACCTTGTAAAGACCCCTACATCTAATAAAGAAAAAACCACATCTAGGTTGGTATATAATCCATTAGGTGCACAATTCATAGAGATTGATAAGCTTAATATTGAAAAAGATAGAAGAAATGATAGTGAGTGACTATACTCTCAAGAGGATATCACTCAGAGAAGTGACATGAAAAAATAATGTTCATAACCTCCAGGAGACCACTGAAATAATAATCAAATGGTCATAGAAAGATGAATTGAATCAAGAGTTAAATCAGAGAATAGATCAAATAATTGACAGTCTATGTCAATTATTTACTCAATCCTGTAGAGATTCCCATAATGCCATAGGTTGATGTTTCAACACAATTACAAGGGATAAGCAAATAAGTCATTACTACTATTAAAAAACTACTTATTGCATAAATCTAAAGTTATGGGTGGATGACTTTCTTGTAAAGAGAATGAACTATATCAAAGAAATCATAAATTTCTATGATTCTATTGATCAAAATATGTCAAACATCCACAAACAAATCAAATCCAACACTGCTTATTTAAAAGTGTGGGAAGAAGTGACTAGAGATATTAAATAAAATATTATAATTGAAGCCAATGTGATGGTGTAAAGTGGAGTATTTGAAAGAAAATATAGACATGGGTGAATAAAAATACAAGTTGATCTCTAATAATTTGGATGAGATTCATTGTGACCTATATAAATACGATGTAATTACTACACATACTGTGGATGAATTGAAAGATCAATTCCAAAAGGTAGTCAAATGAGATCTTCTCAATGAGATAAATTTCAACAAATCTTCAATTACAATAATCAATTAAATCCACATTTAATTGGAACAAATGAATACTCAATTGATAAAATTTTCTAGGTTCCCAAGCACCTTGACATTTATCTCCCAGAGATAGTTCATGCATTGTCAACACTTGGTGGTTCCCAAAAGAAATAAACCCATTGAGGTAGTCAAAATATTCCAAATATTCAAGGCTACGTGAGACAAGGAACAAGCCAAGAAAGATCCATCTACTATCAATCCATCCACAATTACTTCTGTCTCACAAAAACCTCCCAATAAGATCTATAGAAATCGTTTCTATTTTTGTTTGAGCATATATTTTAGGAAAATCATCACTTTCTTTTTTATGAGATCATAATTTTAAAATAATATAATAAGATGAAAAATAGAATACTAAGAGTCACTTTATAATATTAAGGGTTAGCCCATTCCCTTTTGTTATAAACACAAGAAATGATAATTGTAAAGGGCTTTTTTGATCCTCACAATTTGTGAATCTTGAAAAGGAAGAAGGATGAAACTTTGTGCTCATTATTTTATCCATAAAACAAGGAAATACAATTTTGTTTTCTTGATTTGTTTAATGGGTATGTATTTTTCTTATATTAATACATAATTCATTATTATAAGGACTAATTGCATTTGATATCCTAAAGTAACTTATTCTATTTTAGTTTTTTCTTTATGTAATTGGATGAAATATACGTTTGTTTATTTTCCCATGACTCTTCACTTTCTTTCTTTCTATTTTTATTTTTAGTTGAGTGTCACTACTACAAACCACCCCCACTCAACGTGTAAATATTGTATATAAATAGATTAGTTTTTAATGCTTTCAATAAAGGGAACCTCCCCTCATAATAGAGGAGATACTTTTCATCTCCTATACTATTGTGAAACTCAAATTTGTCATAAAGTCCTACATATTTCACTAATAATTTTTGGCACCCATTGTGGGACACATTCTATATTTTTCATGTAACCCAAAATATTTCAGTTGTAGTCATTTATTTGACTATCCCTAGAAATTAGAACCTAGTTATCCAACCAAAACCTTAATTGGACGTATTTTGCACAAACATATATTTCTTTTGATTTAAGACATTTTTACTAGGACACTAGAGTGGATAATTCCCACTTTTAAAGAATTACAATCATGATAGATGAAGACAAAAAACACGTTAATTTTTCTAAAATAATTGCTGCACTTATTGTTGGAAATATAGTGATAAGATCTCCTTGAGATTTTTAAGCATCTTGAATAGTAGAAGGTAGACAAGGTCCATTAAGAAAAAGAGAATTTTTGATTCTTTATTTGATTTTCAAGAACAATTCACTTTCAGGATTTCACTTGAATGAATAAAGAAGGTACTACCTTTAAACAGAACTTTATCACTACCAAATATACTTGTAGCAATAGTAATAAATTTTTTAGAGCATGGTGGTTATTGCATGATTGTCTCTTGGGTCTGCATTTATAGAGAAAGCTTGATTCAATAAGTTGGTACATAAAATTCCAACTTATAAAATGCCTACAATAAAAAATTATAAATGTATCTTTTTAAATGCACAAGTACTTGAAGTGATTTTCTTCCTATAGATGAATCACCCTATAATGTTGGTAGTTGTGTAAAACCAATATAGATAAATTAAAGATGACATGAACATGGTTGGGAAAATAAATAAATATTTTGTCAAAAGTAAAGAGCACAGTTCAATAGATCATTTGATTCAAAAATTGGCAAATGATATTTTGGCTTTGAAAAAATAAATTCCTCAATTACATAATATTCCATATAAAGATATAGCTAGGAGACACTTTATTCCATATCATGGCAACATTAATCCTAGATTGACTGCTCCAACTTCTCAAATTGCTATGAAACAATGCCTATTTTCATTCACTATGCATGTATTTTTCATGCCACTAATGACCATGATAGTTTAAACTGCCAAGAAATGGATAAAATACTACAAATTTTCACTATTGAAAAACCACCTGAAGTAGGTGTTTGGGGCACATCCAATCCTAAAATAAAATAACTTGATGATGAGTCCATTGTGGGCTATTTTGAATATGAACTCAAATGTGATGATTATGAGGAGAGTGTTAAGGATATGAACAATCATTCATATATAGTATTCACCCGAGCTCAAAAAAAGAAGATGAAAGATTCTAAAAAAAGTAAAGAAGATGATAATAAAAAGGTGAAAGAGGCCCCTAAAATTCTAAATTTTCCCAAATTTGTTCTTAATAGAGGTACCCCTTTTTTGAGTTTCAAGAAAAATCATCAAAAAAGTCTAGTATTTAAAACTCTCCTCATGTGACTATTAATGAAGAGCTTACTAATTATTATTTAAAAATAACCAATCATATGAACAAGACTAAGGTTTATATTTTTCAAACTGAATAACTTATGAACAACCCTAAGTAGTTGGACATATTGGTCAAGTTCATCAAAGGAAGAAATTCCAATGAACCTCCTCAAAGAACACATATCAGTATGATTGATTCTAATTTACAAAATAATGTAACCATTACTACTCTAAGAAATAAAATCCCTGAGCCTTTCTATGTGTTTCTTTTTTTTGGTGGATATAAATTGAACATTTACATAATTGATTTGGGAACTTTAGACAATGTTATGTCAGCCAAAGTGATGCATGCCTTAAGACTGACTTACACTAAAACATTTGGTTGATGCTTTAACATGGAACTAAAATAAGTTGCATTAATTGGATAGATAAAGTATACATATGTTTCTCTATCTAATTTCCCCTAAAAGAGAGTAAAGATGACCATACTAGTAGAAGACGTTCCTCTTAACTATGGGATGCTCCTGAGTAAGTCTTTTTATAAATATCTTAGAGGAGAAATCAAACTAGATTGGACATATGTAGTGATTCTCTTGAAAGGAGCTAATGAGATATTACTAAAAAGACCAAAAGATAATCTCTTAGTATAGAATTCAAATGATCCTTGATTAGACATCCTATATGAGGAAACATGTCTTGACACTTACATGATGAAGGCTAAAAATATTTAGAACTTCTTGAACTACTGGAGGGTGATTCTAGTGATATCTAGAGTTTGGAGTTTGATGGAAGTTAATTTGTGACTAGTTTAGGTGCTCCCATATTATTGATTTTTCCACATGAAGAGTCATTTATTTTCTCATACAAACTTTATTTTGAGTGTACAAATAATATTGCCAAATATAAAGTGTTGATACTAGGATTGTAAGTAGTAGAAAAGATGGGCATTTAGAACCTCAAATTTCAAGGTGATGTGAAAATTGATCATCAAACATATAAAAGGTCAATATTAGGTAAAAATGATAGAATCTAACACTATAGAAACATGGTCTAGGATTGTATTGAATACTTCCAAGCTTTCTATATAAATGCAGTCCCAAGAGAAGAATACTCCAAATCCAATGTGCCAGATATATATGCTTCCTTGATGATTACTCCTAAAGTTAACATTGGTAAATATGTCATTGAATTGGTATATTTCCCTAGTGTGTGAAACAACTCTACTCACTGGCAAGATTTAACAATGATGAACATATCATCATTTTCTTAGAACAAAAGGATAATTTCAAAAAACTATTTTTTGATGGAAGCTCCATTACATATAGAGAATATTTAAATCTATAAAAAAAGAGGAACAAACTTTGTAAACACCTGACACAAAAGATAATAAAATAAAAGACAACATTATAAAATTGAAAGGAAATAATATTTTTAAAGGGATAGTCTCTTTAGAATAAATATTTGACAAATCTGATAGGTACATCAAGCAGGAAATTAAAGGAAATCCCATAGAATCCCCTAAATATGAGAAGATAAATATTGGCATGGAAGAAGAGATGAGGTATGTTAATATCAAAAAATGTTATTCTAAGGAATAATGTAGAATGTTCATTACTCTATTAAAACTATATAGAGATGTATTCTCTGGGTGATTTATTGATCTAAAGTCTTTTATACCAAAAATCATGCAACACAACATTCTATTGAAATCTAGTGTCAATCCATTCAGGCAAAAGCTGAGGAACTATAATCTAAAAAATTATCAATACTATCTGTTAATAAATCAATAAGATGTTATATGTCAATATTATCTTCCCTATCCAACATTCAACTTGGGTGGCCAACATCATACATGTTTGAAATAAGAATGGGGAAGTCAGGATCAGTGTGAATTTTTGCAATCTCAATCAAGCTTCGCTCAAGGATAATTATCCCTTGCTAATTATGAATTAAATCCTATAGGATATCATGGGATCTAAAATTATGTCTATTATATATGGTTTATAAATATATAATCAAGTCAAAGTAGCTACAAATGATCATTTCAAAATATATTTCAATACCCCATGAATTTTTTTTGCTTATAAAAGAATGCCTTTCAGCGTCATCAATGTACGAGCAACATTTCAAAGGGTTATGGATTTATGATGTAATGATATGATGAATATGATCATTGCCATTTATCTAGATGATATAACAGCCTTCTCAAAGAAAAATATCATTTTGAACACTTGAAAAGGGGTTTTGAAAGATGTCATTCTCATGGTATCTCTTTGAATCCTAAAAATTCTATCTTTGTAGTGATTAGAGAAAAAATATTGGGCAATGTATTTTATAAATATCATACTAAAATTGATTCATAAATAGTAAAATCCATCCAAAAACTATCCTACCAACTAAAAGCCTAGGCACTCACTCATTATTTGACAAAGTCAATTTTATTAGAAGATTTATTCCCGCTTTACTAAACTCACTAGACATATTGTACAAATGAGGATCTAAAATAAATACAAATGGAATGGCGATGGAAAGAAAGCATTCAATGAGATTAAAGAAACAATTTCCAAGGCACTAGTCTTAAGTTCCCTAGATCTTTAGAAAGACTTTATTACATATTGATACTCCTATGAATATACTCTATCTACCATTTTAGTGTAGAAAAAAGAAGAGGGGATTGAATCCCTTATTTCCTTCATGATTTATGGATTGAAAGACCATGAGATGAAATATTCATTGTTATAGAAACATGCTTATGCCATGGTCAAATCTATAAAACATTTCATATTTTATATCTTAAATAATCATACTATTATAATGGTCCCAAATTTAGCAGTGAAATCAATCCTCACCCAAAAAGAGCTTGGATAAAAAAGAGGTGGTTGGATTGCTAAGGTGTAGGAGTATGATTTAGAGATCAAACCCATAAAATTGGTAAGGGGATAAAGCCTTTGCCAATTGATTGTTGAAGGTGTTGATTCTCAAAGGGAAAAAAAGGAAGTGTTACCATTGGTGGTCTTTATTGATTCTCTTGAAGAATGGTATTCTAATATAACATTCTTCCTCTAATATGGAGAATTCCCTACTTATCTAAGTCAAAAAATAAAAATGAATTCCCAAGCTAAAGCAAAAAAATACATGATTTGGGAAAATACTGTTAGGAACCCCTTATCCAACGGAAGCACAATTGATTACTTTCTTATAAGCAATTAAACATAGAATTATACCAGAATGATTAAGTAACTAGAAACTTGAGACAACAAAGAATTTGAGAGACAATACACACTCTTGTATTAAATACTACTAGAAGAAAATACAATAAGGAAGATGCCACTTCTTCCTCCACCTCAAAGGCTTGCCACACCTCAAGACCTTCTTCTCTCTCTCTCTCTTGCTCAACCAAACCAACTCAACAACCTAAGTTGTTATCCCCTCCTTGAATGCTTTAGCTGATCTCCTTGACCTTACTTGCTTGTAGATCTCCTTGACCTTGCTTCAATGCTTTACTTGCCTTCTTGATAATTACAATACATGCCTCATGGGTCTTTAAATAGAATCCCATGCATATAAAAATAGAACTCTAATTACAATAATTAGACATGCAGCTCATGACTATAATTAGTCCCTAAACATGCAAACACTCGCTTCACTTAACTGACTGTTCATCAACAATAGTTTTGGAACACATAGGTGACCGACATCGGTCTCTGCTTGCCTGGTGCTGCCGATGTCGGTCGACTCCCTGTCATCACCAATTGCCTTCTACACTGGTAATGATTGACGTCCATCATGCTGCTGATGCCGGTACTTCTGGATCTTCAGCAACCACCTATTTCTTCGTGTCTACAACAAGTTGAAGCTTTTAGCTCCACACCCTAACAATCTCCCACTTGGAGATAAATAGCTGCAATTGTACCTATACCTATACTCCATCTATTATGTTCCCTTGGCTTTGTATCCCTCTTCAAGCTCTCCCCTGAAGACCAACCACCACACAACCTGTGATGCTATATCTGTCACTTATGCCAAAAGAATTTTGCTGCTCCCAAATTCTTCATGACATATTTCTGAACTAACTCTACCCTTAGCTCAAAAACTCCCTGTATATGAAACCCTGCAAAAAGTAACACAATATAGTAACAAGATAATGTAGCTAATATTATCCAACCTGGTAAAGATAAAAACAATGGTCAAACCTCCATTATTCTGCAGCCTAATCAAGACCATATACCATAGCCTTCTGTCTCATGTGTCCATCCACTCTCTTCTCTAAAACGGGAATCCATCCCTCTATCCAGTGCTTTCTTCCAGCTGACAAATCTACCAACAAATACCTATTTGGTTCTTTTCCAAGGACTCACACTCCTCATCCATGCCAAGCTCCCACTATTTCTGGACTCTACCTGCATTGCTTCTTCCATCTTCCTAGTTCTTGACTATCAGTAAGCAATATAAAGAAGGTGAACAATGAATATGAGGTTCACTTACCATTTCTAACCTCCATATGGGCATTTGAGACTCCTTGATAGCTTGCTGTCCGCCCAACATCTATTCCAGTGACCGATCTCAGCCATCTCCCAGTCTGCTCCTGACTGATGTCGATTCCCTGCATTGACCCTGACTGCCAATGTCATTACCCCTGGCTGACGCTAGTGTCCCCCCTACCAACATCGGTTCCTGCCTAACCGATGTCGGTCTTCTCTTGCCGTCTCTACCGACCCTGCGGGTCTGCACATGACCGATGTCGGTATATGTCTGGCTGACGTTGGTGCCATGTGACCGACGTCAGTGTCTGTGTGTTCCTGTAAGTGATGAAACCTTCATTTGTGAGCTCATCTTGGATTAAACCTCTGTCTATACTACCCTGCTCAGAATTATTCAGCCCCTGTGACTGATCTCTATCCCTCATCTCCTCCATAAACACCAAGGCTTCTTTGTTCCTATCAAAAGCATCAAATTTCCTTTTCCTGCAATGAACTCTATCTATGCTTTCCGAATATGAACACATACCTTTTGAATCACGAACATCCATTCCCTTCTTATTCATGTGACCCAGCCTATTAAGCCACATCTTCGAATCTACAGCTAAAGTAGATAAACCAGAAGTAGAATCAATAATACAAGTAGATAGATAAAGAGTACCTACTTTATTACCTCTTGCTAAAACAAGTGCTCCCTTGGTAACCTTCCAAGAATCCATTGTGAGGGTTATTGTGCACCCCTCATCACCCAACCTTCCTATAAAAACCAAACTCTTCTTCAAAATTGGGACATGCATGACCTCCTTCAATACCCATGTGTTGTCTATCTGCAATTTTAGCTGCACTTTCCCTTTGCCAACTATCTGATAAGGCGTACCATCCCCTAAATAAATCACTCCAAAGTCTCCCTGGACATACTCATGGAACAAATCTCTGTTTGGGGATGCATGAAAAGATGAACCAGAATCTAAAATCCATGATCCTATCTGACTATCCAAAGAAAGTATGAGAGAATCTTGTACCATGATATTTGCATCATTTGCTTCTTCTTTACCTTCAAGTTGATTCTCTTTATCTCACAACCAACACTCCTTCTTTGTGTGTCCTTTCTTTCCACAAAACCAGCAGGTAATACCTTTGGATTCATATATCCTTCCCGACCTTGATTTCCCTTGCTCCACTTTCTCTCTTTGCCTTCCCCTGCTTTCTGCACTTAGAGCATTCCCTGATGATTCACCTGTGCTTTTACTACGTGTTTCTTCATTCAAGATCACACTCACAACATCATCAAATTTTAAGATTTTAGAAGCAGATGTAAAATTACTTACTGCCATAACCAAACTATCCCAACTTTCAGGTAAAGAGCATAATATCAAGAGAGCATTTACTTCATCATCAAAAACAATATTGACTGAAGCTAACTAGTTTACCAAACCATGGAAATCACTAAGATGAATATATACCGATCCACCTTCCTGCATTTGCAAAGTAAATAACTGTTTCATAAGATATACCTTATTTGATGCTAAGGGCTTTTCATATAAATTCACCAAGGACTTTATCAACTCTTCCGTTGTCTTACACTGTGACAAGTTGGAAATCACAGACGATGCAAGGCTCAACGTTATGGAACTGAGAGCCTTCCGATCAAGAACGTTCCATTCTTCATCCTTCATATCTGTGGGCTTGCATGCAACCCCACCCAACGGTAGGTACAAATCCTTTTGATACAGATAATCCTCTATATGCATCCTCCAATGTTGATAATTCTTTCCGTTAAACTTCTCCATTTGTAGCTTACTATCTTCTGCCATTGCTGAACTCCCACTCAATCAGAAAACCCTGTGAATGACCTGTAATAAAAAAATAATAACCTGCTCCCTGCAAACCGTAGCTCTGATACCAACTGTTAGGAACCCCTTATCCAATGAAAGCATAATTGATTACTTTATTATAAGCAATTAAACACAAAATTATACCAGAATGATTAAGTAACTAGAAACTTGAGACAACAAAGAATTTGAGAGACAATACACACTCTTATATTAAATACTAATAGAAGAAAATACAATAAGGAAGATGCCACTTCTTCCTCCACCTCAAAGGCTTGCCACACCTCAAGACCTTCTTCCCTCTCTCTCTTGCTCAACCAAACCAACTCAACAACCTGAGTTGTTATCCCCTCCTTGAATGCTTCAACTGATCTCCTTGACCTTACTTGCTTGTAGATCTCCTTAACCTTGCTTCAATGCTTCAATGCTTTACTTTCCTTCTTGATAATTACAATACATGCCTCATGGGTCTTTAAATAGAATCCCATGCATACAAAAATAGAACTCTAATTAAAATAATTAGACACACAGCTCGTGACTATAATTAGTCCCTAAACATGCAAACACTCACTTCACTTAACTGACTGTTCATCAACAGTAGTTCTAGAACACACAGGCAACCGACGTCGGTCCCTGCTTGCCTGGTGCTACTAACGTTGGTCGACTCCCTACCATCGCCGATTGCCTTCTGCACTGGTAATGATTGACGTCGGTCATGCTGCCAATGTCGATACTTTTGGATCTTCAGCAACCACCTGTTTCTTCATGTCTGCAACAAGTTGAATCTTTTAGCTCCACACCCTAACAAATACCTTGTTCAAAAATTCTTTGGATGGCATATCGTGAGATGTGTAAATAAATAAATACATAAGAATATCTTAGAAGCATTTCATGGAAACAATTATGGAGGAAATTTTTCATTTTTAGTCACAACATTCATTACCTTACAAGCTCACTACTATTCGCCTACATTGTTCAAGGATGCATAAGAATGGGTTTCTAAATATGATTCTTGTTAATACTTTGTTAGCAAAGCTAAGCTCACAACATTGCCTCTCTGACTTATCATCATTGAGGAACCATATCAATAATGGGGATTAGAATTCATTGGGATTATAAATATTCATTTCAATGCTAGACACATCTATGTCTTGATAGCCACTGATTAATTCATGAAGTGGGTAGAAGCCATCATGGTAAAATCCACCACTTTTGAGTTTGTGTGTAACTTCATAAAGGAGAATATTATGTCTAGGTTTGGTGTCCCTTAGAATATTGTGATGGATAATGCTTCTAACTTCTCTTCTATTGAGCTGATTAGTTTTTGTTGTGGGTATGACATCTTAGTTGCACATTCTTCATATTACTATCCTTAGGGTGATGGTTAGGTAGAATACAATAATAAGAATATAAATACCATCATCTATAAGTTGGTTGATGAAAATTAGAGGAGTTGGTATAAAATGATATATGATGCACTATGGGATGATCGAACCATGTATAAAAGAAAAATCAGAATGTCTCCACTCATTTGTGAGATGGGAGAGATATTATGATCCTTATTTATTTAGAATTACCTACTTTAAAGTTTGGCATAAGCTATTAAAGATGAAAAATTAAAAGACACTCTAGAGAAGAGAGTCATTTACTTGGAAAATATAAAAGAAAAATAGGTCACAATAATTGATAGAATTGTATCTCATCAAGAAAGAGTCAGAATTGTTCAATCATAAGGCTCATCAACACAATTTCTAAATTAGTGACCTGGTTTTACTTTGGGACAAAAATAAATAACCAAGAGGAAGTCGATAAATTTGACTCCCTATGGATGGGACCATTCAAAATGTGACATTTATGTGATGAAAACACATGCTATTTAGCATACAAAGATGGCATCCACCTCCCATTTTCATATAGTGGGAAATATTTAAAGTTGTGAAAAGAATGAAGGTATATTGTTCCCTACCACTTCCCTTTAGTTGTGTGTTTCCATTTCAATTATTTGTTTTAATTTCTATCTGTCATGTGTTGTGTGTTTTATTTTATGTCATGTGCTTCTTTTTTTATTGAGTTTCCTAGTTTCCTTGTTATTTCATTATCTTATGTTTAACTCCATTTCCCAATGGATAGGGTATTGGTCTGGTAAAACCTCAAATTTTTATTTTTATTTGTGTCTTATTATAAAGTCACCTCCCCAGCCCAAGCTAGTTATTGTTTCTAAAATATGTCATGTAAAATTATTCCTTAAGGGTAGGGAAAAACACTTCGATTTATGTGCCAAAAACCCAAAAAATAGAAAACTTGAAAAATGTGTTTTACTTAGAAAGTTTTTAAAGAAAATTGTCTAACTATGTCTACACCTTCATGCCAAACATGACCAACCAACCCATCCTCCATGGATGCAAAGACACAGAGATGTAGTTGCCTAAGCAGACACATCTTTGCACCAACACATATCATGAGGACATGATGACTATCATTTTGTCCCTCATAGATGTGTATATGTTCATAGGAAGTCATACCTTCATGCTTGCATGTGTTGTGAGGATTCAATATGTATCATATTATCCCTCATGGATGTGAATACATGTAGATGTGTAGATGTGGTTACCTAGGAAACCACACCTTTATGCCCACATGTGTCACAAGGATATGATGATCGACCATAAAATCCTCACTAAATGTGTACATGTGGACACTTCCATGTAGCCTACTGCATGGTGATTTCCCAGAGAGACTATATATCAAACCAAATCTCATTTTATTCATTTTAAGTTTATGATTTATGCCATGGAAAATTTTAATCTTACCCCGCTAAGCTCTTCCCATTGTCAAAGCGCAGCTAGTTTTTCCCCTTGTTTCCCATGTAAATTTGAGAAACTATTTTCACATTATTATTAGGCTCTTTTTCCTCACATTTCAAATATTTACCCCTATAGAACCTTGTTCTAAGATATTTTTTATGGTAACTCAAAATTCCATATGTCCACTAATTTGCATTGTTTCCAATCAATTCAATATTTCTTACCCCTAAACCTACTTGACATCTTTGCTTTTACTTGCCAAACAACCTTCACAAATCTAAAAACTAGTAGGATGAAATATGAATACATGGGGTATGAACCACTATTGGTTCTATATTGTGACATCCCTAAGATTTATAATTCCCAAATTGGGTATGTGGATTTTAAATATTTCCACAAAAGATTAAATACTAAAATCCCAATGTTGATCATTGAATGCCTCTTGAAAAGTGTCCTACCACAATAAACTACCTTCCCTACCTCATTACAATGATCATAATTGGTATTTTACTATATAAAACATTATTATCCTCAAAAAATAGAAAGGGTGCATTGGGAAGAGGGTGGTTAGACCATTGTTTCTTCACATGTTTGTTATTTCTTATACCACCACTTGAAACTAACACAAACCTCTCTTATACATTTCCCTAAGCTTTGACACCTTCCTTACACAATATTCCAAGTAATTAACCACCTTAAAACATCCCCTACCTAAGACAAAACCTCATTTTGTCATTTACCAAACAAAGTCACATGGGTTGACCCTATTCTTAAAAATAAGCATGTTACGGGACTAGGTCTACTCTAGCTAACCTAGTTTGGGACCTAACTATTTTATTTATTAAAGAACAAGGTAAACTAGACCAACTCTATTGGATACAAGTTTAGGAGGGTTTAGGGTTAGATCCAAATATATCAACACATACTTTTTCACCATTTTCATTAGAGAGAGATAGAGAAAATCATTCATTTTCACTTGTTTACAATCTTCTCTTCCATCATTCTACTTGAGGAGTCATTGTTTTGGGTTTACACTTGGAGAGAAGAATCTTGTATTGTGTTAAAGTCTTGGATGCATGGTCAAATTCATATAACCTAGATATGGTCTATATTTATGATCCTTACAAACCATAACAACCTCTTGTAAAGCACCATTAGCTAAGGGAAAAATTGAGCCTTGATGATTCATCTTCAAGGTAAGTATTCATAACTCTTTTTCCTCTATTTTAGTAGATAGAAGTATCATAAGTAATGTATTTTGAATGTATTTATCTTTCCATGCATTAGGATTACCTTTATATTGACTAGAGTAGAGTTCTTTTTTGTATGTTTATTATCCCCATTTGTACCACATGCTTTGGTGAGCACTAGATTAGATTTAATTTATCATTTACTTTGATAAGAAACATAAGACCTACCTAGGATTGTTATGTGGTATTACTTGACTAGAGGCTTTGGAACTCTCTCTAGTGATATCATGTGGTAAGAAACCCCTTAGTTAGGTTTAGTGGATCCATATTGGTTATGACTCTGATTGTCTAAATGTACCACCAAGAGAAAGGACTAGTGTGATTTATCTTCTTCGATCTAAGATTGATTTTTAGATCAACTTACCTTTCCTTTGTATAAATTTTAGTGAATCTAGTGTGAACTAACCCTTGTAAGTTTTCTTTTATGCCTTCATTTATTATCTATTTCATTTTTGCATCACTGGATCAAATCTATTGACTCAGTATAACATTTTATGCATAGGTTTAACACACAATCACTTTGATCAACTCATTATTTATTTGTGATGGTCATCTTCAACCACAAGTAACTAGATTGATTGGCTCGACTCAGTTCACTGCTTTACATACATGTTTTAAACTTAGCCAACCTAAACTACTCTATTAGTAGGCTAAAAATATTCATCTAGATGATACAGTATAAAAATAATAATATAAGAACCTTCAAAACCATTAGGTTCATTCTCACCATCTTAGTCATTTCTTTTCTCCATTACAGTTCTATTTTTCATAATTTTCAGTCTATAAAATTGTAACTATACAACAAACTAGGTCGAATGGATTAACATAATTATATAGCTTTCCTTTTTATCCAGGAGACTCAATTGACTTCTTTGAATTTATTTTTTTGGCTCTTATTTTAATAGATAGAATCAACCCAGTTAATTCTATTAAGTACTATATGCATACTTGATCATCTAAACTGACCTTATACTCTTCAAGCAAATGAATTAACTCACATTGTTATTGATTAATTCACTTTTCATTTTGTTTCTTGATTAGATTAGCACACATAAACTAAATAGGAAGTTTTAACTTATTTATTTAGTCAGATTATTTTTCTTTTATTCACACACTTTCAAATCGCATAATATCAAAAAGTATTAAACAAATTCTACCCAAATTCTACCTACTTGGATTTCATCACCAAGGGGGAAGCCAACTCAATTTTATGTCCAAGTATAAATATGTGGTTGATTGTATATATTGGAAAAGTACCTAACATCCTTATTACAATGGGATTATGAAGTGAGGGGGTAGGCCCCAATATTAAGCCAATACTATCACCAATACATATACCTTTCAGCCTTAACTGCCTGAACCATCCTTAGATTTCCTTTCTAGCTATTTTTTATAGCCAAATATCTATCACATTTATTTGTAAAATTTATAAATCAAAACATTCAAGAATTACCACATAGATTAACATTTCTATTTTTACTGCTTGCTCTCTGATAATTGTATGTTGTATTGCAAAACTTGTATCAGACAACATTAGTGCAAAGTTTGTGCTATGTATTGAAATTAGATCAACTGATTTGACTTATTTTCTTGTGTATTTATTTCAATTATTATTTAAAATAACACAAGACGATCTAGAGTCATAACTATCAAAACATGTCTTCATCCCTAGAACACATTCGACCCACTTGACTGTATTTCATATAATTTTTCTTTTCCACATAAAATAATCATTTTATTCAATCCAGTCTCTCATAGTTTTGTCTCTAGTGATTCCACAAATAACATAGTTGATTTATTTGACTATGTCCTTTCCTAATTTTTTTTGTTGACCTTCCCTCTAAATTATGTTGACCTAGTTGACACTATACCTCTTGGCTAATACTATTCTATATTTGGCCATCTTTATTTGGAAAATATTAATCTATTTAGACAATATATGGGATTTTATTTCCTTCCTACCATTGTTACCTAAGAGGATTCTCACACTTGGTGCACTTTCTCTCACCCCTCATATTTGGACTGCAATATGGTCTAGATTACCCAAATTGATAACACTGATAGATTAGATCCATTTCACACTTCTCAAGACAATTCTCTCTCTAAATAATCTTATTACATTTTAGGGATGATTGACACAAGCTTAACCATTAAAATTATAATAAATCTTTTAAACACCAATAACCCATCCCCTAATACCAATTTAGGGAATGTTCCTCCTACCAATTCTAATCATCCACCTTTAAATGCTAATAACCCCAATATAGAAATTGACACCACTTAAATTATTGCACAAATAGTGCAACAAATAAATATTATGAAAACATTTAATACTTCTCAAATGATGGAAATGCAACATCATTTATTAAACATGGGTAATCAACCTCCTATTTTCCTACCTCAAAATAACCAAAATTTTATTTCTCCACCTCTTAGAGATGCCATAGGAAATATAATTCTCTAACCCATTATGCACAATAAGATGCTCCAAAATATTCAAAATGAACCTTTATCCCCCTTCATTATTTCTATTGATATTGAAAATTTCTTTCCAACTATTAAATATGATGGGTGTATAGACCCTGCATATTTTCTTAAAGCATTTGGTAATCTTTATAAAGAATGGATTCAAACTAATACCTTTTCCACTATCAAAATTTTAGTCAAAAAATTCACAGGAGATGCATTAGAATGGTATAATCAACTCCATCAACATTATATATAGTAACTTGACTATTTAGTCAATCCTCTAGTTAAGAAATTTCAACACAATGATCTTCTTGAAAATTGTCTTAGCCATTTCATCAATGCTAAACAATCCCCTTCTGAATCAAATCACGATTTCATTAAATGATATAAATATTCGTCTCACAAAATTGATCATAACATGAATTATTATAACTTATTTAAACTATTCATAACTGCCTTAACACCTTCCCTTCAATATAAGGTTCAGACTTTTTATCCCCAAACTCTAAATAATTTAATTGATCAAGTTAAAAGACAAGACTTGTTAATGAAACAATTTGAGACCAACATTAACACCATCAAAGGATATTTTCAAAACTCCACTAATGCAATCACTATTAATCCTCTTCAAATAAAACTAGGAGTAGCCATAGTGGATAATCCCCAAGTTTCCCATGCACCCCTAACTATTCAATAAATAAATCAATTATTAGCACCTTCAAAACCTTTCACTTACACCAATAATCCACCTACATGGTATGATCCTAAAATTTTTTGTTGGTTTCATGCCGATGTGGGCCATTACCATGAAACATGTCATAGGCTTACCAAATTTGTTGTTTCTTTTATGTTAGGAAATACATTCAATCTTGATGCTATGATCAAAATATGTCATCATGATAATATTAATGCCTCTAAAAATAAACAAGTTATTCAATGTTTCTCCTTTAAACATCCAAAAAAATTTACTACTTCTAACCCACAACATTCAAATAAGGATATAGTGCAATTGACACTGACTATGACCAATATTATATAAATTTTCAATATGTGAATGTAGGTAAAGTTAATCATCAATGCAAACTCACCCAAAAATATCCCATCACTAAGAAAAAAAACCATCACTTGAATGAATAAATTATCAAAGACACCACTAACACTACCATATATTTTAACACAAATGAGGAAAGATTTCCAAAACCAGAACCTCAAACTACCTATCTTTTTACATAAAAACATTTTACCCTCCAAGCCTCATATTGGTTCTTCATCTTCTAAATCTCATTGGAATTTCTTAGAAGAGCTCAACTCGATGCCTTGTAATGTACACCTCATGCAGTTAGTTCATACTTCTCCATATCATTGCAAATTCTTAATGCAACAATTACAAGACATTGAAGAACCATTTTCCCTTGATGTAGAACAACCTCTTCAAGATCTTGCACTGATAGAAGTACATATTATTAAAACTATTTTTACTTCTTCAAAACCTTCCATATATTTCCTTGAAGAAGATATGATTAATAATGAAACTATTTTTTGAGCCGATGATCCACATCTTCTCATTAAAATCAAAATCAATATGACCCTTATTATAAAATTCTTAATTGATGAAGGGTTGAGAATTAATGTTACCTCCCTTTGGTTAATTCAATAACTTGGGTATTCCAAAGATCACCTTAATAAAATTCATCTCACATGTAGAGGATTTGATAAAATAAATAAAAAACCACTTAGTTGTATTTGGCTCCCCCTCACTGTTGGACCCAAGACCATACATACCAATTTCATGGTCCTTGACTTACCATTATCCTATAAAATACTCCTAGGTCATCTATGGACACATCACATGAGGGGTATTGCCTCCTTAGGTATTTAATGTATAAAATTAATCTATAATGGAAAATTTTATAAAAATGAAGACAAACCTAATCCATGGGGTATTCAAAGACCCAACCTCAAATCTCATTATCAGATTCCAACCATTCTATGAACTAATAGTGCACCTCTACCTAAATTTATTAACATGAATTCATATTTATAAGTCACTCTTTCCAATTATTATTATGATGAACCAAATGATTTACAAAACACTTAAAACACTAATAAGTTATCTCCTTATATTATGGAGTGGCTTCCTCCTTCTTTTATACTATTGTAGCATCAATTTTAACCCTTGGAGAGGGTTCTTTAGGCTCTCTACAAGTGAGCTACACTATGGGAACAACCCCAGGCTATGGATCAACTATTGTGAGGTTGGACCTCCAAAGAAGGCCAAATTCCTCTTAATGGATCACCTGAACTAATGTGTGTACTGAAAAAAGGGTTAGAAAGGGGAAAGGGATCTTAATAAATTTATCAAGGTGATGCATCAAAATTAAATGAGTCTCTCATATTCTTGAACCCACACTAGATTTGCATAAGATAATACTAGCTCACATAATCTAGCTAATTACATAAGTATTTCATAAACTAGGTTCAATAAGCAATGGATGAAAGCAAAGTTGATTTCTAAGACTCACTATTGTCAATCAGACTCACACCCTTGTGAATGTAGTTTTAGGCTTTCATAGTTTGATAAAACATGGAAACAATCCTAGGCCATGGGTAGCCTAATCAGTGGATCAAATCTCTACATTATAAGGGCTAGCTCCCTTTAGTGTATCAATTTGGATCTCTACTCTATGCTAAAAAATACTGGGGAAAAGGGGAAAATTGAAAGGAAATCCTATCTAATGATGGTGATACACCTAAATTTTGATTGATCTACACAATTTGAACTTTTAAAAACACTGATTAGATAATAAACAAACTAAATTTTTAAACCCCAATTGATCCCTACGCATCAGTATTTCATAAAAAGGTTATATATTTTGATCAAATATTGACAAAAATTATGGAATAAACCTAATTCAAGGCACTAAGCAACCACTTATATCCACTGTAAATTCAGCCAAAAGACATTAAACATAGAATATGACCTGCATAATCTGATCAACTAGTAACTAGGTAAGAATTAGGACTTGATAAGGAAGAAAATTCTATCACATATGTAAATAAATAACATAAATACATTATACCAACACCTTGGATTCTTAAAACTATCCTTTTATTAATATAAAAAGGTTACACAACATAAATTATTGGTAGAGTATGGTCTTGCCAAAAAGAGGATACAATTCAAGGCTAAAAAATCAACTTATATAGAAAAGTATACAACAGGCAAGAAATTAACACTAAAAATAGAAGAGGAGGTCAACTCAATCCAACTTGTGCTATCATAGCCATAAAATAAAATATATTTTTGTTTTATGCCTTACATGAAAATATCTTTGGCATTGAAAATGATAGAGAGCCCAAGTTTGAGTCAAAACTTCCATCATGCATGATGCTACGTCAATCTCCAAATACAAAACTCCTCTTGAACTACCTAAAACAAGTAAATAATCTCCTTTGAATGAAATTAATGCCAAAACTAAATTTAGAACTGCACTTGAACTATTGGAAACATTGAAAGACTTCAACAAGATAAACAAGAGCACATGCATGAAATTCCATGTTGGCATAGAACGAATGAGGTGGACCCAAGTTTGACAAGTCAAACTCTTGCATGAAAAGCCATGCCACAAATTCAAAGGAATATGTCTCTTGATTGATATTGAAGCTAAGTTGGATCATTAAATGCATGAGATGACTAGGAGATAAGCTTCACTTCAACAAATAGTCAATTGAATTTTTGACCAATCAATTATAGAGATCCTTTGCTTGCATGGAAGAGGATCTTGATGAGTGATAGGTGCATTCAGATTGAACTCCTTATCTTTGTTATGGTAATTTCTTGGTCTAACACTTTCAAGATCTTTAATTCTCTGAATTTATTTCTCTGGCATTTATTTTTTTGTAGCCTATTTCCTCTAATTTTCTTTTCTTTTGGACTTTTTGGCATATTTGTTTTGGCTTTTCTTTCCTATAGATTATCTCTTTCTTTTGCCTTTTCTGCTTGATTCCTTTTCCTTTTACCTTGGATAATTCCTTCAGACAATTTGTCTAAAGGAATTGGTGTCCTTAGTTTATTTATATTGAAGGAATTCCTTGGTCTCCTTTACTCAGGTTTCCTCCTTGGGCTTTTTGAAACTGCCCTTTGACACTTTAAAAGTGATCCTTCATATTTTTAGCACAATCTTTCCTGAAGGGAAAGATCCCTTCAATATTCTTGAAATGAGCCTTCCCAAAGGAATTCTACCCTCAGGATTTTGTGGCATGAACTTTACTAAAGGGAAAGAGCCGTTTGGGATTTCTAAAGTGTCCCTTAGCATTTTTTCCAAGTGACTTTCCCAAAGGGAAAGTGACCCCTCAGCTTTTTAGAATCAACTCTTCAGAAATTGTAAAGTGAACTTTCTCGAAGGGAAAGTGACCCCTAAATTTTTTTTTAAAGGTACATTTTCCCTTTCCCAGTGTCCCTTCAAAACTCAAAAGTATCCCTTTAAAAATTCTAATTGGTCCATTTCCTTCAAACAAAAAGTTTAAAGGAATTATATCTTTGAGACCTTTACAATTTGCCCTTCAGATTTTTGACAATGCCCTTCAATATTTTGTAAATGGTCCTTCAGAGAAATGTAAGTGCCCTTTGGTAAAGTGTAAAATGGACTATTATCAAAGAAAAAGAGCCTTTCAGACAAAGTGAAATGGTCCTACCATCTTGTTTATTTCCTTCAAACAAAAAGTCTGAAGGAAATCTTAAAATGGCCCTTCCTAAAGAAAATGACCCTTTGAGATTTTGTCTTGCACCTTTAAGAGAAATTGAATAGTCCACTTTCCCTTCTAAATTGCCTTTTCTCGAAGGGAAGGTACCCTTCGGTAAAACTAGAATCATCCTTCGACAAAATTGAAAATGGACCATTTACCTCAAAAAGAACTTCCTGAAAGGAATAACCCCTTTAAAAGTTTTTCTAGTGACCCTTCAGTTTAATTGTAATGATCATCTTGTCCTTTGGAAAAGTTAAATAAACCTTCAGACTTTTGAATATTGAATTTTTCAAAAGGAAAAGAACCCCTTTTGCCTCCTTGAAATAGTCTTTAGAAAAATTGTAGAGGCCTTGAGAATTTTGAAATGCACCATTCAAAAGTCTGAAAAGGACCTCTTTCTTTGAAAAAATGCCCTTCAGGATTTATGAAAAGAACCCTTCGGCATTGGTGAAATGGAATTTCCCAAACCTTTGAAACTAACTTTTTTGAAGTAAAAGAAACCTTCAAAAAATTTGAAACGATCCCTCAGAACTTTGAGATGAACTTTCTTGAAAGAATAAGAGCCCTTTGGAAAATTTGAACAATCCAAATTCCTAACATTTGGACAAAGAAGCATGCTTATGCAAAGTTTAGAATGATAAGGGTGATAATTTGACTTGTGGGGTTAAAATTGTCAATATTTTAGCGATTCTGCTAGGAAGCATGCCTACTATGCTTGAGAACTCAGAACATATACATAACATTTGAACTCATAAAATAATGATAAATCTAGTCCATGACTATAAGTACAACCTCTGATTTGAAAAAGACAACCTTCATCATCCAAAACAAGAAGAGAAACACACATAGAAGGGAAAATGAACTAAAAAGAAGATGTGTAAAAATGCACTTATTTGGAACAAAAAAAAATGAAATGACTATGCTTGAACATCACTTAGAGGAAAGCAAACAAAATAACTATGTACAAAGAGATTTACTCTTCAAATAACAATGTTTTAAATGTATCCCATTTACTAGGATTGGAAGCTCATCACCATCCATCTTTACAAGTTGGAAGGCATTATGGGATTTGCAATTGGAGATTGTGTATGGTCCACTCAAAAGGGAATAAATTTTTTTGTGTCTTCTTGGTTTATCTCTATCCTCATCCCACTTGAGGATCAAATCTCCTTCTTTGAAACTTTGTGAAGAAGCTCCTTTGTCAAAAGCTATCTTCACTTATGCTTGATGAATCTCCATGGCTAGCATAGACTAATTTCTTGTTTCTTCCAACTCCATAAGATTAGTATACTTGATCTCCATAGGCTCATTCTCTAAAAAATCAAGCTGATGCATTAGTTCTAAAGTAGGAAATTCAAGAGAAATGGGTAACCTTGCTTCCTTACCATATACCAGCTTGTATGAAGAGTTGGCTATTTATATTTTGTAGGTGATCCTACTAGTCTATAGATCTGACTTAAACTTGAGATACCATGATCTATGATTATATTAAATAGTCCTTCTTATGATCTTAAATAGGTTTTTATTTATATATTCAGCAAGACCATTGCCTTGTGGATAATAGTTCGATGAAGTGCTGAGATAAATTCCATGCTGGACAGCCTATTGACTGATCCTAGATCCCACAAAAGCTATTACATTATCATAAATAATAGTTGAAGGAACTATAAATCTAGTAAGAAAACCTTCATATAAATCTAGAACATTGGTTTCGTTTGCTTCTTTCAATGCTACTTATTCTATCCAACATGTGAAGTAATCTATAGCAATTAGAATCCATTTATGTCCTAAAATTGAAGAAAGATTAATGAGACCAATAAATTACAATCCCCATTGGACAAAGGGCTGATCCATCATAATTTGTTGAAGAGGTAAGGCTGTAAGTTTCACTTTTCCTATAAACATAACACACTATTTGCACTTTCTAACCCATGCATGGCAATCACCAAATATACTAGGCTAATAGTACCCACCTCTCATGATATTAAGGGCTATAGTTCTTATGGAAAAATGTCCTCCACCATGTCCATCATGGAATTATTCAATCAATATTTGAGTTTGGCTTGGCTGTATACAACTTAGCAACATTCCATTAATATCTTTCTTGAACAAAACACCATCAATAAGAAAAAATGGAATTGATTACAACTTGAACTATATTATTTTTGAAGCACTTAGATGAGAGGGATAAATACCATCTTAGAGATATCTTACCAAGTCATGAAGCTAGTTGGAAGGTGAGGTATGACTAGCTATAACCTCTTCATCATTTGACACTAAGACAACTTCATTAGTCTCTTGTACGTCTTGAGCTAGATACTCACAAAGTCCTTTACCTCTAACCAAATTTGTGACCTTAATTTCCACATCATATGCCATTACCTTGGTTATCCAATTAGATCTCTTCTCATTTATATCT
This sequence comes from Torreya grandis, assembly GCA_037957365.1. NCBI lineage: Eukaryota > Viridiplantae > Streptophyta > Pinopsida > Cupressales > Taxaceae > Torreya > Torreya grandis. The sequence continues at coordinate 558,026 of JARHVA010005074.1, forward strand.
TTTTTCAAAAGGACTCCTTGATGCTTGGATGGGGAGCCATAAGGTGTATCTTATTATTAGACAACAAGTATCTAAAATTTTTAAGAGACCTTATAACTAAAAGCACATGTTTTTAAACAAAATAATACCTTATTTTTTACTCTTCCAAGATTTTAATAAATAAATCTATTGGCTACTCCAAATCCTCATGATTTTGTTGTATGAAAATGCTTAAAATGGTGTCCATGTTAGCATAAGTATACATAATGAATTATTTTGTAAAATCTAGATTTATAAGTGTAGGAGCACTAGATATGGCCTTCTTAATATATTGAAAAACTTTTACTCCTTCTTTGTACCAGTTGAAGCTCTGATTCTTCTTTAAAATGGATGTAAGTGGCTTAGCTGAAATGGAAAACTCTGAAATATACCTCCTTGTGAAGTTGATCTTTCCAAAGAAGCTTTGCATAGCCTTTTTGTTCTTAGGCAAAGAGAGTGCGAGAATGGAGTCAATCCTTTTAGAATCTATGCTTAAACCATGATTTGAAACAACATGTCCAAGATGCTTACCTTCATGAACTAAGAAGACACACTTTTTGGGATTTAGAGACACCCTAAATTGCCTACACCTTTCAAACACTTGATTGAGATGAACCATGTGATCACCTACATTCTTTAAAAAAATGACTATATCATCCAAATAAATAAGTACAAACTTTTTAAGAAGTAATTGGAATTCCATGTTCATGGATCTCTGAAAGGTTGCTCTAGTGTTAGATAAACTGAATGGCATCTTTCTGTATGCAAATGTTCCCCACTTGGTTGTGAAAGCTATCTTAAATTGGTCCTCTTATTTGACCAAAATATAATTATAACCACTATATCCATCCAAAAAAGAAAACCTTTTTAAACTTACAACCAACTATAATTTTTTTTCTATTGATGGTAATGGATAGTGATCTTTTAAGTGAAGTCATGTTCAAATCACAAAAGTCAACACACAATCTAATCTCACCATTCTTCCATACCGGAACAATATTTTCCACCCAAGTTGAGTGCTTGATTGGAAATATAATAGCTGGCTCTATGAGCTTGTGAAGCTCATCTTTCATTAAAGGCTCAAGCTTAGGATTGATGGGCCTTTGTCTTTGTCTCACCAGTTTAGTTTCAACCTCTAACTCAATGGTATGTTAACTGGATCAAATCCCTTGAGATCACTATATTACCGTGTAAATACATTAGCAAAACTTGTGCATAACTCAATGAAAGTTTATTTTTATGAAAGAGTACATACCTTACCCAAGTTCAAAATCTTACTAGCTGCAATCTCTACATTGGCATAGTGATCTTCTTTCATTGACAAGTATGACTTCTCCTTCCTTAACTCATAATCACCACTAAAAATGTTCTCAAGTATGACAAATCCCTTGGGAAATTTTTTTGTTTTTATTTTCACAATCTGATCACTATACTACTATAATTGCTTTGATTGGTTTAATGAAGAAAACTTAGCCTCTTCTTGCAAGAATCTCACAATTTGGTTATCATATTTGAAAACTTTCCAATTCTCATGATTATCTAGAACAAAATGCCTTATAACCACCTTTATGTGTAACTAATTTTTTTCATTTTTTATATCAGCTGGGATACTAAATTATGACCCAATGGCAGCTAACCTATCTGTGTGTTTATTTTTGCCTCTTGGTAGTGCATGTATGTTAAAATATTGAAAATATTCAAGTAAGTCCCATATTATATACTTGTAAGATTTAAGAATTTTTTTTTTACATACATTTAAACCTCTTACTTGGTGGAATACAAGCTCACTATCACCAAAAACTTGTAAATAATTGACTTTTATCTTCCTAGCCTACTGCAAACCATAAACTAGTGCCTTATAATTTGCAACATTGTTTGAAAAAATAAACCAAATATTAGTAGAAGAGAAATAACTTTGATTTTTTGGAGAAACAAAAATAATTTTAGCCTTGGTACAATGTTTATTCCTTGATCCATAAAAGTATAATTGCTATAGACCTTCACTAGACTCATCATCCTTAATCATGGCTAGAATTGATGCATCATTCTCATGAAGGCAATACACACCAAGTCCTTCTTCAATTAGCTTATAAGGATCATGATCATGAAAAGTGGAAGCCAAATCATCAAATAAAAAATCTATAACTCCATCCAAAAGTGATTCACTTTCTACTTCACTAGCTCTAGTACTTCATCCGAGATGATACAATTAGTGTTCACAACACTTGGCATATATGGCTCCATATGAAAACATGCAATAGGTTCAGAATGAATTTTTAACTTCATACTATACCTAGTTTTTTAAATTAAATAATTCGAATAAATTGATAAATATCCCCTAATATTTGAGGTGAAGTCCCTTGAAAGGCACATAACAAAGTAAGGAGGCAAGTCTACCACAACAACATCCTACTAAATAGTAACATTACGACAAGCATGTAAAATAAACTTTAGAAATTTGATGATGCATACAATATTTATTATTGAACCATACAATTTCAATACCCCTTTAGTATTTATCTCATAAACAAGGTCGAGCTTGATTGCAATCAATTTCGACATGACTGTATTACTAACTCTACTATCCACCATACAATTATGAACCAAAATATCATCTACTATCAAATAAAGGTAGAAAGGAGGACTTTTATTTTATTTTACCTTATTTTTATACAATTTTTATATCTTATTTATTTTCTTTACCTATTGCTTAGTTGGTTGATCCAAATTAGTTAAGACAACTCCTTTGTCAATCGATTTTAGAGACAATTTGAGAGCTAAAAGCTCTTGGATGAACATATCCTTTTGTCCTAAAATGGAAAGAGAATAACACATGATAATTATGATGTTAACATTCTTCATTTGATAAATTATACTAAACTAAGATCCACTAACCTTTGTTTGTACTTTTTAAAGAATTGGCTACTCGTGAACCATAGGTATTTGATGAACTTTACTAACCTCTATATTCTGATTTTTTTGAGTTATAGGGGTAGCAAGTTGTTATTTTTTACTCTTAAAAACAACATTATGAGTACTTTAATCATTTTACACCTCTTTTATCTCATTAATGGCTCTTATTTTATCTCTATTTACAGCTACAACTTAACCACTTGAACTGTTAGTTTCAACACCCTAAGTAAAAGCAACATGATCATCTATTTGCTAATTTACATTAATGGCATCGGGATATCATTGAATTTTTTGAGTCTCTCCTTGTTATGCTAAAATTTTATCTTAGTACTAACCTCCTTTAAAATAAAACTCTTCTTGTGTTATTTGTGGGATAGTGATGTTTTGTGATACCAAGGCTTGGTTTTGAGCATCTTTGAGATTTGAGGACTGCCAACTTGAATCATGTATCAAGTTGTTTTGAGGTGGGGTGGGAACAATGGATTTTGAAGTGGAAGGAGCATTAGGATCAAGGGAAGCATATGGCTTAGCTAGAGTTATGGCTCTTTGTGTTTGATAAGGTGGTCTATTTTCTCTGAAACCTTGATAAGGAAGCCTTTGATCTTTGAAATGTTGATAGGTGGTCTAATTTTGTTATTGATAGGGCCTATTAGCCTAAAATTATTGTATCTTGATTTGAAATATTTCATTCCTAAAGGACTTTGGCAATCTTTTCTACTCTACTATCTCACTAACTTGACTAGTAGGGGCTGCAATTTGAGCTTGAGGTGATAGAATAAGAGCTAAGGATGGAATTTGAGAAATTTGAGGGGCTGGTATAGAATTAAATTTTGGGAATATAGGCATTAGAGGTCTTGGAGAAAGCTTGCCATCTTGTATCAAATTATTTTTTTCCTTTATTATAACCTCATAAGCATCTGGCAAGGTAGTACCACCCATTGACTATATCATCACACTAATGTCAGAATAAAGGGCTTTCAAATAGTACAAAAATACATATTCAAGATATGGCCTTATCAACACAGGTATTATGGTCCATGTATTTTGGAATATGAGGTTAAAATTAGACATGAACTCATGAGGATCCCTTGTTATGGTGGTTAATTGCTCAACTAAAAATAGGTGATCAGATTTATCTTCAAATTGCTTGACTAAGGCTACACCCAATTCATCCTAAGTAGAAATGGAGTTCAGTGGGAGGTTTCTATACCATTGCAATGCTTTTCCTTTGAAGGAAGAAATAAGCAATCTAATAGCAACATTATTCTCAATAACATTATGGACTAAATAGAGATTAACTACATCTTAGATATGCTCAATAGGGGTTATTTGATTTTCTCTTGAGAAGAATGGGATGATATTAAGGGTAGACACTGGAATGTCATCAAACTAGGCTATATTCAGTGGGCTACCTCTATTGAATGGAATGAACACTTGATTTTTTATGGACATTTGGGTAGTGGGGGTTGTAGTGATTAGAATAGTATGATAACTAGGAGAAAAATATTTCTTTTGAAGATACGTTTTTTCCCTCATAAACCTTGATCTCTTATAAGATATAATTCAAAAGGAATACCTTTATTTTCTAACCTTGTGCTAACCTATGGCATGAAAGAGCTACCTAAATGATGCTATGAACTCTACAATTTGAAGAATCTTTATCTTGTGATGAAGATATATATTATTTTTTATTACAAATGCTTCTCCTCAGCTCCAAAATTTTTTAGATATGTAAAATATTTCTTTGTGATCCCACTGAGCATGCCAAAAACTATTATCAATCAGACTCACACCCTTGTGAAGGTAGTTTCAAGCCTTCACAGTCTGATGAAACATGGAAATAATCCTAGGTTATGTGTAGCCTAATTAGTGGATTGAATCTCTAAATTATAAGGGCTAGCTCCCTTTGGTATATCAATTTGGATCTCTACTCTATGCTACAAACTATTGGGAAAAAGGGAAAAGGGGAACTTGAAAGGAAATTCTATCTAATGATGGTGATACACCTAAATTTTTATTGATCCACATAATTTGAGATTCTAAAAATAATGATTAGATAATAAACAAACTAAAATTTTAATGACAATTGACCCCTATGCATCAATATTTCATGAAAAGGTTCTATCATGTGATTAAATCTTGAGGGAAATGATGGAATATGCCTGATTCAAATCACTAAAAAACTAATTATATCCACTTTAAATTCAACCAAAATAAATTAAACATAGAACATGACCTACATAATCTAATCAACTAGTAACTAGGTAAGAATCAGGACTTGATAAGAAAGAAAATTCTATCACGTATGTAAATCAATGACATAAATACACTATACCAACACCTTAGAGTTTGAAAATTATCCTTATATTAATCTGAAAAGGTTACACAACAATTTTTTTTGGTAGAGTATGGTCTTACTAAAAAAGGATACAATTCAAGGTTGAAAAGCCAACTTATATAGAAAAGTATATAACAACCAAGAGATTGGCACTAAAAATTGAAGAGGAGGTCAACTCAATCCAACTTGTGTTATCACAACCTTTAAATAAAATCTATTTTTATCTTATGCCTTGCGTGAAAAGATATTTGGTGTTGAAAATGATGGAGAGCCCAAGTTTATGTCAAAACTTCCATCATGCATGATGCTACACCAATCTCTAAATATAGAACTCCTCTTGAACTACCTAAAATAAGAAAACAATCTCCTTTGCATGAAATCAATGACAAAACTAAATTTAGAACTCCACTTGAACTGATGGAAATGTTGAAAGCCTTCAACAAGATAAACAAGAACACATGCATGAAATTCCATGTTAGCATAGAAGAGATGAGGTGGACCTAAGTTTGACAAGTCAAACTCTTGCATGGAAATCCATGCCACAAATTCAAAGGAATATGCCTCTTGATTGATCTTAAAGCTGAGTTGAATCATTGAATGCATGAGATGACTAAGAGATAAGCTTGAATTCAACAAATAGTCAATTGAAGCTTTGACCAATCAACTATAGATAGCCTATGCTTGCATGGAAGAGGATCTTGATGAGTGAGAGGTGCATTCAGATTGAACTCCTTGTCTTCATTATGGTAATTTCTTGGTCTAATGCTTTCATGCTCTTTGCTTCTGTTCATGTATTTCTCTAATATTTATTTATTTATAGCCTATTTCCTTAGATTTTCCTCTCTTTCAGACTTTCTGGCATATTTATTTCATCTTTTCTTTCCCATAGATTATCTCTTTCTTTCTCCTTTTCTACTTGATTCCTTTTCCTTTTGCCTTGGAAAATTCTTTAGAACAATTTGTCTAAAGGAATTGATGTCCTCAATTTATTTATCTTGAAGGAATTCCTTGGTCTTCTTTACTTAGGTTTCCTCCTTGGGATTTTTGAAACTACCCTTCGACACTCTAAAAATGATCCTTTAGATTTTTTAGCACAACCTTTCTTGAAGGGAAAGAGCCCCTTGGGATTCTTGAAATGAACCTTCCTGAAGGAATTTTACCCTTCAAATTTTTTGGCATAGCCTTTCTCGAAGGGAAAGATCCCTTTGAAATTTTTAAAGTGTCCCTCATAATTATGCCAAGTGACTTTCTTGAAGGGAAAGTGACCCCTTAGCCTTTTGGAATCAACTCTTTGGAAATTACAAAGTGAACTTTCCCGAAGGGAAAGTGACCCCTCAGAAAAATTGTAAAGGTCCTTTTGCCCTTTCCAAGTGTCTCTTCAGAACTTGAAAGTATTCCTTTAGAAATTCTAATTGGTCCATTTACTTTAGATAAAAAGTCCACATGAATTATATCTTTGAGACCCTTGCAAATTACCCTTCAGATTTTTGACAATGCCCTTCAAGATTTTGTAAATGGTCCTTTGGAGAAATGTAAGTGCCCTTCAGGAAAGTGTATAATAGACCATTGCTAAAAAAAAAGAGCCTTTCAGACAAAGTGAAATGGTCCTATCATCTTATTTATTTCCTTAAGAAATTTTTTTGAAGGAAATATTAAAATTGCCCTTCTCAAAGAAAATGACCCTTCAGGATTTTATCTTGCACCTTTCAGAGAAATTGAATAATCCACTTGCCCTTTTGAATTGCCTTTTCCTGAAGGGAATACGCTTCAGCAAAACTAGAATTATCCTTTGACAAAATTGAAAATGGACCATTTGACTTAAAAAGAAATTCTCTAAAGGATCAAACCCTTCAGAATTTTTTCCAGTGACCCTTCAAATTAATTATAATGATCGTCTTGTCCTTTAGAAAAGTTAAATTAACCTTTAGACTTTTGAATATTGACTTTTCTGAAAGGAAAAGAACCCCTTTTGCCTTTATGAAATAGTCTTCAAAAAAATTGTAGAGGCCTTCAGAGTTTTGAAATACACTGTTAGGAAGTCTAAAAAAAACCTCTTTCTTTGAAAGAAATGCCCTTTGGGCTTTATGAAAAGAACCCTTCAACATTGGTTAAATGGACTTTCTCGAACCTTTGAAACTGACTTTTTCGAAGTAAAAGAAACCTTCAAAAAATTTGAAATGATCCCTCAGAACTTTGAGATGAACTTTCCCAAAAGAATAAGAGCCCTTCAGAAAATTTGAACAAGCCCAATTCCTGACATTTGGATAAAGATGAATGTTTATGAAAAGTTTAGAGTGATAAGGGTGACAATTTGACCTATGGGGTCAAAATTGTCAACACTCACTGAGATATTGCATCAATGATAGAAAGAACACTAGCTTAGACCTTCAACTAACTTGAAGACACCTTATAAATGACCAAGAAAGAAAGAAAATGGTCATGGAAGATTCTCCATCACAATGCCATCATGCACAGGCTTCACTATACACAATCCAGAGGGGAGAGATAGGTAAAGAAAGTCTTTTATTGCTTCAATAGGTAGTTCTTAAAAATTTTTGATAGTGTTTAGCCTAATCAAGATGAGCATTTTTAAAAATATCTCAAAGAGTCCCCTGATACTCTAAAAAATGAGCATCCTTTTACAAATGAGAAAGAATGAGTAATATAAATAAAGGGAGAGAGAAGATAGGAAGAACATGCATCAAGAAATCAATCAATGAGCTGTCACCACCTTTATTGAAATATCCACCACATTTTAATCTAATCAGGACTAAGACATTATCAATAATTTAATTTTTTTTCTCTCCAATAGTCTTCAATCTCTTCTCATTGGTTGACAAATTCACTAGAAGACAAGAAACTATTGATGATGATGAGTCATGATCTTATTATTAGAGCAAATCTTTAAAATCTCTAAAATAGAAACAAATGCTCTAACTACTTTCTCCAACCACTAGATCTCTTTGATTTTATCTTTTACTTCATCTTCCACTTAGTTTCATTATGATGACAAAATCCTCATATCTTTGATCCTCATAGATCCATCTCCATATTTGCTTTGAGTGGTGGTAGGTACTTGATTGTCAAAAATAAGACCATGTTGAAGGATGAAACATTTTTCCATAATAAAAAATATCTACCCTTACTTTAGAATTTGAACCCAAGTCTACTATAGATGAAAACCAATCCCATTTATTAGTTTTCCTATAGTCTTAATATCAATGAAATGAAGCTTGCCAAGTGTTTGACCTCACTTTGACAACAAGTTGCCACCCTTTATTTGTATTAGGTATAAAATACCTAGTTTTCCTCCATGGAGATATAATGGTGATGTTTGATCCCTAAAAAATCCATTCTAGTTTAACTTGGATCATCTTTGAACTTGGATTTTATGCACTTGCTTTCCTAGGTTGAAAACAACTTCATTGACCTCCATCGAAAGTCTCTTAGGCTTGCCTTTGTTCATTGGCCATAGACTTATTGATTTGGGAATATCAAATTTAGACACTTAGTATCCTCACACTTAATTTTATCTCTATTAACTTCTTAATCTTGATCATACTATTGATCTTTATTTGTACGAATGAATGTGAGCCATATATCTTCTACCAGTTTAACATGCTTAAGACACTTATCACCCATGCATTTAATTTTAGGATCAACTAACCTTTTGAACAATTAATTTCCATTGATATAATTTGGTATGATGATTTTTTCACCATCGATCATCTTGGGCCCACTGACTTTGTTAGTTGTGATGCATTGTTAGATCTTTGATCTAATTGAACACAAACCGTTGATTTTGATCCAAGCACTTTTTGACTTATTGACTACCTGCATGCCATTGATCTATGATTTGATCAAGAGAGATTTTGACACTTTTTATCCATTAATTAATCTTTGAAACATTGGAATTCAAATGGTTATTTCATAAAGCTTTAACTTGATGTCTGCATGCACATCTTACTCTATTAGATCAACTTTGAAGACCTATATCTTGAGATAGAAATATTATCAAGATAGAAAATTTATAGAGAATGTTCAAGGGATAAAAAACATCATATCCATGTGATGTTTGACCTTTATTGACCTTCCAAGTGTATTTATGAAATGTGTAATCAAACTGATATATTTTCATATGCATGACGTGATGTGATGGTTTGGTCCTTTTAGGTTTGTTTTTAGGACTATTTTTAAAATTTTCAAGGCTTGAAGGAACCCTTGAGACTTTTTGGAACCTACCTTATGTCCATGAATTCCATGAACACCATGAAAACTAGCTGGTCCCTTTCACTTTGCAATCCTAGACTTGTTTCCAACCCTGCTTCTCGAAGATCAACAAATTGCAATTTAAGCTTGCTTAAAGTGTTTCAAAATATTTGTAAGCAATATGAGATATTTGGACCACTCATTCCATCCATAACTCTATTTATCTCATCCATTCAGGTATAATATTTGTATGTAGGGTAAAATTGGCCAACATTTTTGGTTTCTCATAGGGAAGTATGCCTGTTATGTTTGAGAACCTATACTAGTTTCCTTGTATAATCCATTGGGAATGGAGTCTTTGCCGTATTTTTTTAGGTTAGTGGTCTTTACTTTGTTTAGGTTAGTTTCCCTTCTGTTCTATGATCCCCTTCAATAAATACTCTTGAAACAAATAAGGACTAAAAGGAACAAAAAATAAAGTGCCCAAGGCATTTATTGAAGGGGATCATAGAACAAAAGGGAAACTAACCTAAACAAAGTAAAGACCACTAACCTAAAAAAATAGAGAAAATAAGACATAAGGGAAGAAAACTACTGATTCTTCTAATCACTTATTGAAACAAAGCAAACCTAGAAAGACTAACCTACAATGATAAGCTTCCCTCTAGGGTTAAATGGAAAGCTATTTAGTACACCTTAGAACTTTGAAGCATGCTTGCATTTTCTTGATAACTTTATTCTATAGCTAAGAGAAATTAGATGCTCATGTCTTCTTGGAGAATCAATTGGCTCCTCTACTATCAATTTTAGGTGCATGAATTGTAAACATGAGTCCAAGACCCATTCATAGTCCTTCCAAATTTGTGGACTTTGTAGGAACAACTTCAATTCTTCTTCATTCATGAACTACTGATCATGAAAATATAGATCAGCTTGATGTGTCTCCTTTGACATATCTATAAGGCTAACCTATAAAGGAGATGGATATGATATTGTGACTTCTTAGGGACATTTGAGCTCATTATCATCTTCTAAAAGTAGAGAGATGTCTGAAGTTGAAGAGAAAAGTTGATAACCATGTTTGAAAAGTTTAAACATGTCATATTCTAAGAAAACAACTACCTCTTACTTGATGACAACACTCATATTATCCTAAAATGGACCACATTTAAGTAAATAATAACTTGAATGAAATATATCAAACAAATATAAAGATTTATTCTCATGAAGCTACATTTCAATTGGAGATTTTTCAAACTAAATGTTAGAAGTAAGTATATCAATTTTTTGACCGCAATCATGAGGTTTCAAGTCTTCTTTTGATATCTCAAATTGGTCAATCAACACTTCTTTATCTTCAACATCAAGTTAATAACTGAGCATGCTCTCAATTTTAGCTTGTTCTTCATCTTTATTAGCTAATTGGTACTTGTTTTCCACTACTTATACAAGCTCTCATCCTTCATGATGAAGGGTAACATATTTATTATCAAAAAACTCATGGAAAACATCATCAATGTGTCCAAATAGGACATCTTCCTCTTGTATATCAGGAACCTCTTCTTCATGTACTTATTTTTGTACTTGTATCTTAGCCTCTACCTTAGCTTTTTCTTGCACTTGTTCCATCTTTGCATCATTATGGAAGACTAAAACATGTTTATTATTTCCAAGAGGTGTCCCAATCATGATTTATTCTTCTTGGTCACTCAAGTCACCTTCATTTTTTGTTTCTTTAGTTGCATCTTCTTGATTTGCCTCACAAAGGAGAGGCTCTTTCTTAGAGAATGGGAAATTAGACCCTTAAAAATATTCAGTAAGATGAGAAAGGTTCAAAAAATTTACCATAGGTACCTAATTTTGATCATGGAGATTCTATTCTTGGATCACCTTCACCTCCTCTCTCTATTCTTTTTCTTCTTGAATGGCTCTCTATGAAGGAAAGACTCTGGGATTTTGAGGGGATAAGAGTGGAGGCTAAATGATCTCTCACTTGATCTTGATTTTAGCATCTTGGCTTATGCCTGATTGTTCTTCCTTCTTTCTTTATTGTTGAATCTAATTCCAATACATAACCTTAGGTTTAGAAACCTTTGGGCTTCTGCACTTGTTTTTTTTATGGATGAGAAAGGAGTTTGATGCTACATTGCCTTTGCAACTACTATTGAATGCTAGAGATGCTGATTTGCAAACTCAATTTGCTTGGATAAATTAGCCTCAAAATCATGAACTAATTAATTACAAATGTCTCCCTATAAAAATAAATATGAAGTCTCTTTTATGATCTATTTAGAAACATGGAGATGAGTCTCCTCAAAACATGCTTATTCAGTTTTTTAAGGCCTCTCTTAGACATACTTCTAGGTAGGAAAACTAGGCAAGGTTTGAATGAAATCTTGAGGGCTATGGTAAAAATTGATTTGGAATTAATTAAGGAAAAAGGGCATATCTATGGTAACATGATGATGATTGTGATGACCCTAGGGTTTCTCATAAACCACTAGCCTCTCTTCAATGTTTACTATTAAACCACTTATGTCTAGAATATCAACACTAAATTTTGAGTGGCCTTGCCTTATGAAAGATGCACTACCTCTTTATCCTACTGCATATTAGCTCTCATGTTCTAAATTTAATGCTTGGAAATCTCCTATCCATATCTCTTTTGAGTGTCTATGATTATCATCTCTTTCTCATAGCCAACCAAGGTTTTCTTGAAGCTTGAGATGGATTGATTTGGGCCTTGATTGAGCTAATCAGGAATATAATAAGATTCTTGAGGATTATCATAGGATTGGTATGGATCATCATATTATTAGTAAATCTCTAGATATGGTTGGTGATTCTCATCATAAGGTTGATAGAGATCATGGTAGGGCTGATATGGGACATGAAGAAGGTAAGAGCCATGCTCTTGATAATAAGGATCATAAGAAAATTGATAAGGTTCATCATAGCTTTGATTGAACTATTGGTAAGGCTGATTAGGCTCATATAGATCATGATAAACTTGATAAGGATCATCATAAATTTGATATAACTCTTGGTAAGGATGATTAAGCTCATATGGATCATGTTAGAATTGCTGATAAGGAGGTGAATGATAGGGGTATCTATCATAGTTATTCATACCAACCTCATATGTCAAATGAGATGCAAGAAATAATTAAAAATATTTAATGAGACATACTTGGGATACTTACAACCAGAATATTTGATTTGTATTTTCCATTAGTGCTAACTTGCTTGCTTTTAAAGCTGATTAGAGGAAAGACACACCAATAATCTTCCCACTCTTTTGGATCTTGGTCCCATCAGGCATGCTATAAAATATTGTAGCATCAATTTTCACCCTTGGATAGGTTTTTTTAGGATATCTCCAATTGAGCTACACTATGGGAACAAACCCAAGCTGTGGGTCACCTATGGTGGGGTTGGACATTCAGAGAAGGTCAGCTTCCTCTTGATGGATCACTTATACTAATGTTTACACTGAGAAAAGGGTTAGAAACGGGGAAAGGGATCATAATAAATTTAAAAAGGTGATGCACCAAAATTAAATGAGACTCTCATATGCTTAAACCCACACTAGATCTGCATAAGATAATACTAGCTCACATAATCTCACAATCTAACTAATTACATAAGTATTTCATAAATTAGGTTTAGGAAGAAATGAATGAAAGAAAAGAGGATTTATAAGACTCACTGAGATCTTTCATCAATGATAGAAATAACACTAACTTAGACCTATAACTAACTTGAATACACCTTATAAATGAGCAATAAATAAGGACAATGGGCATGGAAGATTCTCTATCATAATGCCATCATGCACAAGCTTCGATATACATAATTCAGAGGGGAAAGATAGGTAAACAAAGTCTTTTATTGATTCAAGAGGTTGTTATTACAAATTATTGATAGGTTTTAGCCTAATCAAGATGAGCATATTTTGTAATATCTCAAAGAGTCCCCTAATACTCCCAAAAATGAGCATCCTTTTACAAATGAGAAAGAATGGGTAATATAGAGAAAGGGAGAGAGAAGAGAGGAAGAGAATGCATCAAAAAATGAATCAATGAGATATCACCACCTTTATTGAAATCTCCACCACATTTTAATCTAATTAAGACTGATACATCATCAACAAGCTAACCTTCATTTTTTCCAATAGTCTTCAAGCTCTTCTGATTGGCTGAGAAATGCACTAGAAGACAAGAAAACGTTGAGGATGATGAGTCATGATCTTATTTTTGGAGAAAATATTTAAAGGCTCTAAAAAAAATCAATGCTCCAACTACTTTTTCCAACTAGCAGATCCCTTTTCTTTGATATTTCACATCATCATCCACTTGGTTTCATTATGAGGACAAAATCCTCATATCTTTGATCCTGATAGAGCCATCTCCATGTTTGCTTCAAGAAATGATAGGTACCTAATTATCAAAAATAAGACCATGTAGAAGGATGAGACATTTTCCCATAATCATAAATATCTGCCCTTAGTTTGAAATTTGAAGCCAGGTCTATTATAGATGAAAACTAATCTTATTTATTAGTTTTCCTATAGTCTTAATGTCGATGAAATAAAGTTTGTTAGGTTTTTGAACTCACTTTGACAACAAGTTGTCACCCTTTATTTATATTAGGTCTAAAATACCTAATTTTACTCCATAGAGCTCTAATGGTGATGATCAATCCCTAAAAAATCCAATCTACTTCAACCTAGATCATCTTCGAACTTGGATTTTATGCACTTGCTTGCTTAGGTAAAAAAAAACTACATCGACCTCCATCAAAAGTCTCTTGGGATCACCTTTGTTCATTGGCCATTAACTTATTAATTTAGGAATATCAAATTTAGACACTTGGTGGCCTCGTGTTTCATTTGATCTCTCTTGACTTCATGACCTTGCTCATATCGTTGATCTTTCTCTGCACAAATGAATGTGAGCCATAGATCTTCTAACAGTTTAATATGCTTAAGAAACTTGTCACCCATGCATTTTATTTTATGATCTTCTAACCTTTTGACCCACCTCTCTCCATTGATATACTTTGGTATGATGAATTGTGTACCATCAATCAGCTTGGGTCTATTGACTTTATCAGTCATCGCATGCCATTGGATCTTTGATCTAATTAAATGTAGACTATTGATCTTGATCCAAACACTTTTTGACATATTGAATACCCACATGCCATTTATCTATGATTTGATCAAGAAATATTTTGAGACTTTTTAGTTATATGTTTATGCTTGGAACATTTGAATTCAAATGGTTATTTCATGAAGCTTTTACCTAACGTCTACGTGCACATCTTACTCTGCTGGATCAACTTTAAAGACCTATATCTTGAGATAGAAAAATCATCAAGATACAAATTTTTTATATAATGTTCAAGGCATAAAAAACATTATGTCCATGTGATATTTGACCCTGATTGATCTTCTAAGCATATTTATGAAATGTGCAATCAAACTAATCTATTTTCTTCTACATGACATGTTGTGATGGTCTAGTCCTTCTAGGCTTATTTTTGGGAATACTGTTCAAATTCTAAGGCTTGAATGAACCCTTTAAAATTTTTGAAACCTAAATTATGTACATGAATTCCATGAACACCATGAAAAGTGGCTAATCCCTTTCACTTTGTAATAATAGACCTGATTCCAACCCTGCTTCTCAAAGATCAACAAATTGCACTTTAAGCTTGCTTAAAGTGTTTCAAAAGATTTGCAAGTAATATGAGATCTTTGGATCACTCATTCCATCTATAAATCTATTCAAATCATCCATTCAGGTAGAATCTTTATATGTAGGCCAAAATTAGCCAACAATTACCACATGATTCTATCAACCCTCTAGTTAATGAGATCATTGAACTACCTCCTCCATGTAATGTACACGAAGATTCTTACATAAAATATGACTTCACATTTAATGAATATAGAGTGCCAAGATTATTTCAACATCCTTTAACAATGTCACCTCAAAAATTTAGTGATCTAGGTGTATCTAATTCTGATGCTCCTCTAGATACAAATGTATGCACTATTTCCCACATATATGGTGATAACTATATCATGGCTCAAGCTCAATAAGAGGACTTGGATGTATAACATTATCAATAAAAATTATCCAAAACACATGCCTTCAACTGTGATTTACATGTTATTCATACATAATCTAATAATGAATTATAGACTAAAGGTCATGTATCTCCCATTAATCCTCCACTTATCGATACTCTTGGGTAGTCGAACAAATCTTAACTCTAAAAACTTTGGAAATTTAGGAACCATCTATACCTTATATATCACCAACCAATCCACCCAATCCCATTCCTTCCCAAGATATTATAAATACAATTTAGGCTACCCACCTCACTTCAACTAAACCATAATCTAAAATATAACCTAATACACCTATTACTAATCCGGTTGACTCTAATCAACCTCAACCAACAATTCCACCTACACATAAAATTAACCTTGATGATAAAGCCACACATGTATGAAAAATACATTATTAATATGATCACCATGGTAATAAAATATTTTATATCAAATTAGACATGGAATACTATGGGCCCTTACCCATGCTCCCTAGTGATGAAACCATACTTGAGTTACTCCATTCTAGTTTACCTCAACTTCCATGACAACATCATAAACTTGGAAACTTCAAATGACAAGATTCTCATTTTAATAACTTCATTGCTAGTGTGGACCCTAAAATAAATCCTATTTATTCCCTTCCCTAATTTTCCATATCATTTCAAAGACATAAATGCTATAATTATTGAAGAAAACATAAGAATAGAATATAGTACACTATCATGTCTTAGACACATCATTATCTCTAAATAACTCATTCCAATAAAACATGATAACTTTAGCTTATTATTTGATAAGTATTTCAAAACCTTGGCTTGGTAATATGAGTATATGCAAGTTATAGATAGTATTATCATCGTACATAACATCATCACTTACCAAATTCAAAACTCATAAAAAACAACATAAAATTCCACTTAAAAATTCCACCTTATGTCATAAGGGAATTATTAAACTTTTAGATGCCAAGTTTATTAAACCTATTGAGTATTACAAATGGGAATAAAAAAATATTCCCATCCATAAAAAAATCACCATGGTCATTCATATATGCATTGATTTCCATAATCTTAACCTTGTGTGTCCAAAATATAAATTACCATTACCTTCAATAGGTGTCATCGTAGATTCAACTACTGGATATGAATGTTGTTACTTATTGAAATTTTTTTAGGGTATAATAAAATTTACATAGCCCCTGAAGACCAACACAAAACAATATTTACTATGGAATGGAGCACCTATTACTATATCAAAATGCCTTTCGACCTTAAAAATGCCAGAGCCACTTATCAACATGCCATGACTCACATTTTACATGATCATGTACATAATATTTTGGAAACCTATGTTGACAAACTCATTACCAAATCTAAGAGTCAGAAAACACACCTCACTAATCTAGCTATCATTTTTGATTTATTAATCAAATATAAAGTTAGACTTAATACATACAAGTGTGTCTTTGGCATCACATCTAGTAAACTTTCAAGGTTCCTAGTCTCTCTTCATAGCATTGATGTTGATCCTACAAAAAACAACTTTATAGTCAACATGTCCATTCCTTGTTCCATTACTAACATTCACACTTACCTTATAAATCTTGGGGAAATCTGATGATTTATCGTAGAAATAGATTATCATATCTACTTTGTCAATTCCATTTAAAAAAAAGGTAATTCTCTAGAATGGATAGATCCATGCCAAAAATATTTTGATAACATGAAAGAATATTTTATCCATCCTCCCACCCTTAGAAAACCTTCTAATGACTATCATTTAATCTTATACACCTCTTTTATCCCCATATCAGTTGGGTCAATGCTTTCCCAACAAGATGATATCGATAGATAATATGTTATTTATTATATTAGTCAAGGCTTTATTGACTATAAAAAATGTTATACTAAAGTATAACATGATTGCCTTGCTATCTAATTCATAACTAAAATTATCTTCACTATATGCTTTATCAAATCACTTATGTCATTATCCACTCTGATCCACTTCATCATTTCTTCTCCAAATAATTATTATCTGGAGATAGAATTAGAAAATGTATGGTCCTTTTGGTGAAATTTGACCTTTGAATTGCTACACAAAAATTTGTCAAAGGGTAAGTTATTATTGATCAACTTATAATGACACCTATACCATCTATAAATCACTTTCAAGATAATATCCTTGATGACAACATTCTTTATATTTAAGATATTAACCAGGGTATCTCCCTTAAAGATTATTTCCATAATTTCACTACTAAGTTAGAGATAAATAATAAAGAAGATGCCAATATCATTAAAGATACTACTAAATCCAAAGTAGATATCAAATATCTCCCTAAAGTTATCATTGATTTGCATGAAGACACATAAACCCTCTGCTTTGATGGTACCAAATGCCTTCAAAGAGCTAGGGTAGGTTGTATTCTAATAAAACCACAAGGTAAGATCATCCCTTTGGCATTTAGGTTAATTTTTGATGATACTAATAACATGCCCGAATATAAATCTCTCATCTTAGGTATCAAATCAACACTTGACTTGGATATTCCATATCTACATGATTTGGGTGACTCACAAATTATCTGCCACTAGGTTAATGGTGATTATCAGTGTAAAAGTGAAAATCTAGTTGCTTGTCATCAAATGGAAACCATGCTGTCCAATGAGTTTGCTTCTTTCACTATTGAGCAAATTTCAAGAGATCAGAATTCCATAGACAATTCTCTTTCTTTTCTAAAATTTGTATTTCATACTCACCAAGTACTTAATGATTCCCAATTTCTTATCCAAATAATAAAATCAACCTCTTCTATCCAACCAAATGATTCACTCATTTGTCATATTGAGGATATCACTATTTGACAAAGTGCATGGTATAAAAACATCATCCAACTAATTAAACATCAAACCTATCCTTCAGACATAGATTTTTATGAAAATATTAGAATACATAAACAAGTCTTTAAATATGTATTATGATACAACACCCTTTATTTTTGTAATGTATAAGGTACATTTCTCTATTATGTGATGCAATAAGAGGTTCTTCCTCTCCTCAAACAAGCACATGGAGGAATTTTTAGTGGTCACCATAGGGACATGATACAACATGCAAATACTTATGTACATGATACTTTTATCCTACTTTAGAAAGGATTATATAAATTTTGATAAAAGATGTAATCCTTACTAACTTCATGATGATTTAATCCATTCACTACTAGCTGATATCTAAAATATGGAGTCTCCTTGGCCATTATCCATGTGGGGATTATATCTCATTGGTAAATTACCTTAGTCACAAGATGGTCATGTTTTTATCATTACTTATAATGAATATTTTACTTAATGGGTAGAAGCCATACCTCTTGTCAATGTCATGGGAACCACTATTTATAAATTTATCCTTAACCAAATCATTTGTCACTTTTAATTTCCTCATATTATCATTTCTAATAATGGTGAAAATTTAAAAAACATAGACATGAAACATTTATATGCTAAATTTAAAATTTCCCACAAATTTCCCACACCTTACCATCCATAATACAATGGCCAAGATGAATCCACTAACAAAATTATCAAAAAAATCATACAAAATACCATTTTAGAAACCCACATTAAATGGCATCTTCACTTATACCCCACACTTTAGACCTACCATACTAGCATACGTACTGCCACTAGGGCAACACCATTATCACTAGTATATGATTTTGAATCTATCTTACCATTAGAATTTGAACTCCCATATTTACATAAATATATTCATGGTATCATTCCTAATGAAAAATTATATGAAGTTAGCCTTCATGACCTAAACCATGGAAAATTTTAGTGGCTTATAAATTTTTTTGGAGGTTTCTAGGTGAATGATTTTAAAATGGTGAAAATTAGTTTGGAAGGTGTATAATTATGTAGGTTAATCATGAATTGCAATGTGTTGAATCATGTGTATTAAAATGTATATGATCATGATGATGAGTGATAATAATTTTGCCACTTGAAATCATAACAAATTTTTGATAGAATTAACATTAGATGACAACCATGCTATCACTTGGTAGCATTGCTATCAAATGACAACTATGCTAATGAAAAAAAACATAACTACCTTTCAAAAACATTTAATACCAAGTGACATCATTGTTTTCACTCGATAACTAAGTTATCATTTGAAAACAAATGCTATCTAACGATAGTTATGCTATCATTCAAAAGTAATGTTGTTGAGTGATAGTTTAGCTATCATTTAGTAGTAATGTTGTTGAGAGATATTTTAGATATTATTTAAAAATAATTCTATAAAGTGGTAGCATATATTCCATTTGACAATAATGCTACCACTTGAAAACATATCTATCGTCTGACAAAATTTTTATCAAACATCTTTGTTATCAAGCACCAACATTACTACCACTCGATAATTTTTTTCATCCAGTAGCATTATTGCCAAACAATAACTATGCTTTCAAGAGACAATATTATTGTCACTCACTAGCATGCTATCATGTAGTAACAATGTTGTTTAATTATAGTTATGTTGTCATTCACTAGTTATGCTATAGGGTATCATTTATCCTATCAAGCACTGATTTTACTATTGGGTAACTGATTTACTATTGGACATGTTAGCATTATGGAACTATTTATCTACCTTTCTTATATTATATATAGTGGTGAATATGCCCAGATTGCCTTTTGATGTACTGAAGACATACATTTATAAGAGGAAATTTATTTTAAAAAGTAGGTTAGTCGATCCTCAAAATTAACTACCACCCCTAAAATTTAAGTGATTTTGTGTTGTCTATTATTCCATAAACTCACCAAATGTCTAATTCAAAAAATAGAATATTTGTGAATTAATGAAGATTTTCCACTAAAAAAACTCTGTCCTAGACCTTCTTGATGAACACCGTCTAGCTACTCTTCAACATAACCATCAATACAAGGCTCACATTTCCAAACAACATAATAAAAAAGTCAAAGTTTGCACTTTTAATGTTCGTGAACTAGTCCTCAAATTATATTACACCCATGATAAATAAGGAAAATATGCCCAAAAATAGTGGGGAACCTATTTAACAAAAGACATTCTTGGTCTTAACACTTACTGCTTATAAACTAATGAAGGCCATGTTTTCAAAGAATCCACTAATATGGAATTTTTAAAGAAACATTTTTCCTAAATATCTCCCTTGTTTTCATAGTTCTATACATTGTCCTAATAACACTCATTATAGGACTTATCCAATGATCTAACCCTCTAAAACCATCTAACTTATACATAAGCCTTAGTTCCTTCCTTTGGTGCTTTGGTTTATTTATTTTGTGAGTTGCATTATAATACTATGGATAGGACCTGGTTTTCCTCATGAATACCTTTTTCTTTTATACATTGATTTTTCATACTTTTTCTCTTTTAATCATAAATTTGTTATTTTTCAAATTATTTTATACCCACTTGGGTTTTTATCTTGTGAGTTGTAGTGTAATACCATGGATAGGACTAGACTCTCTTCATAAATGCCATTTTTCCTTTTTGCACCCACTTGGGTTTATTTTTTATGAATTGGAATGTGAGACCATGGATAGGACCAGGCTCTCCTCATAAAATATAGATATTATTTCAAACATTTTACCAAACTAAGTGTTCTTTTTCTATAATATTCATAAATGGTTACAAATTTGTGATCCCATATTCTCAGCCTTGGTTTTATTTCTTTTGTGGTTAAAACTTGCACAACAAACTATGTTAGCATGCTTCCATATACTTACATACATTATTATGATAAGGAATAATACTTATCTGTCATTGTATCCCTTTCACATTGTCATACTTTTTGTGATTTTAAGTAACTCAAATTGTTTCATGTTTATTTTTCCTTTGATTTCCCTCCCTTTCATTTCAATTTAGATAAAACAAGGTTGAAGTTAAGATAACAATTTTATTTCACGTGAATAAACAAGAATCTTAGACACCATGCTCTCTAATCCCTTTTTCTTATCTTCTAAATCCAAATTTTTCAAATAATAGTCATGTTTAGCATCCATGTTTGGTTATTTGAATCCATATGGAGGAGGAATGACAAAAACCATCAAAAGTTAAAAGCCAAATCATTTAAAACAAAAAGCATTGATCAAAAGGCAATCTAAAATAAAAAATTCAAAATCACATCAAAATACATGATTTATAACACATATCATATTCCTAATCAAAGATAAAACTCCAAAATTAGCCTCATAATAGAGCCAAGGTCCATTGGTGTGTGGTAGGCTAGTATATTGGGATAGGGGAATTAAAAATCTATAGTGCTACCTACTTTCTCATGAAAGTACCCATCTTTGTAGTAGATTGATGAATTTGTAAGGGGTCCTAAGGAATGGGAAACATGTTGTGGTAAGGTAGGTATATTTTAATTTTTATTCATATAGCCTTCAGGAGATGATATTCAAACTTTATTTGATGACCCAAGATTTGCGTGGTTAAGAGAATTTCTTCAGAGTCTTTAATGTCGAAAGTCTTCTTGTTTTGACAAACTTAATTTTAGTGTCTTGAATTCGATAAAGAGTTTCTTTAACTTGATTTTTCCTTCATTTACCCCATCACCCATTTAATTTATTCCCTTTACAAGAAAGTTTGTTTCTCAATCCATTTTACCACTTCTATACTTCCTCTTTTTCATATCTTAAAATATTCTAACACTACTTTGTTTTGGTTTTATCTATCTTTAGAATAAAATAGTATGCTTGAATGACTATGGAGATTAGTTTCTTTACACCATTTCTTTACTTTTCTAGAATTGCCTTGGTTTCATTTGAAAATTTATCATTATAATTCATTTTTTTAGACAATTGTGTTCATTTCTATATTTCATTACTTTTTTCATTGTTGAGTGAGTTTGGATTGTTACTTCTCACTCACGAATGTTTTTTCCCTTTCATGTACTTTTTCCTTTGATGATTGAGTAAGGATTGTTACTACTTACTTATCAATTTTGTTTTACGATTTCTTTCCCATTTTTATATAAATAAATATTGTTACTACTTTCATATTGATGTTAGATTTTCATTTTTTTGTATCTTTAGTTTGATTTAGTTTGTCATCCTTTCTTACTTAAGGTATACTTATTTGATTTTTTTGATCATTTAGTAGCCTTGAATTTTTAGTTATTTGATTTACTCTAAATTTTTAACTTGGTAATTTGGTCCTAACTAAGAATTTATCACCCTAGCTTACCAAATTTACAAGTATGTCATGCCTACACATTTTAGTTATCTTAGCTTTCCTGTATTTGTTTGTTTTTTATCTTTAAATTTTATATCCTTAGTGTTTGTCCAAAGTAGTCTTTGTGCCCTCCAAGATCAAAACTATAAACACAATAGATAACCATCTAGTGATAAAGGTAAGTTAAGGTACACATACACTACTTATTTATTTTAATTATTTCCTTTTATCTATTTATTTTTAGTTATTTTATGTTTTAAAATACTATAATTTACTTAGCTCAGCATTGTGTGTTACTATGTTCTTTTCTTGAAGCACCATCTCATGTTACAACTATGTGACACGTGATGATATTTGAGTGGGGAATATATATACACATAATATTTTTAAACTTTATCAATTATTAATTTTTTATCTCTTGTATAAACCCATCGAGACTCAATCTCTTTGAGTTTACACCTTAAAGGGTACATCGAGAAAGGGATAGGAAAGCTATTGTTGCTTCACAAGATTATTGTTCCCTATACCACCACTTAAAACCAAAAAAAATATCTCTTATACATTTACCTAAGGTTTAACACCTTTCTTACACACTCTAATAAATTCACCACCTTAAAATAACCCTTACATAAGCCAAAGCCTCTTTTTATCATTTACCAAACAAAGTCACATAGGCTAACCTTTTTCTTAAAAATAAGAAAATTATGAGACTAATTTGGCCCTAATTGACCTAGTCTATAACCTAACTATTTTATTTATAAAGAACAAGGTTGACTAGGTTGAATCTGCTAGATGAAAATTTCTAAGGGTTTAGGATTAGATATAGCTATATAAACACATTGTTTTTGCCATTTTCATTAGAGAGAGATAGAGATAATCATTCATTTTCACTTCTTTACAATATGCTCTTCCGCCGTTCTACTTAAAGAGTCATTTATTAGGGTTTACACTTGGAGAGAAGAATCTCATCTTGTGGAAAAGTCTTGGATGCATGGGAAAAGTCATATAGCGTAGAGATGACCTATCTTTATTATCCTTACAAACCAAAATAACCTCTTGTAAAGCTCCATTATCCAAGGGATAGATTGAGCCTCAACGGGTTTGTCTTTAAGGTAATTATTCATAAATATTATATCTTCATTTTAGTAGATAGAATTAACATAAGTAGTGGATTTTAAATTTATTTCTTTCTCCAAACATTAGGATTACATCTACATTGAATGGATTAGGGTTATTCTTTGTATGTTTACTTTTATGTTTATTATCCCTGTTTGTGCCACATGCTTTGGTAAACACTAAATTATATTTAATTTACTTTGATAAGAAAATAGAAGACCTAACTAAGGTTATTATGTGGTATTGCTTGATTAGAGTCTTTCAAACCCTCTCTAGTGATATTATGTGGTAAGAGACCCCTTATTTAGGTCTAACAAATCTATATTAGTCATGACCTTGATTATCTAAATGTACCAACAAGTAAAAGGGCTAGTGTGATTTATCTTCTCTGAGCTAGGGCTGATTTATAGATTAGCTTAACTTTACCTTATATATAGTATCTATGGGCATGAAAATGAGGATCCCAATTTATGATGAATGTGTCAGCATTAGAGTCAAGTAGGTAAAAGAGTATTGGGACAAAAACCCTACTAAATGTTTAACTATGATAAAAAACTCATGGTTAAAGAAAAAGAGAGAAAGACCCTCCAATGTCCCCAAAAATATGTTTAGGGTATATTTCAATGAATAAATTTTAGACATGATCACCCTATTGAACTTAATAGGAGGGAATGAAGATAACAATAGTTTTCACCATTAGATGTTCATACCAATGAACATCATTTATCATGGGAATTAATTTATAGAATAGGGTGAGGTGATTAGTGATTCTTTGCATGATCAGTTACTAAATGTATAGGTCTCAAAATATTTTTTTAAGACATCCTATATAGTGTACTCATTAGCTTCAAAGAGGGTATACCAAGGAATATCCTAGCATGGGGTCATCACATAATCAAAATAGGTATTTGAATACTTCCCTAAACTAAAATTATAACAAAGTAATAAAAACCACACCAAAATCAATGATGAATTCACAAAGAGAGTAGTGTAGTGCCTTAAAGAGGATTAGGGAATGTGGATTTCAATTAAACTAGCAAGTTTGATCAACCAAATATGCAACTACTACATCCGATTTCAAAAATTCATGTCTATCAGAGTTGGTGGCTATGAAAGACACCCTCTAAGGCTTCAAAGATTGGCAATTGATAGAATTATTCTCATAGAGATATGATGAACACTAGTAATAATTCACAAACATTGTAAATTGAAGCACATATTAGGTGCTTCACTTCCCATTGTATTGGGACACTTTGTTTTTAAAATGATGATTAATGCATAATATATTGAATTGGCCATCTATAAGTTTACCCTTTGATCCTATGATAGTAGAGAATCCATTGATATTAAAGGACATGTTAAGCTTAATCTTGGCATAGGACATACCTATGAACACAAACCTCATCTATAAGACTACTGGGCTAATTGCGTAGATGAATTTGAAGTAATTAAAAGGGAATGAAGTTAAATAAATCTTGAGTAGATAATAGAATTCAATATGAATGAGTTATATAAGGGATGATTGATGATAATACAAGTCTCATTGATCCTAAATATAGAAATATAATTGTTGTTACACCCTTACCAACTATAAATTGGTCGATTATATAACTTGCTAACTTGAAATGGAGAACATAGAGAGTGTTGAATTGTATAAATAAATGGATAGAAAAGAAACTCACTAGAGAAAAAAAATGTAGTTCAAGGTTAGGAAATTATTTGTCTCCCCCAAAGTAGGATTATCCACCTACTTCCAGAAGGATTAATACCAATGTGGTAAATGAGACATCTAGCTCATCTAGTTCTAAAGATGGTAGAGATGAGGATCCTGATCCAAATAGACAACTAAGAAAGGAATGAAAATAAAGTCTAGTATTAGGGAAAAATAAGTAAGATAATAAATTTGTAAAGATACGATATTCAACATAATCTATTGGTGATACTAACTTGCTCATCCCAAATACTATATAAAAATACTTGGCCACCACTCAGAGTAGTCCAATAGGTATCAAAAAAGGAGGCCAAATTATAAGTTACACATTCTCCATCTGATTCCTATAAATATATTCCCCTCTTGAAATAGCTCCTCTAAAGAATTCCACTCCCTCTTCCTTTGAATTTCAAATGGTTTCATTTATTTATCTTTCATTTAAATGGGTACAATTGATGTTGAAGAAAATGAAAAAGGTGGTCAAAGTAAAAATTATATATTTTGATGTTCTAGCAGACATTCTAAATGCCCTTGTATCAAAGAAATAAAAAACCACCTCTAAGTTGGTATTTAATCTCTTAGGTGCATAGTTCATGGAGATAGTTGAGCCCAATGTCTAGAATGACATAGAATAAATGACAAGTGACTGTACTCTCAAGAAGATATCACTTAGAGAAGTGACACATGAAAGAGATGTTCATAACCTTTAGGATACCATTGAAATAATAATAAAAATGTTAGATGAACATTAATTGATTCAAGATCATCTTAGAGAATAAGTAAAATAATTGGTAGGTTATGTTAATTATCTACTTAATCTTGTAGACTCTTGTAACCCCACAGGTTGATGTTTCAACACAATGTCTATGGATAAG
This sequence comes from Torreya grandis, assembly GCA_037957365.1. Taxonomy (NCBI): domain Eukaryota; kingdom Viridiplantae; phylum Streptophyta; class Pinopsida; order Cupressales; family Taxaceae; genus Torreya; species Torreya grandis. Next base: position 584,566 of record JARHVA010005074.1, read on the forward strand.
CAAATAAGTTATTGATACTATTAGAAAACATAGTAATTATGGAAAAACACTAGAGGTATGGGTGGATTATTTTATTTTAATTGGAATAAACTATATCTAAGATATGATGAAGCTTTATGCATCATTTGATTAAGAGATGCCAAACATCCACAAACAAATCAAATCCCAAACTATTGATTTAAAAGTGTGGGAAGAAGTGGTTGGAGATTAAAAAAATGATTTTAATTGAGGACAAATTGATGGTGGAAGGTGGAGTATTTGAAAATTAAGATGATGACACACCCTAGAAATGGGAAACTTGTATACTCTAGATAATGGAGGTCTTGAATAAAACCATCGAGGAGTTGAAAGAAACTATAGACATGGGTGAATAAAAATATAATTTGATTTATAAAAAATTAGATTAGATTAATTATGACCTATATAAATAATATGTAATAATTACAAATAATTTGGATGAATTGAAAGCTCAATTCAATAATGGTCAAAGAAGATATTCTAAATGAGAGAAAAAGTTACAAAGTTTCAATGAAAATGCTCAACAAAATCCACATTTCATTGGAAGAGATGAATACTCAATTTATAGAATTATCTAGGGTCCCAAACACCCTAATGTTTATATCCTAGAGAAAATTCATGCATTGTCAAAAAGTTGTGGTTCCCAAAAGCAACAAAGCCCTCAAGGTAGTCAAAAGATTCTAGAGATTCAAGGCTACATGAGGTAAGGAACAAGACAATAAATCTCCAACTACTATAAATTCATAAAAAAATTATTTTACCTCACATAAAACCTCCTAGTAAGGTCTATAAAATTCTTTTATATTTTTGTCTAAGCATCTATTTTGAGAAAATCAATATTTTCCTTTTTATGAAATCAAAATTGTAAAATAATATAATAAGATGAAAAACAAAATATGAAGAGTCACTTTGGAATGTGAAGGGTTAGACCATAAAATTTTTTATAAATAAAATAAATGATAATTGTAAAGGGGATTTTTGATGTTTTTAATTTTTGAATCTTGAAAAGCAAGAAGGAAACTTTGTGCTCATTATTTTATCCATGAACCAAGGAAATACCAGAACTTTGTGTTTTATTTTGTTTAATGGGTATGCATTTTTATTATGTTATTTCATAATTTGTTGTTCCAAGCCCTAATTATGTTTGATCTCCTAAATTAACTTATTCTCTTGAGTTTTATCTTTACATAAGTGGATGAAATCTAATTTTTTTTATCCACCCATGACTCTTCACTTTCCTTCTTTCCATTTTTCTTTTCAGTTGAATGTCACTACTACAAACCACCCCCATTCAAATTATAAATACTTTATATAAATATATTAGTTCTTAATACTTTAATTAAAGGGACTTTCCCTCATAATAGAGGTGAGAATTTTCATTTCCTATAATTTTTTGAAACTCAGATTTGTCATAAAGTACCAAATATTTCACCAACATACACTTTATAATTCAAATTTTGCCTTTGAATTTTATTTTTACTTTTCTTTGATAACCCTTACACTTAGTCTCATGTGACTAATAAGACACATGGGTTCATCACCAAAGACTAGATGTAAGTGAGTAAGGCATCTCTCCATAATTATAAACCCACACAAGTAGTAAGATGCAAGGGCTCAACATTTAAGGTTAGAGAAGAATGAGAGATGCGAGATTTTTATTTTATTTTCACAAACTTTTTATTTTAACATGAGTGTCTATTTTTCTATTTATCATACATTTTTTGGTATGTTTCTTACCTCAAATCTTGGCCCCATGCAACTAGTGAGATGCAAGGATTCATCACTGAGGACCAAGACAAATGAGTAAGATTACCTATTTTTAAGCATCATAGTATGTTGCTTAGTGGGGAACTATAAGAGGATACTCTGTCATGTATAACCTTATAGATTAGGCTATAGGCTAGTATTTCATAACTTTTGCAAGAAGATGTAAGGAAATAGAAGTATACTCTGCTCATAAGAGCTAGGGAAAAAATAAATGTAATTATGATTTTGAGATTTTTTTCAAAAGCTAATAAGGTAATGTGAAAGTGAAATGAGGTGATAATATACATTTATACATTTTTTTGGTGTGAGATATCTTAATAATTACCAAAAATGACATCAAATATGCAATAAAAAATGTAAACAATAGAAAAGGTAATGCAATGAGATGAATGTGACATGTAATGGATATATATAAAAACATTTAGGGTGCAAAGAGTTCACATATTCATCAAAATCCTTTCCCTCTACAGTGCATAACCAATAGACTCCATTCTTTAAATTTTTAGCCACTAAATAAAGACCTAACTAGTTAGGTCTAAAATTTAGACATTCTCCTTTATTTTTATCTATTTGACTATCCACTCTAAAAAAAAAGTATTCTACCTATATTAGGCTTTTATGAATGTTTTTATTGTACTGTTCACACATACAATTTATATAAGCAATGTGATTTTGTGTAACTATGAGCTGATTTTATTCTAAAGTATCTAACTAATTTAACCTTGAATTTATATATTATTCATAATCAAGAAGACCTTGAAGATAAATTCATAGGCTAGGTATTTATACCTCGAGGGGTAGAATTTATTCTAAGCCAAATACCATGGGATAGGGGGTTTCTCTTTTGGGTGTGTAAACACTCGTCTTATAGGCCCATAGTGATAAATAGAGTTGTATGTTCCAATATAGTTTGTTTAGAGGTAAAATCACTAAGAGGGGGGAGGATGAATTAGTTATACAAACAATTCAATTTTAATTCCAAAAATTCAAACTCTTAACCAATAAACAAAATAATTCATGAAGTATATAAAATAATTATTGCAAAGAACAAAGGAAAATTATTAAAAAGAACAAAGGAAACTAACTACACAAGCACAAAGGAAACCCACTACATTCCTATAATATATTTAGAAACAAGAGACTTTAGTGAAACACCCACTTCACAAGGAGCACCAACCCTTAAGCATGAACAAGCACCCACTTGTCCTAGATGTTAAACACCCACAAAAAACCTTCTCATATAATCACTTCCAGAGCTATGATTAAATTTCAATCTAATGGAAAAATGGTGAATATCAACTCTCTTCAATCCTTCACACTCTCTCAAGCCTTCAAACACAAGAAATGTATCCAAAACAACCTTTTGGATCACTCTACACCTCTTTTCTCATCTTCAATATTCAAACCTACAATAACACTATTAAAACATAAAAAATATGAACTATATGTCACACATATATCCCTCAAACTTATATTATCTTAATATATCCACCAAGCATGCTCACCTTTCTCTATTCTTCACTTATCAACTCTAGAAACCTTCATCTTTATTTATGCTCTTTAAAGAGCCTTCATGATCACCATCTTCTTGGTTGGCTATAAGACATAACTTTGAAGTCTTCTATCACACTTAAAATAATATAAATTTCACATACATATGTTTTCCATATATTTTATAGATCACCCTTAAGAAATAACAACTTTTAATTAGGCCTACAAAGCCCTTATAGGTCCATGGAGACCTATTCATCCATTTAGCATTTCACTAAGAAAAAATAGGAACAAAAAACCACTTAAAAGTACATATATCCTCTCTATATGACCCCTAATAACTATCAAGTGGTTACATTCATCACTACACACCTCTGCATATGCAAAACCTATCAATCATTTGCCTTGTACATGAAAACTCCATGAATGAACCAAAAGTTAACTTGTAAGAAATTATTAATATGAAAATGGATTGGTCAAACCTCTAAAATACATACATATGATCCTCATGGAGTCTAAAATACTATTCATTAGATAATACACCTTGAAACATCCAAACACCATCAAGAAAAAAACTCAAACATCCTTCTCGGGTCACTTGTAGAAGAAAGTCAAACCCTTAGTCAACTTTGGACCATAATATATGCAAGTGTATGACTAGTCAAACTTATAAATAATTTTTCATAGATTTCCCTTGAATTTATCTACCACTTTTCTTTTTATATCACCATAAAATTCATCCATCATCAAAAGTTATTAATAAAATAATGTAGACTCATTTTCCTTTGTAAATTCTAATATTTGAATTCCAACGGTCAATTTTTAATGCAAATTTGATTATGGAAACTAGTGAAATATACTTGAGAGATCAAATTTTCACTACCATAAATTTTTATACACATCATTTCAAGACATTAAATTTTAAACATGTGATCTAGGTACAAATTTGAATAAACCCATGTGACCACTTTCTTCTGACACCTTCACACATGCAAATGCTAATGTTATCAATCTACTTACTCAGGAAGTTCTACCAAGATGACTTTGAGAACCTAGACCTTCAAAAGACCATTATAATGAATTAATTTCACTTCCAAAAGTAAACCAATCACTCTTAACCTCTTATATAACCCTTTAAACATGGTGAACTCATTAGCAACATTCATCAACTTGCCTGACCAAGCAAACACTACAAGGTCCATGCATGATCACTAAGACACACTTTGTCACTGAGAACCATGCATATAAATAAACTTATGGAAACTATTAGACACCTTAGGGACATAATTTATAACACTTCAGCAATATCCCTCTTTGTCATTGATGTCAACACATGTAAATATTTTCAAAGATAACAATAAAACTATTTATAAACTCTTTCTCCCTTTACAAACACTTTCTCCCTTTTGATATAATGACAAAATGGGATTACCTACTGATATTGAGGACCTAAAAATGTTTTCAAAGCCAAAATAATGTAGGAATATCCTCTTAGATATGATATAAACCCCCTTATCATTGTTCATACCATTTCTTATCATGACTACCTCAAACCTACTCATTGGCAATACTCTGCTTTGACCATGCACTACTCTATGAAGAAGAAATGAAAAATATGAATCAAATAGGAGTGATCACACATTGATAACATTAAGAGGGAATCCCATTAAGTTATTTGAACTTGGGCAACCCTTGAGCACCTATTGGCCAATTTTGACCCACATACAAAGCTTTTGCCTAAACGGATGAGCTAAACATAGTTTAAGATAGAATGAGTGGTTCAAAGATCACATATTTATTTCAAATCTTTTGAAAAACTTTAAGAAAGCTTAAAGTGCAATTTGTTGATATTTGGAAAATAGACTTGGAAGTATATTTATGCTTACAAAGTGAAAATACCAATAGGTTCTCATGATGTTTCAAGTATTCAGGGCCAAGAATCAGGTTACACATATCCTTAGAAGTTCATTGGAGCCTTATAAAGAGACAATAGTTTCTTGCACAAGTATAGAAGAACCAGACCATCATCAAACATCATGTAAAAATAGTAGATCAATCTAGTTGCATATTTAATATATTAACTTAGAAAGCCTCTCAGGCCAAAAAGCTGCATGGATATGATATTTTTCATGATAAGAAGGTCCCATGCAAATTTTGTATCTTGATGAGCTTGCTATCTCAAGATATAAAGCTTCGAAGTTGACTTAGCAAAGTAAGACATGCACAAGTATGTTAAGTTATGTTTTGACAAATAGTCATTTCAATTCAAAAGTTTTTGGGTTGAACATAGATCTAACAAGTATCAAAATCATGGAAGCTTGAAGTAGATGTAATGGTGAATGATAAACTAAACAGGTCAGTGGGTCTTGAATATCCAATAGAGTATGTTTGATCATGTAGTCAAAGATCAATGGTGACCATTAAGTTAAAAGGTCAACTTGAATGCATGACTAAAAAGTGTTAAGATCTCAAGTACCTAAACAAATATCTAATGGTGCATGACAATTGACAAGGTTAGTGGGTTTAAGCAGATTGATGGTGCTTGATCAATCATATAAAATTAGATTGATAGTGAGTGAGAAGCCAATAAGTCAATGAATATTGAGAACAAACAAGGAGATATAAAGTGTCTTTAGTGCATTAAAATGGTATAAAATCAATGGTATGCATTCAAACCATGTAAAATAAGATCAACAATATACAAGAGGTCAAAGAGTTAGTAGGATCCTATAGAACAAATGGGGAGCTGATAGTTGGCACAATTTGAGAAGGCCGAGATCAAGATCAATGGCTGATGTCAAAAGTTGAAATCTAGGGAATTCATAAAGAACAAATGAAAACTAAGGTCAAAATAGAAGCAAGTCTTATAAGTATCATCCCATTACCATTATAGCTTGGTTAAAAACCATTAAGATATAGTCATGTAGTCAGGATGGTTAATTAGGAAGCTCTATCATCATTAAAACTCAGCCATTACCTCTGGTCGATGATTTAGAACCTATCAAACTCATTCTCTAAAATTTACAAGGTTATTCCATTGGTGTATTCATTACTCTTTTAGAAGGAAGCTATGTGACGTATAGGCTTTGTATCAAATTTTGACTATAGGAAAACCAATAATTGGATTGGTTTTTAATCTATAGTAGACATATGTTCAGGTTGGAGTGGGGGTAGGTTTGAAGTGTCTCACCTTTAGAAAAAGCTATAGCTTTGTGTTAGGTTGTGGAGATAAAAGCTTCACTGATGCAAATGGAGGAGGTTGCTGAGTTGCAGAGCAATTGACATTCGTCAGGACAACTGACATCGGTCATCTCTAGTGTACACAATAATTGACATCAGTTAGGGAGTCAGCTGACATCGGTTAGATAAGAATCGACGTCGATAACCTGTGTGTGCGTGCATTTGCATGCACTTCCAAAACTGGTCTAATTTTAGATGGACAGTTAGTTTGCATGTAAAAGACTAATTTTAGTCTTGAGTTTGCGTTTCTAATTATTGTAATTAGGAAGTCTAATTATTGTTTGTATGGGATCTATTTAAGAGACCCATGGGGCTGAATTGTAAAGTGAAGGATCATAAGGACTTGCAAAGGCAAGGACAAGGGTTCTTTCGGTTGAAGGATCAGAAGGACTTGCAAAGGCAAGGACAAGGGTTCTTCCAAGGTGTGTAAGATCTAGAGGGTCTGCAAGTGTGCAAGACCAGGTTGATTTGCAGGTAGAAAGATCAGGTAGAAGATCTACATGGTAAGTAAGGTCAGTTAATCTATAGGTGTGTGTGTGTGTGTGTGTGCAAGGTCAAAGGAGATCTGTGGGGTAGAAAGATCAAGGAGATCTGCAACACAACAAGGAGCAAGATCAGGGAGATCTACTTGGAGTACTTTGAGTATTTGGTGGACTAGCAGTATTGTTACTGACTGGTGGAAACAACAACTCTGTGTTTGAGTTGATTGGTTTGTAATTGAGAGAGAGAACTCTTGAGGGAGAGTTACTTGTACACCCAAGAGGTGTGGGAAGAGTGTGATTTCTTCATTGTATTTCCTTCTGAAAGAGTGTTAATACAAGTTTGTATTGTCTCTCATATTCTGTGCTATTTTTGAATTCTAGTTACATATTACTTCTAGTTAAATTCCATGTTTAGTTGCTTATACAAAGGTAATAAAGTATACTCTTAAGGAGTATAGGCTTTGTATCAAATTTTGACTATAGGAAAACCAATAATTGGATTGGTTTTTAATCTATAGTAGACATATGTTCAGGTTGGAGTGGGGGTAGGTTTAAAGTGTCTCACCTTTATAAAAAGCTATAGCTTTGAAAAAGAAGTACTTACCACTACTAAAATTAGACATGATATTTTCTTTTTTAGGCCCAAGGATATAGCGACCTTGTCCTCATAATGAAGCAAGTGGAGATGGCATGGAAGATCAAAACAAAGAGAGTTGGTGGTTAGAGAAGTAGTTGGAGTGTTGATTCTTTTCAGAATCATAAAGATCTTTTCTTCAACAATGATGCATAATAGACATTTAGAGTTTTATATTCAATCCTTTTCTTATCTCATTAGTGTTTTTTATAAGTTCAAATAGAGTGGATGAACAATCAATTTAGGTGCATCACTAACATTAGCTTAGATTTCCATTTTAGTTATCTTTCTCCCCCTTTTCACCCTAGAAATTAGTAGGTTTTAGTGTAAATGAGATAAATGATACATCAGATGAGATAGCCTCATTAAAAAATCCTGGAGGTCTGACCCAATATTAGGTAACCCACAACCTAAGGTCATTCCCATGTTGGATTATATTTGAGTAGAGGACCTAAACAATCCTTTTCATAGCTAGGGTGTACTCTAGACCTCTAATAGTTATAGCATGCCTGGAGGACAAAGATTCAAAAGAGTGGAAAGATTGTTGGTGTGTCCTTCCTATAATTATCTTTTGGAAGAAAGTAAGTTAGCACCAATGGCAACTCTAAATCAAAGCTTCTGGTTGTAATCAGTCCAAGTATGTCTCATTAAATATTTTAATCAGTTCTTGTATCTTGTTTAATATATAAGTTTGATATGAATAGATATGGTGGGTACCATTATCATTTACCTCCTTATCAATATGATCTTCATGATCCATATGAGCCTAATCAGCCTTACTAAGAGTTTTATCAAAGCTATAATGAGCCTTCTCAAGGTTCTCATGATCCTTATTATCAAGGGCATGAATCTTACCTTCCTCATGACCCATATAAAGCCTACCATGATCTCTATCACCCTTATGGTGAGCATTACCAAACATATATAGAGCCTTACCAGAAGTATGGTAACCCATACCAGTCCTATAACATCCCTCATGAGTCTTGTTACTCTCTTGATCAGCCCAGTCCAGTCCCAAATCAATCCACCTCAAGCTTTAATAAAACTCTGTTTAGCTATGAGAAAGAAATGAAAAGCATAAACACTATGAAGGGATATAAAGAGGATATCTCCAAGCATTAAATTCAAAGCATGAGATCTAATTTTAATCAAGATAAAGAGGTATGTTCATATTTCATAAGGCAAGGTCATTCAAAGTTTAGTGCTAATATTCTAGACATTGGAGGTCTAATACTAAACATTGACAAGAGGCTAGTAGTTTATAAATAAACCTAAGGTCATCATAACCATCACCATGTTCCCATAGAGTTGCATTTTTACATTTATTAATTCCAAACCAATGCTTATCATAGCCCTCATAAGTCCATTGAGGCCTTGTCTAAATTTTGTACCTTGAAGTCTATCCAAGAGAGGCCTTAGAAGGTTAAATAAACATATTTTGAGGAAACTAATCTCTATGTTTCCTAGTAGATCATACATGAGACTTCATCTTCAATTTTATAGGGAGAAATATTTAACCAATTGGTTCATGAATTTGAGGCTAATTTATCCAAGCAAATTGATTTTTCAAATCAACATCTCTAGCATTTAATAGCAGCTATAAAAACAATATAACAACAAACTCCTTTTTCAACCATAACAAGAACAAGTGAAAAATCAAAGGTTTCCAAACCTAGGGTTATGACTTGGAATTAGATTCAACAATAAATAAATAAGGAAGAACAATCAAGCATAAGCTAAGATGCTAAAGTCAAGATCAAGAAGGAGATCATTCAACCTTCACTCCTTTCCCCTCAAAATCTGTTAACCTTTCCTTCATAGAGAGCCATTCAAAAAGTAAAGCAACAAAAAGAGGAGGTGAAGGTAATCTAATAATATTAGTTCCATAAGCAAAATTAGGTACCTATGGTAAATTATTTGGACCTTTCTCATCTTACTAAATATTTTCAAGGGTTTACTATGCCACTCTTTGATAAAGAACCTCTCTTTTGTGAGGTAAATCAAGAAGATGTAGCTAAGGAAACATAACATGTTTTATTGTTCCATAGTAGTGCAAATATGGAATAAGTGCAATAGAAAGCTAAGGTAGAGGCTAAGATGTAAGTATAAGGATAAGTACATGTAGAGGAGGTTACTGATGTTCAAGAGGAAGACACTCCAATTATAAAAGTTGAAGGTGTTTTCCATGATTTATTTGATGAATCAAGACATAAAATTCATCATTAAGAACAAAAAAACTTTGAGAATATGCTCAGTCATCAGCTTAATGTTGAAGATGAAGCAATGTTGATTGACCAATCTAAGATATCAAAATAAGACTTACAACTTCATGATTATGGTAAAGAAATTGATAGGATTGCTTCTGACATTCAATTTGAAAAAGATCCAATTGAATTGTAGCTTCATGAGCACAAATATTTATATTTTTTTGATATCTTTCATTTAGGTTATTATTTACTTGAATGCGGTCCATTGTAGGCTAAGGAAAGAGACTTCATCAAGTAAAAAGCAGTTGTTCTCTTAAAGGATGACATATTTGAAATTTTTAAATGTGGTTATCAAATTTTATCTTCAACTTCAGACATATATCTACTCTTGAAAGCTGAGGATGAGCTCAAGTGGCCTCAAGAAGTCCTAAGATTAAATCCATATCCCTTAGAGGTCAGCCTTATATATATGCCAAAGGAGATAGATCAAGCAGGTCTATATGTTCATGATCAATAATTCATGGATGAAGAAGAATTGAAGCTATTTTTTCAAAGTCAAATAATTTGGGAGGAGTATGATTGTGTCTTAGACTCATGTCTATAACTCATGCACCTAAAATTGGTAGTAGAGGAACTAGTTGCTTTCCCAGGAAGACATGAACATGAAAATGCTCATAGCTATAAAAAAGAGCTATCAAGAAAAACCAAGCACGTTTCAAAGTTCCAAGGTGTACCAAATAGATTTCCATTTGACCCTAGAGGGAAGCTTATCACTTCAAGTTAGTTATTATAGGTTTGCTTTGTTTCAAAAAGTGATTAACATAAGCATTAGTTTGCTTCCCTTTTGTCTTATTTTCTTTGTTTCCTTAGGTTAGTAGTCCTTTCTTTGTTTAGGCTAGTTTCCCTTTTGTTTTCTGTATTTACCTTCAATAAGTGCCTTGGGAACTTTGTTTTGTTTTATTAATTTTGGTCTTTATTTCTTTCAAGAGGAGTTATCCAAGGGTTGACAACTAGTTCTAGCTTTAGATTAATATGTTAAACTAGAGAGGAGACTCTATGCCCAATGGACTAGCCAAGATAAATGGTCTAGGTTTTACAACATAGTAGGCATACTTCCAAATTGAGTTTCCAAGGATGTTGGTTAGTCTTGGCCCACATACAAAGCTTCTACCTGAATACATGAACTGAATAGAGTTTTGGATGGAATGAAAGGTCCATATATCACATATTGCTTACAAAGCTTTTGAAACACTTTAAGCAATATTAAAGTATAATTTGTTGATATTTAGAAAACAAACTTGGAAATAGATCTAGGCTTACAAAGTGAAAAGACCAGTAGGCTCTAATGATGTTTCAAGTATTCAAGGGCACGAATCAAGTTGCACATAGCATTAGAAGTTTATTATAACCTTCTAAAGAGATAACAGTTTCTTGCACAAATCCAAAAGAACCAAACCATCATCAAACCTCATGTATAGATAACTAGATAAATTAGGTTTCATATTTAATAGATTCACTTGGAAATCCTTTCAGGCTAAAAGGTTACATAGACATGATATTTTTCATGCCAAGAAGGTCCCCTACAAATTTTGTATCTTGATGAGATTACTATCTCAAGATATAAAGATTCAAAGTTGACTTAGCAAAGTAAGATGTATATGAGGATGTCAAGTTTAGGTTTTGATAAATATCCATTTCAATTTAAAATTTCCCAAGTTGCATGTAGATATGATAAGTTTCAAAATCATAGAAGCTCAAAGTAAATCTAACGATGAGTGGTAAACTAATAAAGTTAGTGGGTATCAAAAATCCAATAGAGCACATTTGATCATGTAGTCAAATATCAATGGTGAGAATCAAGTTAAAAGATCAACATGAATGTACAGTTGATAAGTATCAAGATATTGGGTACCTAAATGAAGATCTATCAGTTTATGGTAGCTAACAAGGTTAGTGTGTCCAAGAATATTTATGGTACATGTTTAATCTTGTAAAAGTAGATTGATAGTGAGCGAGAGGTCAACATGTTAGTGAATATTGATAAAAAATAAGGAGATGCCAAATGTCTTAAGCATGTTAAATTGGCAAAAAATCAATGGTATGTATTCAAGCTATGCAAATGAAGATTGATGGTGAGAAAGAGGTCAAAGAGTTAGTAGGATCCTATGGAATGAATGGGGAGCTGACAATTGACATAATTTGAGAAGGCCTAGATCAAGATCGATGGCCAATGTCAAAATTTGAAAGTCAGGGACTTCATAGAAAATAAATGTGACCTAAGGTCAACATAGAAGAAAGTCTTGCAAGGATCATACCATTTCCATTAGATCTTATTCAAAGACTATTGAGATTTAGTCATGCAGTCAGGATGGTTAATGAGGAAGCTCCATCATCATTAAAAATTGGACAAGACCTCTGGTTGATGATCTAGAACATGTTGACCCCTTTCTCTAAAAGTTGTAATTTTATTCCATTGGTGTGTTCATTTATATTTTAGAAGGAAGCTATGTGACCTATAGGATTTGCATCAGTTTTTAACTATAGGAAAACTAATAATTGGATTGGTTTTCATTCTATATTAAACCTATGTTCAGGTTGGAGTGGGGGCAGGTTTGAAGTGTCTCACCTTTATAAAAAGGTATAACTTCAAAAAATAAGTGATTATCACTACCCAAAGCAGACATGGTAGTGTCTTTATCAAGATCAATAATATAGAGACCTTACCCTCATAATGAAGCAAGTGGAGATGGTAGGGAAGATCAAAACAAAGAGAGCTAGTGGTTGGAGAAGTTGTTAGAGCATTGATTCTATTCATAACCATAAAAATATTTTATGTAACAGACTTATTCATGACTCATCATTCAAAATAAACCCTTGTCTTCTAGTGGATCTCTCAGCCAATGAGAAATCTTGAAGATTATTAGGGAAAATGATTGTTAGCTTGTTGATAAAGGATTAGTCCTGATTGGAAGAAAACATGCATGCAGAAAAATAATCAATAAAATGCCACCACATTTATTGATGATTGATGACTTCTTCTCCATTATTCCATGCATGTTCCCTATCTCTCTCATTCCCATTATGTTATATATACATGCTTTTAAGCCTTAAAATGGATCCATCTCTTTGACATGACTAGACTCTGCCAAGATTTATCTTTGTAACCTCTTGAGATAAATAGATGACTATTTTATATTTTATTATTATGGTAAAGTCTTGATCTCACTTAGCTACTAGTTTATCTTGTTATGTAGGTAATGTTTAATGTTTAATGTTGTTTTATTAAATATATCAAGTAGATGCATTGACTGGTCAGTGCTTTGAATCAGGCCTTTCCATTGCTTCCCTTAGGTTTTGATCACTTGGTGAACCTCTGCATAAAAATTGATACATAACAGACATTTGGAGTTGTAGATTTAGTCATTTAATTATTTCATTAGTGTTTTTTATAAGTTCAAATAGAGTGAATGAACAATCAATTTAGGTGCATCACCAACATTAGCTTAGATTTCCATTTTAGTTATCTTTCTCCCCCTTTTCACCCCAATAATTAGTAGGTTTTAGTGGAAATGAGCTAAGCGATACATCAAAAGAGCTAGCCTCATTAAAAATCCTAGAGGTCTAACCCAATATTAGGTAATCCATACCCTAGGGTCATTCCTATGTTGGACTAGATTTGAGTAAAGGACCTAAAAAATCTTTTGCTTAGCTAGGGTGTAATCTAGACCTCCAACAAATCATCTACTAAAGAAGAAGGACACACATCAGATAGTGATGATTCATCTCATGATGAGGACAAGGAGATAATATTCATGGCTCTTAGGGATGATGAAGGTGAATGTTCTTTAGGTAGAGATCTCTTTGGTAGAGATAGCTCAGAGGAAGAAGATGAACAAGTCACTCTTGAAGCCAAATATCTGAATACCTTGGAAGAGTTGAAGCTTCTACAAGGAAAGAATAGAAAGCAAGCATCCTTGATCAAAACCTATGAAGAGAAAATTGGGTTTTTTGAAGAAAGGTTGAGGAATGAAGTCAAAGATCATGATGAGATCACTCATCATCTTGAAACTCAAGCTTAGACCCTTGCTAAAGAGATAAAGGGTAAGGATGAATATTGTTCTAGATATAAATTGAAGATGGAGTCTTTGTAGTTGAAAATAGATCAAGCTATGAGAAAGCTTGAAACATATCAAAAATTTGAGAAAAGTACAGTTGATCTTAATAACCTATTAAGCAGTCAAAAGGTTTCAAATGACATGTTAGGCCTAGGGTTCCATGAAGATGTTCAAAAGGATAAGAAGATTGAGAATACAATGATGATAGATCAAGAGACTAATCATGATAAGGAGAGTACTAGTAAAGACAATAAGAATGACAATATGAATAAAAATGAAAAATTTAAAAGTTACAAAAGTCCACATCAAATAAAGCAACATAATGCATTAAGGTATGATAACTCCTTAAATGGATACTATTATTCTTGTCATCAGTTTGGTCATAGGATCATTTATTGCAAAATAAAATCTCATAGTAAGAAATTTGCATGAAATTATGAGTAAGACAATGACAATCATAAATAATATCATCACTCAAGAAAGTCAATAGGTCTATAAGGAAAGAATGACATTTTGTGCTAGAGATGTCAAAGGATTGGTCATATTTCAAGATTTTACAATGCCTTCATCAAGAGACTAAATTATTAGGTACATGAATGGGATAATGAAAATTCAAGGAGTCATTATGTAACCCATACACAAGGTATGAACAATCAAATAAACTTCATTTATTTCAAGTGTCAAAAGAGAGGTCATATAGCAAGGTTCTACAAGAATGGTCAGAACTTCACTTCAAAGAATATCAATTCTAAAATGAATAAAAGAAGACATAATGAATGGAGACCCAAGGAGATGAATGAAAACATAGTTCAAAATGGATTGTTTGTCATGATAGAACAAGGTATAATTTTAAGTTTTAAAGAACAAGCAACATTCTAAGTCAAAAGGTAAGAATGAAGTTAAGAACCCATCCAAAGTTAATTTGATGATGAGGTAGGACTACAAGTTAAGTGAGATCATGTAGATGTGGGAGTCTCTTAAGTTTTAGGACTTTTAGTCCCTCCATGAAAAATGGGTGTCTCTACCTATGATTATTAGGAGACATATTTCATATGCAAAAGAAAGTGTATGTTCTTTAGGTGATGAACAAAGTATAAAGATATGCAACATTGATGATTAGTCCTTAAGACCAATGCCATTTTGGTATAGAGTAGATAATATTATGTTACCAAGCCTTGTATTGATAATATAAGGTCATTGGTTAAGGGGGAACAACAAGTTCATGATCTTGCTCTATAGGTTTGTGATGAAAAAGTTTCATGAAATCTGTTAAGGGACATTGGTCCTAAAGCATGTTTTAGTCAAATTTTTATGCTTGGCTTAGAAGGTCAAATAATTAAGAATGAAGTAAAGGTTGATATAGAGTGTGGATAAGAATTTACCAAATGTATTACATGCGTTTCAATGTGCTCATCTAGTCAAAAGAGTCATTCATGACCATTTGTTTAATTTGACCATTTTATTTAGTATTTACTACCTAGTGTGTTTTCATCTTGACAAATTGATACATTTGAGGTATATGAATCCAAACAAGGGTAGAGGATATTTGGATTTTATGTGTCTATGTGAAAAAGGTGTTTATGATATTTCAAAAGGCTTCCATGATCCTTAAAGGTGTTTTGGCATAGTGACTATTGTGTACAAAGGGTTTGCATGAATAGTTTGAATAGTTCTAGGTGTCAAATAAAGATTAGTGAGTGTTCAAAGTGACTTTGTGGCATAAAAAGGTGTTTATTCATATAGGTTTTATCCAGGTGGTTTCAAGATTTGAAGGTATTTTGAGGGAAAGTTGAATATTTTTGAAGGCTCTCAGGTATGACAACCCATACTTAAGGGCTAGTAGGTCAAAAACCATTTCATGGTTCTATGGCTTAAAAAAGGATTAAAACTTCAAAATTTTGTCCATAAGTGTGTATTGTTGACCTCCAAGTGTGAGAATTTTTTTAGGAGTTGTAATTAAGTGAAAGGTGGTGAGTTAACCTTATGTCTTTTTGATGCCCTAGGTTATACACCATATGGGTTAGTAACCCTCTAAAAGGATTTGAGATATGAGGATACCTAATATATTTAAATGGATAAATGAGTGATTAAAAATTTATTTATAGTCATCTAGAAGTGTATAGGTTGACCTGTGGTTGAGATTTTGTGCAAATGGAGGGTTAATTGATAGGTCAGTTTATGAAGGAGCTATGGTGTAGAGGAAGAGTTGGATTATGATTATTGGCATGCATGAAGGGGACTATGATTTTAATCTAGATATGAAATTTCAAGACATGAGGAATCATACACATAAATTTATGGGATATGCAAGGTTTAGGTAGGGTTATTACGCCTTTAGGCAAGGCTAATATGAATAAGAGTGATTTTTGGTCATTTTATTTAAAAAAAAAAGGTATGGTTATCCATGAATATGTTTATCAATTGGATTTATTCATAATATATGTTTGGGAAATATATTTAATTCCAAATTTTCATTTTATGGATGGTTTGTGAGAAAATTTGAAGGAAACTATGAAATTTCATCATGGTTGGAGATGGTCTGAAGGTGTTGTTGGCATCCTAAGCTGTACCCTAGCTGAGAGGGGGATTGTTTAAGTCCTCCTAATCAAACCTAGTCCCAAATGGGATTGACCCTAGGCTATGGGTCACATAAAATGGGGTTAGACCTCTAGATAAGTATGGCTTCCTTTTGGATCTATCACCTATACTAGACCTAAACCAGCTCTTACTTGGAAAAGGGAGAGAGATTGACAATAATTCATAAAATCATGTAAAAATGAGGTGATGTACCATTTTTTTGATCCTTATACTTTCACAAGACACACCATAAGACACTTTCAAGACTACCAAACTTCACTTTAATCATTATTTGATCAGCTTCCACATAAGTATTTCATAAGAAGGCATTGACTAGTTATCGACTTAGCATGGGAGGGTAGTTTTCCACTTCCACACTAACCAACAAACCATATATGCACTTAGAATGACCTATGATAATACTAAGAAATTTTATGAAGGTGAAAAAACTTAGATAGAGGTAAGGAAAACATATACTCACTTGACCACATCAATGAATTCATAAGACACTTCAACTCAGCTTGTGAATGGAGGAATACAATATTTTATTGCATCAAATAGGTGTTACAGTACAATCTTGGTAGAGACTAGTCATGCCAAATATAAGGATCATATTTATGGCTTAGAAACCTATATTTAAAGTAGAATGGTATGAGAGAGATGGGGATTATGCATAGAAGGATAGAGAAGGGAGCCTAATTACCAAGATTCCCAATCACTCTAGCATTGATGCCATTAAAAGAGATCATAATATCTAAGAATACTTTTGGAAAATGGTCATAAAAAATATATCAATCCCTTTCAATCTATTTCTTTCCTACATTGATGCTCCTTATAGTTACAATGATGGGATCAAATCATTTCAATGCTGAATTCTCATGTCAAAAGAGTTACATCTAGATTAATCTATTATGATATTATTCCAACATCAATTAATCCCTAATGGTTTGTTTTGGCATGTAAAAAGGGTCATAATCAATTTAAAGACCACCTTAATAGTGGCTTATCTATGCTATTGGTTTTAGTTATAAACCCTTTGAAACTGATGTGTTTGCCTTCAAGGCATCTCTTTAGAAAATTTGCTTTGGTTTGACCTTAGGTCACATTTGCTCTCTATGAAGTCTCTGGCTTTCAACTTTTGATATTGGCTCTTGATCTCCCTTTGCATGGATTGCATGTGCACCATTGATTTACCTAATAGTTATTATGGTTTTAGAAAATATGTATTTGTCCTCAAGATTTATTGACCTTTTGACTCACTGCTCACTGTTGATTTGATTTTGTATGATGGATCATACACCGTTGATCTACCTAGACCCACTAACTTGAGATTCACTCATGTACCATTGGATATTCTCTATATGAATGAACATGAGCCATTTATCTTATGTTAGTTTAATGTGCTTAAGACACTTGTCACCCATGCATTTGATCTTAGGATCCACTGACCTTTTGACTCATTGCTCACCATTGATCTTTGATTATATGAGTTAATGTGCACCATAGATCTGTTTGGGCCCATTAGCTTTGTTAGTCACCATGCACCATTAGATCTTTGATCTAATTAAAAACTGACTATGGATCTTTGGATATTTTAAATTTAAATAACTATTTCATGAGGCCCAAAATTGATATCCTTGTGCACATCTTACTTGTTAAGGATTTTTTAAATCTAAATGATTATTTACTATAGCTTTAACTTGATGTCCCCATGCACATTTCCTTCTACTTGTTCAACTTCTAGGGCTTAGATCTTGAGATATACAACTCATCAAAACATTAAATTTTAAAGAATGATTATGGGACCAAAATCATCATGTTCATGCATCCCTTTAGCTCTAATTAACCTCCCAAGTGCATATATGAGATGCACAACTAGACTGACTTGTTCATTTTTCAAGGCTTTCCATGATGGTCTAGATCCTTAAAATCACCAAGTTCACACTTTAAGCTTGATTAATGTGTTTAAAAATCTTTCTACCAATAAGTGATCTACATGAAGACTATTTTCTCTTTATGACATTAGATCACACTTCAATCAGGGCCCTACTCAACTCCTTATTTTGGATTAAGCAAATTCTGGTGTGTAGGTTAAATTTGGCCAACATCTTTGGTGACTCATTTTGGTAGCATGCCTACTATGCTTGAGACTTCAAACCATTTTCGTGATTCTTATATTTACCAATAATGGTGAATCTATCCATGACTGTAAGAAACCTTTTGACTTACAAAGACAATGAATTCCACTAAAATAGGGAAGGAAACAAACAAAATAGGGAAGCTAACTAAACAAATCAAAATCAAATAAATTAATGTACTAGGAAAACACTTAGAGGAAAATAAGACCAACTAACTATGTACAATGAACTTAGCATCTTTAATCGTAATGTTTTAGATGTATCTCATTGACTAAGATAGGAATCTCCTCACCATCCATCCTTGTAAGTTAGAAGGAATTATAGGATTTAAAGTTAGAGATTGTGTATGGACCACTCTAAAGAGAATAAAACTTTGTATGCCTTCCTAGCTTAGCTCTATCCTCATCCCACTTAAGGACCAAATCTCCTTTGAAACTTCATGAAGAATCTCCTTTGTCAAAGGATCTCTTCACTTTTTATTGATGGATATCCATGGATAACGTGGAGTGATGTATTATATATTTCAACTCCATAATCTTAACATATCTAATCTCCATATGTTCATTCTCTAACAACTCAAGTTGGTGTACCAGTTCTAGGGCAAAAAATTCAAGAGAAATAGGCATTCTTACTTCCTTACCATATACCAACTTATAGGGGGAGTTGGTTATTTAATTTTTTTAAGTGATCATATCATCTTATAGAATTTAATTTAATTTGAGATTATATGACCTTTGATTATCTTCAATAGTTCTTCTTATGATCTTTAATAGGTTCTTATTGGTGGACTCAGCAAGGCCATTGCCTTGGGGATAGTAGTTTGATGAAGTGATGAGAAAGACACTATGTGGAGCTTCCCATTAGATAATTTTAGACCACATAAAGGCCATAACATTGTAAAAAATAATAGTTAAAGGGGATCTAAACCTGGTAAGTGGACCTTCATAAAAATCTAAAACATTTGTCTCATTTGTTCCCTTCAATGCCACTCTTTCTATCCATCTAATGATGAAATCTGTAGCAGTAAATATCCATTTATGTCTTAAGATTGAAGGGGAGTTAATGATACCAATAAATTCCAATCTCTATTCAATAAAATGATGATCCACTAAAATTTGTGTTGGTGTAGGCCTTTTTCCCATTGGGTTTTGCCTACATGATTGTATTAGCTTGGTTAGGGATCTAGAGGTCATTTGAATTACTTAGGAGATTAGTACCAAATTAACTAGAATGTGTGGTATCTTTATCTCTACAACCTATATATGCACCTCTCTCCCTTTATATTTTAAATTTAGTCTAAGACAATATATTGTGGATTGTTTGAGATACTCAATTGTGAACTATGATAGCTTTGAGAGCTGTGAACTTCAAGATTTTGTATAAGCAGTTCAAGATGATATAGAGTATTTCATTATTTGCTCTGATTCCTTTACAATATTATTCTATGCATGATTTCATTTACTAGTAGCTTCATTGTGATGTGTACTTGATCAACTTGTGAGATCACTCCATCATGTGCATTCATTGATATGGTGATCATGGATGGAACTCTTTTATGGTATCAGAGTGCCAATCCATGTTCATGATTATCTAATTCATTATGCTGTAAGCTTTGTTTTTTAAATCTAGAGTTTATTTGCATATTTTTGAGGCAATGTTTTAGAGGTTTTACAAAATTTTTTGGGGTAATTTTTTGAAATCTCAAAAACCTAGGGATTTGTTAAAATTGTAGGGGTCTTATTCTAAAAAATTGAAAATATTATCATTTTTTAGGAAGGATTAATCTTGGATATGGTAGACCAATAGATCTTTTTTACCATGTTATATTTGAGTATTCAAGGAGATTTTCTATGTGGAGTCATTATACCTTGGCATCCTTTCTTTCCAATTTTTTTTTATTAGAATTGAGATCTGGAAGTGCTGTGTTGAAATGCTAGGAATGAAGTATTGAAACACTTTATTAATATATTTTGCATCTTGTTTTATTTTTTTCTATTAGAGATGAATCTGAGATATGAATGCCTCCTTTACAAACAAATCTGTTATTGTATGCCCCATAACATTGCATTTTATATTAGATTAAAAATTCTATCCATTGGCATCCCTTCCTTCAACTTTTGCATTTCAACTCTATTATTATCTGTATGGAGGAGAAAAACTACTACTTAGTGTTACATTCAAGATATATTAGATCTAAAACTCTCTGCTAGTTGGATGTTTGGTTGGGCATTGCATTTTTTCAAAGGCATCTTCATTTTGCTATTTTTTTGGCATCATCTGCTATGTGGTCTTGGCATTAGAAGATTGCAACATGGAAATCTAGGTGTTGATGAGAGGATAAGACCATATCTACCTTAGCATTTTAATTTGGCATCATTTACTGCTGCATGGAGTTTATTTATTTTCCTTCACCATGAAATAGGCTCATAAATCACCACATGACTAGGTCATCAAATTCCAAATTTGGATACATGAGACACTCTTATAGTAATATAACTCACTTGATGGCTTATTTTATGGTGTGTTCTAGTAGTACACAGTTTGTTTGGATTTGCTAAGCCTATAAAATGTCTACATAGTTCTATTGGCACCTCAGATCACCTATTGGATTCTTCAAACCTGCCATTGGACATTTTAGGCCTACTATTTGTCACCATATTCCTTGTATGCTTTATTGGTTTCCTTCCCTTATTGGTTAATTGCTAGATCTGGCCTTCCTTCTCAGTTGGTGTTCTTTTTGATATTTAAGTGAACTACTAGGATGCTATTCAAGGACAATATCAAGTATTTTAGGTATTCCTCCACATGCTTGTAGATCTCTAGTAGCTTCCTCCTTTCACATGGTAGTGCCTAATGTTTCTTATTTCATTTTCAAAGTCAAAAGGATAAAAACCAAAAAAAATTCCCTAAAAAGGATTAAAAAATTAAATCATGTTTTATTTTTATTTAAAATAACTTTGCATAATTTTTTTAATTAAAACCCCTTCCAAGAGGATTTTCAAAAAAGTACATGTAAGGGTGACTGGGTAGGTATATTTTTGACATTTGATTGCTTGAAGAGGTTCAAAATTTCATTCTGGTTCCAACAAGTGGTTGGAAGGTATATTTTATCTTGCCCAATGATACATTTTTTTAAGTTTCAAGTGCAAGTTTTTAGTTATAGGCCTATTTACAGGAAATTATTTTGTTAATATCTTACAAATGGTAACTCAAAATTGAGTACCATATTTTGTAAAAGTGTTTATTTTTTATTTCCCACACATTATAATAATATGTCTTGTAAAACACACTACTTTATAAAGTGCCAAAATATGGAGGGTTGATCAGACATCCATTCTATAGAAATTTGCTTGCCCTGTTTGTAGTTTTAATTTGTACTAAGTTAGTGGATATTACACTAATTACTCATGTTTAAGGATGAATTGTCA
Source organism: Torreya grandis (assembly GCA_037957365.1). NCBI lineage: Eukaryota > Viridiplantae > Streptophyta > Pinopsida > Cupressales > Taxaceae > Torreya > Torreya grandis. Next base: position 606,663 of record JARHVA010005074.1, read on the forward strand.
ATTGAGTTTGATGCCCATTCATTGAGACATGTTTTTCACTTGTGCACTAATTGATCTTATTTGTGTGGACCCATTTTGGTTAATTTTGAAATCCATACTTAGAGCGTGCATTGGTACTTAATCATAAGCATAAATTACTCATTACTTGAGCATGCTTTATAAATTGAAAACATAGGGGTGCCACTATTTATTATCTTAGGGGGTTTATTATGGGCCTTGTATTCTCTCTCATATGCATATTTAGTTTTCATAACTGTTATCTGTGCCCATTTAGTGACTACTTGCACACATTGCTCTTGTATTCCTAGACGCATTGTCAATAGAGCTTGATGTCCATTTGAGCATGCATTGTCACTTATGCATTAATTTATCTCACTTGATTAGACTCATTTTTCAACATAATCTAAATTCCATCTCTAGAGTGTGCACTATTACTATCTAGATGAGGAGATTTATTTCATATCTAGTGATCCTTCTTAGGAAGGACAACTATGCTTCATGATGTGCTTACATAGAACACTTGCTCACACATAAAAATTATATTCCATTCCTATATGGTCAGATTCCTATACCCACTAATCCTATTTTGTTTAATAAGTGGGCTAATAGATGTGACAAGGTTTTTTCCACTTTGTTATTGCATATTTCCATGGATATTCATTACCATGTGGAATATATAGAGTGTCCATGAAATGTTTGGAGTATAATATAGAGTCTCTTTAGTGATCCTATTGAGATTTATTTCACACCTCCTTTTCCTTTTCCTATCATCTCTTTAGAGACATATGTACTCTTACCTCTTAATTTTATTTCTTGTGATGATATATCCATGGTGGATAGTGCTCTTCCTTCTGTTGAGACCCCACTACAAGATGATATTCTTCTAGACCTTAGTTATCCTATTTCAGATTATACTTCCATTCCTATGTTGATTATTGATTCTCTAGAGCCTTCACAACCTTGAATTTTAGAGGATTTCACTATTTATAATATGAATACACCTATTTTGAGCATTGACGACTCTTCTATTCCTATCGACCTTATTTTTTAAATTGGTGAGTCATGCTCCACTATTCACATGGACATTATTTCAATGGATTTTCCATGTCATTATTCTAACTAGTTCACTTTAATGGTATTAATTTCATATTCTATGCACATTCTTACTAGACTTATGCTATATATACGATTTGGACCATATTTAGAGATATTCATACTACTACCTTCATCTTCCATTTTGGAATGGGTAGACTTTCAATACACACATTGGGTTATTTCTTTGATAAAGGGAAGAAACATTGTTTGATATAGATGGATATTCTATAGTCTTCAAGTAAAGGATCTCATCATCGACCTTCAAAATCTTGTGAGCTGTACTTGGAGTACTGGTTTCTTCAACATTATCATTTAGGGGTATTTTAGTCTCTTTTTCTTATTTTCTCTTTTTTGGGGGAATTTTTTCCCATTGGGTTTTCTCTTCTCTATGTGAGGGATTGAATTATACATGGGTACCTTATCAGGCCTTCTTATTGGGACCCATTTTTTTATATCATCACCTACCTAAGCTATGCTTATGGGGGGGGGTGTTGGTGTAGGCCTTTTTCCCACTAGGTTTTATCTACATAATCGTATTAGCTTGCTTAGGGCTTTAGAGGTCATTTGGGTTACTTGGAAAGATTAGTCCCATATTCACTGGAATGTGTGGTATATTTATCTCTTCAACCTATATATACACCTATTTCCCTTAATTTTTTAAAGGTAAAATAAGATAGTATATTTTGTATTGTTTGAGCTACTTAGTTGTGAGTTGTGATAGATTTGAGAGTTATGAAATTCAAGCCTTTATATAATCAATTCAGGATAATATAGATTATTTCATTATTTGCTCTCATTACTTTATAATATTTTTCTATGCATGATTTAATTTACTAATATATTCATTGTGATTTGCACTTTCTTGACTCATGAGATCACTCCATCATGTGAAATCATTGATTTGGTGATCCTGGCTACAACTCTTTTAATTGGTTAGAGAGGTAAGGCTACAAATTTCACCTTTATAACAAACATAGCACACTGTCTACATTTTCTAGCCCATGCATGACAATCACCAAATAATCTTTGCCAATAATACCCACCTCTCATGATCTTATCAGCTATAGTCCTTATTGAGTAATGCCCTCCACCATGTCCATCATGGAACTCTTCAAGAAACCTTTATTTTTGATTTTGTTCAATGCATTTTAAAAACATGCCATTGATATCTTTCTTGAACAAAACACCATCAATAAGAATAAATGGAATGGATTGTAATCTAAAATATCTTATATTTGAAGGAGTTAAGTGAGAGGGGTAAATACAATCCTATAGATATCTTACCAAATCATGCTACTAGATAGAAGGTGAGGTATGATCAGCTATAATTTTTTCATCAATTGATACCATAACCACCTCATTGGCTTATTTTAAGTCTTGGGATAGATGCTCATAAATTCCCTTGCCTCTAATTAGCTTTGTGACCTTGATCTTCACATCATACTCCATTACCTTCATTATCCAACCATCTCTTTTCTCACTCATGTATTTGTTCAAGAAAAACTCCTTAACACTTGGATGTGTAACCATTAGGTATATCTTATGGTTAGACAACAAGTATTTGAACTTCTATAGAGACCTTATAATATAAGGTACATGCTTTTCAATAAAATAGTACCTTATTTCATATTCTTCCAAGCCTTGACTGAAGAAGGCTATTGGTTATTTTAAGGCCTCATGGTTTTGATGTATAAGAATGCCTAAAATGGTGTCAATGTTATCATAGGTATATATAATGAATTCCTTTGAGAAATCTGGGTCATAAGCATAGGGGCACTATCCATGACTTTCTTAATTTCCTCAAAACTCTTTACTCCTTTGGACGGGCTAAACTTCTGATTCTTCTTTAGCATGGCTATAAGTGGCTTAGCTAAAGTATAAAAATCTGAGATGTATCTTCTAATAAAATTGATCTCTCCTAAGAAGCTTTGTAAAGCTCTTTTATGCTTGGGTAAGGAAAGTGCAATAATTAAAGCTATTCTTTTAGGATCTATGCCTAAACCATGATTTTAAACTATATGTCCAAGAAGCTTACCTTCATGAACTAAGAAGACACACTTTTTAGGATTTAGGGACACCCCAAATTGTCTACACCTTTCAAACACTTGCTTAAGGTGAACTATTTGTCAATTTTGGCCTCCATAAATAACTTTTCTTAGAGAGGTCTATGGTATGAAGAGCTGAACAAAGTTATAGTCAAGTAGATATTCTAAGAGTAAAAGAGAAGATCATAGTACTTGAAAATATTTTGAAACACTTTAATCATAGCTTAAAGTGCAATTTGTTGATCTTTGGAAAATAGGCTTGGAAACAAATCTAAGATTACAAAGTGAAAAGACTAGTAGGTTATCATGATGTTTCAAGTATTCAAGGGCATGAATTAGGTTACACATATCCTTAGAATTTCATTAGATCCTTCTAAAGAGATAAAAATTTCTTGCACAAGTATAAAATAACTAGACTGACAAAGTACATCATGCATAGATGGACATATCAACTTGATTGAACATTTAATAAATGTATTTTGGAAAGACTCTCAGGTTAAAAGACTACATGTAAGTAAAGTTATTCATTCCTTAAACATTCATTATAAATTTTGTGACTTGATGAATTGTTTATCTCAAGTTACAAGCCTTCAAAGTTAGATTTACATAATGAGATGTTCATGGGGATGTCAATTTAAAGCTGTAACAAGTAACCATTTGGATTTAAAAATCCTTAAATATGCATGCAAATGTAAAATTTGATCCTCATAAAATATTTGTTTAGATTTAAAAGGAATATCCAATAGTTTACATTCAATCAAATGGAAGATCTAATGGTGCATGGTGACTAGCGATGTCAGTGGGGCCAAGAATATTGATGGTGAAAGTGAAATTATATAAAGCATATCTAACAGTGAGCAATAGGTCAAAAGGTTAGTGAATCTCAAAGATAGATGCATGGGTGATAAGTGTCTAAACCATGTTAAACTTACAAAAGATCTATGGCTCACATGTAATTGTATAGAAGTAGATCCAATGGTGTGCAAATAAGGTTAATAAGTTGATGGCCAATGAATAAAGGTAAGCCCAAGAGACTTCCAGTGGAGGTTGATGAAGTTTTTTTTGACCTAGGCAAGCAAATGCAAAGGATTTGAGTTTGAGCATGATCTAGGTTGAACCAAAATGGTATTTCAAGATTGAATGTCACCATTAGAGTTCCATGGGGGTATAATAGGTCTTTTAGACCTTATATAGATCAAAGGTTGATAACTAGTTATTGAAATGAGACCAAACATCTATTAGAGCTTCATCAATACCAAGAATATAGGAAAACCAATGAATGAGATTGGTTTTCATCTATAGTAAACCTAGGTTCATATTTTAAAGTTGAGATATATATTTTATGAGGGGGTATCTCATCCTTCGACATGGCCATATCTTTGACAAATAGATGCCTAAAATAGACATGGCCATGAATCTATCAGATCCATGAATATGAATATTTTATCTTCAATTTAAAGGTGGTGTATAAGTCTAAGGAAAAGATATAGTGGTTGAGGAGTGCAGATGAGGCATTCAATGCATCTTTCAAAGCCTTTGGGGACTTTCCCTCTTGGTGAGCCATGAATAGTGTCTTGATTGATCCAAAAAGTGGTAGATCATTCATTGAAGCATGGTGGTATATCATTTATTGAATCTCAAATGGCACGTTCCTATACTCTCTCTCTTCCTCTCTTCCATTCTCTTTTCCATTGTAAGGGTTATGAAATCTTTAAATTTTTTGATCTTTTTTGAAGACAAGGATACTCCTTGAGACTCTTGTAAAAATTTTGTTCATTTAATAAGGCTAGACCCTATAAAAATTTATATGAAATACATCTTAAAGTAATAAAGACTCTTTTTACCTATCTTTTCCCTCTAAATTATGTGTATCAAAGCTTGTGCATGATGACATTGTGAAAGAGAATCTTCCATGCCTATTGTCCTTTTTTTGGCTCATTTATAGGTGTTTTCAAGTTAGTTATAGGTCTAGGTTAGTGTTATTTATATAATTAATGAAATCTTTCAATGAGTCTTAGAAATATTCTTTGCCTTCATTTAATGCTTTTTGGACCTAGTTTATGAAACACTTATGCAACTGGCTAGTTTTGTGAAATTATGTGAGATAACATTGTCTTATACTTCCTAAGTGTTTACTTCATGCTTATGTGAGTTCTCATTTTTATTTGGTGCATCACCTAGTTAACTTTATTAGGATCCCTTTCCCCTTTATAACACTTTTCTTAGTGTAAGCATTAGTTTAGGTGATCCATCAAGAGGAAGCTAGCCTTCTTCAGAGGTCTAACCCCACCATAGGTGACCCACAACCTAGGATTATTACCATTATGTAGCTCAATTGGAGATAGCTTGAAGAACCCTCTCCAAAGGTGTAGATTGAAGCTACAACAATTTTTAGCACACCTAGTGGGACATGGTTAAAATAAGATTGGTCAAAGTTTAATGTTGGTTTGATCAATTTATAATAGTTATAGCTTCTAAAAAATAACATCTGATGACTCCAAAAGAAGATCTAACATTCTGGTAGTAGAGTAGTGAATACATCTCATGCCAAAGGTGACTATAAGGTCAAATCTACATTTATTCCATTTAAATTCATTGAATTACATTTAAAATCAGTAAAGAGATTAAGATTAGCTAAAACACACCCATATAAAGGCAACTTTGTTTTTAAATCACTTTCAAAGCCTACCCTTGTAAGAATATCTTTGTTAGCCCCTTTTATTGCCATGGTAGCCACTAAAACTTTCACCTTTGTGGCCTTTAATGGTCAAAGTCCTCTAGACCTCCCTCAATATGATCCTATTCTAGTAGCAACTCTTAAAATTGTCCCTTATTTTACTAGAGACCAAGCTACAACCCCTTATGAACACCTCATGGATATAGCCAACTTATACAACATTCATGATATTAATGAGGAAAATGTAGAAATTAGGCTACTAGCCATCTCTTTCAAAGGTAAATCCTTAGACTGGTATATAATATTTGCTACTAATTCTATTACATCATGGGATCAATTAGTAGATGCATTGTGTATAAGATTTGAGGATAAAAGTGACCATTTGTCACTTGTAGATCAATTAACCACAATAAAATGGGCCTCTCATGAAGTTATGGAAGACTTCAACACAAGGTTCCAAAATACTTGGGATAGAATCCCAGTCTTTGTTAGGACTACCACTAGCTTTGCCTTATTATACTATTTGAAGGCCCTAAATAGTGACATTGTTATAATGATCTAGTCCATGGGAGGGAACACATTTCCAAATGTATATGAGGTGGTAATCAGAGAAAAAAATTATCTGGTGCAAGTTGGCAAGCTTACATCTAAACCACCAGTGCCTTTGTTCTATGAGATTAGACCACCTCCTATTTCTATTCCTCCCCTCGATGTCATTCCTCCTATGCCTAAAATTAATACTATACCCTCACCAAAGCAAGAAAAGGCTTCCACTAGTCAATCTAGTGATTCCAAAGAACATAAAAACTTTCAAGATCTTAAGAGCATGTTTTAGTCATTGGGAAATGAACTAGGTAATTTTAAGAGGAAAAAAGATTTCAATAAGCCTTACCAAGCCTCATACCAACCATACCAACAATATTATCAAGAAAATAGGCCACCCTATAAAGTAAATTTCTAAGACTAAGGTCAAGGCCAAGGACAAGGGAAACCTAATTATAATAGATAGAGCAACTATAATACAAATGCTATAAGCACTTCAAACACTATGGTCCCCATATAGAATAATGTTGCTCAAAAAGTTGAGGAGACCATGCCTTGGAATTAGTATTTTAAGCAAATCATTATTCCCACCACTAATTTCACTCAAACTTTCAATTGTCAATAGTAACATGCTTCTAATTATGGGTACAATCAAGCTTTTATGGCTCAGAACATAGGGGTATCCATGATGAAAAAACCCAAATAAGCTCAATAAGGACAAAGCCCTAATAAAAACCAATCCAGTTAGGTGATACAATGGTGAATTATGAGAAATAAGAGTGTTTTTCACTCAATCAACATGCTAGTTCTATCCATACATACATTCCAGTGATACCAAATACAAGGTTCAAAAGAAGAAACATGAATGGTAATCAAGAAGTAGTCAAGGAGACTCCTACCATTACTCCTAAAATATCAAATCCAAATGGACCTATTGTTATTCCAAAGGTTCTGATAACTCCAAAGAATCAAAATTATGGGAATGTCTTTGTCCCTCAAAACTCACAATCTCAAGGTGCAATTATGACTCCCAAAGCACAACCTAAGGTTGGTGGTTCACCCATAAACATTGTGGAACAAATGAAGAAATCTAATGTGAGTGTGTCAATGTGGGATATGATCTCCATGCCTTGTCAGATAGACATTATTCAAGAAGGTTTGTCTAATATTAATGTTGCACCAATTGACAAGCCATCAAACACGGTAAATGAAGTTCTCACCAATGCAACGAAAGGACCTAATGAAGGGAAATCAAGTAAGATGGTTAAAACTCCTTCCTTCTAAAATTAAATAATCATTAATGATTCTTTAGTACATAATTACTTCGTAAATAGTGGGGATAACACCTTAGTAATGCTAAAGTCCATAGCTGATCAACTTGGTCTAAAATATGAGCCGCAATCCAAAAGAGTGTTACAACTTGATGGTTCCTCCACCAAGCCATCTAGTATTATTAGAGACCTCAGCTTGACCCTGCATGATTGTCCTAGTGTCTCAGTGGTTTAAGATGTATTGATCCTTGATGTGCCTCCTTGTTTTTCACTATGTTTATTCAAGGAATTCACAATAAATATTAGAGGTTATCTAGAGATAGATTGGTCATATATGACATTTAAAACAAGATATTGAACCAAGGTATCTATTAAGGTTGATCTCATTACATAATTCCACATAGAACCTTATGGGCCAGACAACATAAACCTCAATTGCACCATTCTTGATGAGGATGAACATCTAGCTGGACAAGAACTAAACACCCACCTTGAAGAGATACCAAACATGTTCTTAGATGAACTATGGAATGATAACTATTTGAATGATCCCTTAGAAGGAATTGAAGAGAAGGACATGGGTTCTTATTGATTATATGAAGAGAATCAGTCCATGCCATCCCTCATTAGACCTTAGGAATATACTTATGGATTATGGAAATTATTCTTTGATGGTTCAAAGAGCAAACATGGAGTGGGTGTAGGTGTAATGCTATTATCCCCATCCAATGAAAATTATTTATATTATTATATGTTTTAGTTTAATTGTTTTTGAAATGCAATAGAATATGAAGGTCTTATTCATGGCCTTCAATAGGATATTAAGAGAGGGATCAAGTAGTTGTAAGTTTATGGGGATAGTGAAGTAATAGTTCACTAGGTTATAGGCTAGAATATCACCAAGAATCCCTTAATGAATTCCTAAAATTATAGAGTGTGGGACCTAATTGAGGATTTTTAGGCCTTTAACATTCAAGTAGTACCAAGGAACTAGAATGGACATATTGATAGGTTGGTAGCTATGTGAACTTAATTTCATATCCTAAATGAGTTAAAAAAGACTAAGATGTAGCCACATGTCAAAGTTATAGTAAGATCATCAGTGCCAGAAAATGAAGTTCATTGGTAGGTATTTGAGAATGACAAACAAATTACTTATTTCTTGTAGTAGGAAACATAATTCTCTTTAATGAACCAAGAAAATTTTTAACATCAATATGAGGAGCAAAATGTTCAGTTGAGATCTAACAAACTTCCTAAAGGGCTTGTCACCCTTGAAGGTCTTTTTCATGAGGGAGATCATATGAGAGTAGATAAGGCAGTGATGTCAATAAGTGAAGAGAACTATGAAAGTCCTTACCTTCAAGGTCAGGGTCCTCAAGCTTGGGAAGGTAAGCACCAAAGCTCAGAGGCATGCTTTCATAGAAATTTGTAAATAATATGTAGACATCTTTGCTTGGGAGTATATTGACTTGAGAGGTTTTGATCCTAAGTTATCCCAACACACTATATAACTAGAAGTTAATGCCAATCCTATCAGTAGAAGTAGAGGCATATAAACCCCAAAATATAAGAGCTTATGAGGAAATAATTGACCAAATTAATTAAATCTAAGATCATCTTTCCCATTAAGCACTCCTCATAGGTAGCCAATTTGGTACTTATGAGGAAGAAAAGTGGGGAGATCAAATTGTGTGTTAACTTTAGGGATCTGAATAGAGTCTCTTTGAAAGATCACTACCCCTTTCCATCCATGGAGAAACTACTTCATATAGTTGCTGGTTCAGAACACTTTTCCCTTTTGGATGGGTATTTAGGTTACAACCAAGTGATGCTGAGAGAAGAAGATCAGTATAAGACTACCTTCAATACAAAGTGGGGCACATATGCTTACCAAAATATGCATTTTGGATTGTCAAATGTAGGAGTAACTTTCCAAAGAGCCATACACATGAATTTTCAAGGGTTGCTAAATTAGATGGTACTAGTTTACTTGGATGACATCATATTTTTCTCACGGAAGGTTGGTGATCACATGGATCATCTAAGGTTGATATTCCAAAGATATAGAGAGTATGAGATCTCTTTAAATCCCATAAAATGTGTGTTTGTTATTCATGAAGGCAAACTTTTAGGTCACATTATTTTAAAGGAAGGGTTAATCATTGACCCTCATAGAGTAAGTGCCATCATGGCCTTATATTTACCAAAGCACAAGAAAGGAATCTAGAGCTTCCTTAGGAAGACAAACTTTTTGAGAAGGTTTATACCTATTTTTGCAAACCTGGTCAAACACATCACTACCATGCTAAAGAAGAGTCAAGTGTTTACTTGGTTAAATAAAGGTAAAGAAAATTTTGAAGCCATCAATCAAGCTATTACCCAAGCACCTCACTTATAAATCCTAACTTCTCAAAGAATTTTATATTGTACACCTTTTCCAATATTGAAAATATATCATCTATGCTGATGCAAAAGAATGGTGAAGGACTTGAACAACTAATTGCCTTTATTAGTCAAGGGCTAGAGGGGTATGAGTTGAGGTACACTTTTATAAAAAATTAGGTTCTTGAAGCCTTGAGGATCCTTAAAAATTTCATGACAATCCTTTCCAACATCAATATCCATCTTATGGTGTCTCATCCTAGAGTTAGGGGCTTCCTCCTTAATAAAGACTTGAATGAGAAAAGAGCAAGATGGATTACCAAGGTTATCAAGTATGATGTGGAGATCAAAGTCATCAAGATGGTAAAAAGGTAAATGATTATGTGAGTATATGGTATATTGTTTTCAAGAGGTCAAATAATTTGTTTTGGTGACACAAGACAACTCACAAATAGGTGCACCTCCACTTCACAATAGTTGGCTCCATGGTATGACACATTTCTTGATGATAAGATAATGCTCTCAAGGTTTAGATAGAGTAAAAATTAGGTATTTTAGACTTCCATCCATACCTTATGCAATAGTTTATGGTTTTGTTTTCTAAAAGGACCTGAATGGGGTACTTCTTAGGTTCATTACTGATAATTAAGGGACAAAACTCTTGGAGCAGTTTCATGATGGACCTACAGGAGGCCATTTTTCTCTAAGAATAATAGTAGAAAAGGTAATGAGATCTAGTTATTACTAGCCCAACATTTTCAAAGATGCCTATGCATGGGTTAGGAATTGTCAAAAGTATGATCTATTTTTAGGAAAAAAATATTATTAGCTCTTCCACTCAATCTAATTTAGGTGAGTAACCCTTCATGCAATAGGGGTTGGACTTCATAGGGATGATAAATCCACCTTCAAGTGTAGGGCATAAATAGGTGCTCACTATAACTGACTACTGCACTAGATGGATGGAAGTAATTACCTTGAGAAAAGCCAATGAAATAACATTGTTGGACTTATATGATAACATAGTGACCAAGTTTAGTGTCCTAGCTACTATAATTGTACATAATGCCTTAGCATTTATGGGCATGAAGACAAGTTAATGGGCACTTAGGTTGGGCATCTACCTAAGCACATCCTCTAATTACTACCCCTAAGGAAATGGAATAGAAGAGTCCACAAACAAGAACTTTCTAAGGATTATCAAGTTAACTATGGAGGAAAATCAAAGAACATGGCATATAAAGCTAAGGATAGCCTTATAGGTTGATAAAGTGACTCCAAAAATTGCCATTATCAATTCTTCATATGTCCTTGTATATGGAAGGGAAGCCAAATTACCTATTTATCTTGAAATACCTACATTAGAGTTATCCCATCATCTTGATTTGATGGAGAGTGAGCCTATGAACATGAGGATGATAGAGCTCATGGAGCTTGAAGAAACCAAGGACCTTGTAATGAAGATATTAGAGTCACATCAAGATCAGGTCAAAAAAGCCTTTGACAAGAGAGCCACAATAAGGGAATTCAAGGAAGGGGACCTAGTCCTTAAACGAGACTCAATTAAGGCCAAGCCAGGCATCCATACCAAGTTTGATGGCTTGTGGAGTGGTCTTTATTTGATCCATAGATGCAAAAAACATAATGCTTTTTAGCTTTCTCAATTAGATAGAGAGGTATTATCCATACCAATCAATGGAATTCATTTAAATAATTTTTATTATAAGATTTTTCATCTATTGTATCATATTTTAACATATTAGAGTATTTTTTTATGCTTTACTCTAAGTGGTTTCAACACATTTCTGTCAGTTGTGTGTTTCCCTTTTAATAAGTACCTTGGGCATAGTTGTTTTATTCTCTTTTTTGGTATTTGTTGTTTCAATAGGAGGTTTTTTGGAAAGGGGCAGCCTTGTATAATTTTCATGATCAGATGAGAGAAAATAATTGATATTCTAGATTCCCAATGGACCAGTCTAAGGCCACTAGTCTTTACATAGCAGGCATGCAACCCCAAGATGTCACCAAAAATGTTAGCCAATTTTGGCCTCCATACAGAACTTTGCTAGAGAGGTTTTTGGTATGAAGAGTTTAATAAATTACTATTTGAGTATATGTTTTAAGAGTAAAATATAATATCATAGTGATTTCAAAGCTTTTGAAACACTTTAAGCAAGCTTAAAGTGCAATTTGTTGATCTTTGGAAAATAGGCCTAGAAATAGATTTATGATTATAAAGTGAAAATACTAGTAGGTTCTCATGATGTTTCATGTATTCAAGGGCATATCCTTAGGAGTTCATTTTTATCCTTCTAAAGAGACAATAGTTTCTTGCATAAATCTGAAAAAAATAAACTGTCCAAAAACATCATGCAAAGATATAAAAATCAACTTGATTGTGCATTTAATAAATGCACTTGAGAAATCCTCTTAGGCCAAAAGACTACATGGACATAAATTTATTCATGCCTTGAACATTCTCTACAATTTTTGTGACTTGATGAGTTTTATATCTCAAGTTACATGGCTTCAAAGTAACTGTTTGGATTTAAAAATACTTAAACATGCATGTAAACATTAAATTTGAGCATCATAAAATAGCCATTTAGATTAAAAAATAGGATCTAATGATCTACATTCAATCAAATGGAAGATCCATTGGCATGTGGTGACTGACGATGTCAGTGGGCCCAAAGAGATCGATGATGTGATTAAATTTATACAAAGTAGATCTAACAAGGAGTGATGGGTAAAAAGGTCAGTGAATCTTAAATACAAATGAATGGGTGAAAAGTGTCTCAGCCACATTAAAATTATAAAATATCTACAACTCACATGTAATTATACATAAGTAGATCCAATGGTGTGAAATCAAGGTCAGTAAGTCAATGGCCAATGAACAAAGGCAAGCCCAAGATACTTCCAATGGAGGTTGATGAAGTTGTTTTCAACCTAGGCAAGAAAATGTAAAGGAAACATGTTCAAACACAATCTAGGTTAAACTAAAATGGTATTTTAGGATCAAACATTACCATTAGAGTTTCATGGGGGAATAATAGGTATTTTAGACCTAATATAGATCAAAGGTCAAAAATTGGTTATCAAAATGAGACTAGGCATCTAGTAGAGCTTTGTTGATATCGCTGCTATAGGAAAACTAATGAATGGGATTGGGTTTTGTCTATATTAAACCAAGGTTCATATTTCAAAGTTGAGATTGATATTTTATGATGGGGTGTCTCATCCTTTGACATGGCCATATCTTCAACAAACATCTACCTAAAACAAACATGGCCATAGCTCTATCAGATCCATGAATAGGAAGATTTTGTCTTCAAGTAAAAGGTGGCATGGAAGTCTAAGGAAAATATCTGGTGGTTGAAGAGTGTAGATAAAGCATTCAATGTATCTTTCAGAGCCTTTGGAAATTTTCCCTCTTGGTGAGGCATAAACAATGTCTTGATTGATCTAAAAGGTGGCATATCATTCATTAAATCATGGAAGTATCTCATTTATTGACTCACTAATGTCATGCTCTTGCACTTTCTCTCTTCCTCTCTTCTCCTATATCTTCCATTCTCTTATCCATTATAAGGGTTCCAAAATCTTTATATTTTATGATATTTTTTAGAGAAAAGGATACTAATTGAAACTCTTGTAAAAAGTGTGCTCATTTGATAAGGCTAGACCCTATCAAAATTTGTATGAAAGACCTCTTGAAGCAATACATATTATTTTTAACTATCTCTCCCCTATAACTTATCTATACCAAAGCTTGTGCATGATGTCATTGTGAAGGAGAATCTTCCATGCCCATTGTCCTTTTTTTTGCTCATTTATAGGTGTTTTCAAGTTAGTTTTAGGTATAAGTTAGTGTTCTTTATATTATTAATGCAAGCTCTAATTGATTCTTAAAACTCCTCTTTTCCTTCATTCAATGCTTCTTGAACCTAGTTTATGAAATAGTTATACAACTAGCTATTTTTTTGAGATTGTGTGTGCTAACATTGTCTTATTCTCCCTTAGTGTTTATTTGATACTTATGTGAGTTATCATTTTTATTGGGTGCATCACCTGGTTAACTTTCTTAAGATCCTTTCCCCCTTTCTAACCCTTTTCTTAGTGCAAGAATTAGTTTAGGGGATCCATCAAGAGGAACCTAGCCTTCTCCAAAGGTCCAACCCCACCATAAGTGACCCAAAACCTAGGGTTGTTCCCATTATGTAGATTAATTTGAAATATCTTGAAGAACCCTTTCCAAGGCTACATATTAAAGATATAACATTAACTATGTGCTCACTTGCATTGTTTTAAAACACTATTATATCATATAGATATACCAACATAGACTTGTTAAGAAGGCCCTGGAATGCCATATCCATGGCTCTCTAATTTTTTTTTCCTGTATTGGATAAGCCAAAGGGAATATTTATATATTCAAATGTCCCCCACGTTGTGGTGAAGGATGTCTTGAATTGATCTCCTTCCTTCACCAAAATCTGATTGTAACCACTATAGACATCCAACAAAGAGAACCTTTCTAAACCTACAACTAATTGTAAAATTTGTTCCATAAATGGTAGTGGATAGTGGTCTTTAAGGAAATACTTATTCAAGTCATGGAAGTCAACTAATAGTATACTTTCACCATTATTTTTTCATATTAGGACAAGGTTTGCCACCCAAGTTGAGTGCTTGATTGAAAATATAATAGTTAACTCAATGACTTAAGAAGCTCATCTCTCATCAAAATCTCAAGCTTAGGATTAATAGGCCTTTGTCTTTGTATTACTAGCTTAGCTTCATCTTCTATCTCAATGGTGTGTTTAGCTAGACTTGGGTCCAATCCATTGAGGTCACTATATTTCCATGAAAATACATCATTGAAACTTACACATAACTTAATGAAAGCTTCCCTTTCTGATAAGTACATACCTTACCCAAGTTTAGGTTATTACTAGGTGAAACTTCCACATTAGCATAGTGTAGTTCATTTGTTGACAAAGTTGACTTTTATTTCCTCAACTCATCATCACCAATGAATATGTTCTCAAGTGTGACCAATCCCTTGGGAAACTTATTTATTTTTAGTTACATAATATGATCACCATACTGATGCAAGTAATTTAACTAATTTATTGATGAAAACTCAACCTCTTCTTGCAAGAATATGATTATCATTATTATTTAAGATAGAATGCCTTAAAATCACCTTAATGTGTGACTAAACCTTTTCATTTCTTACATTAGCTGTGATACTAAATTGTGCTCCAATGGCAACCAATCTATTTACATGTTTGTTTTGATCTCTTAGTATTGCCTAAATATTGAAGGCCTAAAAATCTTCAAGTAAATCCCACACCCTATGATTATAATATTTAATAAATGGTTTTTTTCATACATTAAGACCTCTCACTTGGTGAACTACAAGTTCACTATTACCAAAGACTTATAAGGTGTTGACTTTCATCTTCCTATCTCATTGTAAACCATGAACTAGTGCCTCATATTCTACATCATTATTTGAATAACCAAATTGAAATTTAATAGATGAGAAGTACATTTGATTTTCTGGAAAAATCAACATCATTATAACCCTAGTACCATGTTTATTCCTTGACCCATCAAATTATAATTGCCAAAGGTCATCACTAGACTCATCATCATTCATCAAAGTTGGAATTAGTGCATCTTTCTCATGTAAGAAATAAACACCAAGTCCTTATTATTTAATTATATTATAAGGATCATATTCATGTGAGCTAGAGGCCCACTCATCAAGGAAAAAATCTAGGATCCCATCTAAAGGTGATTCAGTCTCCTTTACATTATCTTCTATCACCTCATCGAAGATGAGGCAATTGGTGTTCACAAAAATTAGCATATATGGTTCTAAATGGAAATATGCAATGGGTTTAGAATGTATTGTTATCTTAATTCCATACCTGGTCTTGAACATCAAATATGTCAAATCAGTAGACAAGTATCCTCCAATCTTTGAGGTAAAGTCTATTGATAGACTCATGGAAAAATAGGGAGGCAAGTCCACCACAACTACATCTTATTGAATGGTAACATTGGAAAAAACATGTAGTGTCAAATTTATATCTTTGATGATTCCTATTATCTTTGTTGGTGAACCATCTATTTGTAATACTCCCTTAGTATTTCATTCATAGACAAGACCAAGCTTATCTATAATTTCTTAGGCATGATAGTGCTACTAGATCTACTGTCCATTATATAATTATGAATTAAATATTCACCAACTATCAAAGAGAGGTAAAAGAAAGGATTTTTACTTTAATTTACCTTATATTTGTCCCCTTTTTCCATTTTGTGTTCCTATTATACTTGATGCTTCATTGGCTGGTCTGAATTAGTTAGGACAACTCTTTATTTCCCAACTAGTTCTAGAGACACCTTGAGAGCTAAAAGCTCTTGGATAAGCATACCATTTTATCTTGGAATAGCAAGGGAATCCCACATTCTAATCTTGACATTGGATTTATTCATTTGATCTATTATGATTAATGAGACTCCACCAACCTTTGGTTACACCTTTTGAACCACTAGTTGTTCATAGACTAGAGGTATTTGAGGGACCTTCCCAACCTGTACTTTTTGATTTTTTTGTGTTGTAGGGGTAGCAGGTTGATTTTTGGTAATTTTGGAAACAAAATTAAGAGTATTTGAAGTATTATTCACATCTTGAGCCTCATCAACGGCTCTCATTTTATCTCTAGTTATAGTTTTAACTTGACCACTTAAACTACTAATCTCACCACCATGATTGAATGCAACATAATCATCCATTTTCCAATTTACATTAATGGCATTAGGTTGCCTTTGAGCTTGTTGAGCCTCTCCTTGGGGTACCAAATTTGTCTCTTGATACTAACTTCCTTGAAGAGAAAACTCTTCTTATGTCATTTGTGGCATAGTAATGTTTTAGGATACCAATGGTTGGTCCTAATCATTATATAGGTTGGAGGGCTAGAAAACTGAGTCATGCATCAAAATATTTTGAGATAGTGTGGGAACAAATTTTAATGTGGAAAGTGAATTAGGATCAAGAGATGCATATGGATTAGCTATAACTATGGCTCTTTGTGATTGGTAGGGTGGTATGTTTTCCCTAAATCCTTGATAGGGAGGCTTTTGATGTATAAAATGTGAATAGGAGGTTTGATTCTATTGTTGATAAGATTTACCATGGTATTATTGTCTTTTGAGTTAAACTACTTCATTCCCAAAAGATTGTAACATATTTTTAAATTCCCTAATCTCTCTAACTTGACCAAAAGGGGATATAACTTAAGCCTAGGGAGATGGAATAGGGGATAATGATGGAGACTGAGGGGATTGAGAGGGTGGAAAAGATTGCAAATCTAGGAATATAGGCATTGGAGGCCCAGGAGAAAGCTTACCATCTTGTATCAAACTATTCTCTGCTCTTATGGCACTATCATAAGCATTTGGCAAGGTATTACCACCCATTGACTGTATCATCACACTGATATCAAAATTAAGGGATTTTGGATAGTACAAAAGGCATATTCTAGGGATGGTCTAATCACTACAGGAATCCTAGTCCATGTATTTTAGAATTTAAGGTTAAAATCAAACATGAATTCATCAGGATGTTTCTAAATAGTAGTCATCTACTTGACTAATGATAGGTGATTGAATTTATCTTTATATTACCTGACTAAGGATAAACCTAAATCATCCTAGGTAGTAATGGAATTCAAAGGAATATTTCTATACCACTGCAATGCTTTTCTTTTCAAGGACACAACAAGTAAAATAATATCCACATTATCTTGAATAATATTTTGAACAAAGCAAAGGTTGGTAACATCCTGAATGTGTTCAATAGTAGTAGTTTGGTATTCTCCAAAAAATGATGAGATGCTTTTAAGATCAGACACATGAATATCATCATACTGGGCTAAGTTCAATAGAATACCTCTATTGAATCGATGAATAATTGATTTATGATAGCTATTTGGGTAGTGGGGATTAATCTACTTAAGGAAATAAGATGACCAAGGGATGATTATTAATTCTGAGGATAAGGTCTTATCTTATTAAATCTTGCTCTCTTATATGAAATAGAAGGCAACTCAATGAATTCAATGGGAATACCTTTGCTAGATGACCTTATAATAACCTTTGGCATGAGAATGTTGTCTAAAACTTGAAGAACCTTCATCTTTTGATGATGGTGGATGTCTTTTTATTTTACAAATAATTCTCCTTAGATCCAAAATTTAGTCATGGAGAATGTCTTTATGTCCCACTAGGTGTGCCAGAACTGTTAGCATCCTAGGTTACACCCTAGCTGAGAGGGGGATTGTTTAGGTCCTCCTACTCAAACCTAGTCTAACATGGGACCGACCCTATGTTGTGGGTCACCTAAACTTGGTTCATACCTCCAAAGAAGGCCAGATTCCTTTTGGATTTATCACCTATACTAGACCTAAACTAGATCTTGCTTGGAAAAGGGAGAGAGATTGACAATAATTCATAAAAGTATGTAAAAATGAGGTGATGCACCATATTTTTTGATACTTATACTTGTATAAGACACACTATAGGACACCTTAAAGACTACCAAACTTTACTTCATTCACTATTTAATTAGCTTCCACGTAATTATTTCATAATAAGGCATTGAATATCTATGAACCTAGTATGGGAGGGTAGTTGTCCACTTCCCACACTGAACAACACACCATATATGGACTTAGAATGACTTGTGATAACTACCAAGACACTACATGAAGGTGAGAAAAATTAGACAAAGGCAAGAAAAACATACATTCACTTGACCACATCAATGAATTCATAAGACACACTTCAACTCAACTTACAAATGGAGGAATATAGTCTTTTATTACATCAAATATGTGTTATAGTACAATCTTGGTAGAGTCTAGTCATACCAAAGAGAGGGATCATCTTCAAGGCTTGGAAGCTTATATTTATAGCAGAATAGGATGAGAGAGAGAGAGGGATCATGCATACAAGGATGGAGAAGGGAACATAATGACAAAGATTCCCAATCACTCTAGTTTTTATGCCATTAGAAAATATCATAATGTCTAAGACTACTTCTATAAAATGGACATAATAATTGTATTAGTCCATTTCCATCTATTTTTGGCCTGCATTAATGCTCCTTATAGTTATAAAGATAGAATAAAATCATTTAAAATGTAAATTACAATATCAAAGTATTTACAATAGCTAGATCAATCTATTGTGATCTTGTTCTAGAGTTGATAACTCCCTACTGGTTCATTTTGTCATGCAAAAAGGGTCACAATCAACTTAAGGACCACCTTGTCAATGACTTATCCACACTGTTGGTTTTAGAAATGAACCCTTTGAAAATGACATGTTTGCATACATAAAATCCCTTTAGAACATTTTCTATGGTTTGACCCTAGGTTGCATTTTCTCTCTATGAAGTCCTTGGCTTTCAAATTTTGATATTAGCCCTTGATCTCAGTTTGTATGGCTTGTATGTGCACCATTTATTTACCTGATAGTTACCATGGTCATGAAACCTAGAAATTATGCATTTATCCTGAGGATACATTAACCTTTTGACTCATTACTTGTCATTGATCTACTTTTGTATGATGTATCATTCATTATTGATCTGCTTGGTCCCACTGACTTAAGCTTTATCTGCATGCCATTAGATCTTCTTTGTATGAATGAATGGGAGCCATAGATATTCTACCAATTTAATGTGCTTAAGACATTTATCAGCCATGTATTTGTTATTATTATCCATTAAAATTTTGACTTACCACTCATAATTTATATTCAATTGCATGATTAAATGTGCACCATAGATCTATTTCGGCCCACTAGCTTTGTCAGTCACTGCATACCATTAGATCTTTGATCCGATTGAATGCTGACCATTGATTTTTGGAGGTTTTTAATTAAAATAAATATTTAATGAGGCCTAAACTTGATGTCTCCACATACATATTAATTTTTAAGTATTTTTTAAAATCCAAATGGTTATTTGTTACAGCTTTAACTTGACATCCCCACACATGTTTCCTTCTGTTTCTTTAGCTTTGAGGACTTAGATCTTGAGATAGATAACTCATTAAGACATGAAATTTTTAGAGAGTTGATGGGACCAAAATAATCATGTCCATACATCCCTTTGGTTCTAGTTGACCTCCCAAGTGCATATATGAGATGCAAAATTAGACTAACTTGTTCATTTATGCAAGGCTTACCATGATGGTTTGGCTCCTTAAAATCACCAAGTTCACACTTTAAGCTTTATTAAAGTGTTTAAAAATATTTTCAAGAAATATGTGATATTTAGACCACTCATTCCATCCAAAACTCTATTCAACTCATCCATTCAGGTAGAAGCTTTGTATGTGGGCCAAAATTGGCCAACATGAGTTACTATCTTCCTAATGATAAAGGCTGTTACTACCTTTGTATGAATATTTTTTTCCATTTCTCCTATTGAATAATTTTTTATACTTACTAGGACCCTCATATTTCTTATGCTGATCTTCATGATATTACTTATGTTTAGACTTGCCTCAATTTGGGCACTTAGCTATAAAATGACCAACTTTACCACATGAAAAACATTTAAAAGTAAGTTTCCCTTCATATTTACCTAATCATACATTAAATTTTCTTTCAATCATGGCTACAAGTTAATATTCATTAAGATCAAAGTCTTCAAGACTTAACTTGCTCTTCTTTCCTTTTGTCTCTTTGAGAACCTTGAAGGCTTATTCCTTCTTTAGTAGTTTGTCCTCATTGACTCTCATCTCATAGGTAGTAAGGATGCCATGAAATTCATCCATATTCTTCTTGGTGAGATCATGACTCTATTCTATAATATAAATCTTTGAATTAAACTTGAGGGTGAGATACCTTAATACTTTTTGTATAATAGTAGCTTCTTAAATCTCCTCTCTAAGACCTCTTGGTGTCATAGTTTGCACCCTTAGTTGAGAAGGGGATTGTTCAGGTCCTCTTACTCAAACTTAGTCTAACATGGGAATGATCCTAGGCTATGGGTCACCTAATACTGGGTCAGACCTATGGAGAAGGGTGGATTTCTTCTAGATCTATCACCTAAACTAAACTTAAATGAACTCTTGCATGGAAAAGGGAGAAAGATTAGAAACAATCTATGAAATCATGTAAAATGAGGAGATTCACAATAATTTGAACACTTATACTTACACAAGATACACTATAAGACACATTCAAGACTAAATAAGATCACTTCACTCATTTTTTATCAACCCCCACATCAGTATTTCATAAAAAGGCATTGACTAGATATCAACCTAGCGTGGGAGGGAAGTTGTCCACTTCCAAACTAATCAATAAACTATACATTGCACTTATAATGACTAGTGATAACTACCAAAAGAATTCATAAAGGTGAGAAAAATTAGATAGAGGCAAGGAAAGCATACATTCACTTAACCACATCAAATGAATTTATAAGACACACTTTAATTCAATCATAAAATGGAGGAATTTAGTCTTTTATTAAATCAAATAGGTATTATAGTACAAATTTTCTCATAGCCTGGACAAGACAAAACATAAGAGTCTTTTTCTCAAGAAAATATCAAAGAGTTATTTCCTAATTTTTTTTGAGAGATACCCATACAATGTGGAAAAATATGGGACATATATAAAAAAAGGGAGGAGAGAGAGGGAGCTGTGCAAGCAAAAAACATTGAATGAGATCCAACTACTCTCAATGGATTAACATTAATCTAAGGATGATGAGTCATGATCTTCCCAAGAAGAAAAAAACTTTAAAGGCTCTGTAAAAGAATTGAATGCTTCACTATATTTATCCAACCACTAGGTCTCCTTCTTTGGACTCAATGCCACTTTCTACTTGATATGCTCATGAGGACAAAATCCTCATATCTTAGAAGTGACAAAGCCATGCTTGGTCTACCTTAGATGGCTGTAAGTACCTACTTATCAAGGAAATGACAATGTCAAATATGAGACACTTGTTTATAACCATTCATAACTACCCTTACTTCAATATCTAAGCATAGGTCTTGCTATAGATTGAAAACTAATCCAATTTATTGATTTTCATATATTCATTATCCATGAAGAGTTTATAGACTGCATAACATCATCATTGAACTATATTAGGTTTAAGCAAACCTATCTTGCATATGAGGTTTAATATTAATAGAGTAACCTTGACTGTATAACTATGTCTACTTAATGGTGTTCAACTGAAATCTAATGGTGACACAACCCTTTGAAATATTGCTCTTGGCTCAACCTGAATCGTATTCAACCCTAATCTAAAATCTCTAGCTTTCAAATTTTAACAGTGATCATCAATCTTCCTTTGCATGGCTTGCATGCAAACCATTGGATCTGATTTCTCATACACCATTGGATCCTTAGTCTAATTGTACACATGTTGTTGATATTTGGTCTACTTGATTGAACACACACCATTGGGTCCTTTAGTTCATTGAGAACATGCCACTTATCATCCCTTCACTTGATCTCAAGATCCTCTAACTTTTTAACTTGATGCTCACCATTAATATTTATATGCACAATTAAACATGATCTATTGGATCTTCAAGACCAATTGAATTTGTCCTATTTCCACTCACTATTAGATATTTGATTTTATCAAATGCCAACTATTGATCTTATTCCAAGCACTTTTTGACTCTTTGACCTTTCACATGCCATAGATATTCTACTTGATCTCTTGATATTTTTTAGCTCCACATTCATTATTTTGAATCTAAATGGTTATTTCATGAGGCCTGAAGTTTATGTCCCCATGCATGTCTTACTTGTTAAAGATTTTTTAAATCCAAATGGTTAATTATTCTAGCTTTCACTTGACCTCCCCAGGCATGTTTCATTCTACTTGTTCAACTTTGAGGACTTAGATCTTGAGTTAAATAACTCATCAAGACATAAATTTGTAGAGAATGTTTGAGGCATGAAAAACACCATGTCCATATAACTCTTTGACCCTGAATCCTCAAGTGTAATTAAAAAATGCATGACCAACCTAATTTTCTCATTCCTACATGATGTGTCATGATGGTCTAGGCCATTAAGATTTCTAAATTTACACTTTAAGCCTACTTAAAGTGTTTCAAAAGCTTTTAAAGTGAATTGATCTGCTCTTGAAGTATATTTACTTCTTTTGACATTGGATCACTCTTCAATCAGGACCCTGCTTAGCTTCTTATTCTAAATTAAATAAATTTGGGTATGTAGGCTAAACTTGGACATCTTTGGTAACTCAGTTGGATAACATGTCTACTATGCTTGAAAACTTGGACCATTTACATGACTCTTGGACTCACCAATAATGATTGTAGAGTAAAAAATACTCTACATTTCATTCTATTTTTTTTAGTTACATGCTGCAAAATTTTGTTCCCACATACTTTGGTCCAAGATGGAAAAGTTTTGAAACAAAGCATAGGTGCTAATTTTCCTTTTGATTCATTTTGTCTAAGTGTCAAAGTCAAGCGGAAGCTGCCAAGTGTCATCATCCGAGGCACCTTTCATATTTTCTATGAGTTGGTCAAGATGTGCCATGTATCTCATAGTGACTCAGGAGAATGTGCCAAGCGTTAGCATTTGTGTTTCATATCGGCACCCATGTTTCATCTCTTTTCAGTGAAAGGTTTTAACAAGCTAAGTATCAAGATTAGGTGGAAAGTGCCAAGTGGCAATCATGAAAGGTCTCAATTTTGATTTTCTAAAAGTGACAGAAGATGCCACATATCCTAGTAAAAGAGAGCGAAAGCCATCACGTGTCGAGATCTGAATTATCTTTATTTTGCTTTACTGATATAACAAAGACTGTGGTGGGTCTCAAGTTTTGTTTCTAAAGCAAGTAAAAGCTGCCAGGTGTCGTTGTCTGTGTAAATATGAAATGAGACACGATTGTTTCTATGATATAAATAGAGTAAAGTGGAAATTGCCACATGTCACCTTCTTCAAGTTTCTAAAAAGGTAGCTAAAAGAAGTGGAAACCACCACATAACCCCAGTTAAGACAAGCAGAGATTACCATGTATCTTTTGTTGAAGGAAGTGGAAATTGCCACCTGTCAATATGCTTCTTTTCAAGTTGCTTGAGCAAGAAAGGCTGTGGGTCTTATTTTCTTTTAAGTTGTTAAAGTTTTGAGGAAGTGGATTGTGATAGGTGTTAAAGGTAGAACACTCATAAGCAAAGACACAAAAGGAGTATGAATTACATGAAAAGTGCTATGTGTCTTCAGTAGGTGTTGTAGAACATGCCAAGTGTCATCTTTCATTTAAGAGAAGGGAGTGTCATGCAATCTGTTTCATCCAATGAACTACCAGAAAACAAAGCATTTCAGAATCTATGAAATATCTTGTGTTAGACACTTCTAGTTCTGTTAGATTTTAGTTGGGCCATTAGATTGGGAACAAGAAGAAAATTTGGAGTGAATCCAAGACTATAAATAAGGGTGTAGAGATAATTAGAAAATGACCATCAATGATCAGAGACCAGAGAGAATTTTTTGAGAGAATTATTGTCAAGAGCTTAGACTTTCTAGAGTTGTGATTAGGAATATCATTTTGCCTTTGTTCTATCTTCTTAAGTTGGAAGGTTTATGTAACTGTGCATGTTTCTGTGCCTCTTATGTGACTGGAAAATTAATGAGAAGATTGAATCCTATGCCTTTGTTGATATTTTCTGTGTCATTACAAAAGTAGTCTAGGTTGTGTTGTTAAGAGTTTTAAACTTTCTAGAGTTGTGATTAGGAATGTCATTTGCCTTTGTTTCATTTTCTTGAGTTGGAAGGTTTATATAACTATGCATGTTTCTATGCCTCTTATGTGACTGGAAAATTCAAATAAGAAGATTGAAACCTGTGCCTTTGTTGATATTTTATATATCATTGCAAAAGCAGTCTATGCTGTGAGCCTCTCTTTCTATTGTTTTCATCTTTTACATTGATCATGCACTTGTTTGCTCTTAAATGTAATTGAATCTTACATATAGTCTCACTATGCTCAGGATTAAGGTCAAATTACATTCAGGTGCATTGCCATAGTTAGATTTTCTTTCTTGCATTGGTGTTTCTATTAATATTCCTATCCCTTTTCCCAGTATATACTTGATATAAAGAAGAGACCAGCTTCTTAAAAATCTAGAGGTTGTTTCAAGTCGCAAGTCCCACATCTTGAAACTTCCCATTGTTGGTGTTAGAAAAAGCACAATTTTAGATTGTCAAATTTTTTTGGCATGCCCAGTGGGACCAATCTTGAAGTTTCTTTCAAGATCATATGAACCAGAGAGCTACAAGGAGTCATAGCTGTGGATCAATAACCAGATCACAATCTACTATAAATCTAGGTATTCTTTGACCACCTTTGGTAACTAGTCCAAGAAGAAGAGTCAACCAGTTTAAACCAATACCAAGAGCAAATATGAGAGCCCCTATACCCCCAAGAAATTATGCAAGTTAGAACACTAGTAGTCCATTGATTCTCCCAATACTACCAGCCACTTGGGACCCTATCCCAATGAATGCCCTAAAAGCTCTACCCAAATTCAGTGGGCAAGACTTTAAAACACTTGAAGAACATCTACAAGATGTATCAGATGTCTGTGCTATACATGTCATCATGTAGTAAAATGTGGCCATAAGATTATTAACAGCTTCTTTTAAATGGAAATCTCTAGAATGGTACTAGTCCTTGACCCCAAATACCATCTCTACATGGGATCAACTCAGAGATCTTTTCTTTGAAAGATTCAAAGAGAAGGGTGATAAGTCTTCTTTATTATAGAAATTAATTACCATTCAAAGGGCACCACAAGAAGCCATGACTGACTTCAATTCCAGATTTCAAAAGACTTGGGAAATAATCCCTACTATAGCTAGACTGTTACTAGGTATGACTATAGTATTTTATCTTAAGGCTTTGAATTTAGATATATCTGTTATGATTCAGTCACTTGGAGGACACACTTTGCCAGAGGCTTATGACTATGCAGTCAGAGTTGAGAATAATTTAATAGATGCTGGAAAGTTACCCCCAAGGCCTCCCATGCCCATGTTCCTAGAAATTTCCTTTCCATTACCTCAATAAGCCCCTAAATCTATAGCCCCACCTATGTCTATGTACACCTATCCTCAACCACCTGCTAAAGAAATTGTCCCCACTCAGTCATCTGAGCTGGATGATATCGAGAATATCCTAAGGACATTTTTTAATGAGCTGATTAATATAGAGAGACAATAGAATCCTTTCCCTAGGCATCCATATCAAGGCTATCAAGGAAATAGATTTTCATCTCAGCCAAACCAATACCAGGGTCCTCTAAGGCAAAATAACCCTCAGCCACCAAACCAATTATTTGTAGTCCTCACACCCTCATAGACTATTCCTCCCAATTCAAGTAGGGATATTTTTCTAGGGCAAAATAACTATGTAGATAACACTAATGCCTGGTGTTTTCCTTTCAATAATGCTCATATGCCTAGAGATTGTCCCATGGGTAATCTATAACAAAAGGTGGCAGATCAAAGAAGAATGGATGGTCAATTTACAATTCCCAGTGACAATCAAGCCTACCAGTCTTTGGGTATGCAAAATTTAGTCTTAATGGTTTAGATGCAAGGGATGTCTTTGCAACAAGAGGAATAAATAGCCCCAGAATATGCTTTTTTATCATGGGTTGAAGATGAAGAATCAGTATTTTTGAATGAAGTTTCTGCTTTTAAGAAACTAGTGGTACCATCAGACTACTATACTAGATCAAAGAGAAGAATGCTGGAACATCCTAAAGTTGTAAACAATGAAGCTATGGAGAATACTCTATTTCAAGGTCATTAAAACACAACGGTTAGACAAGAAGTGTTTCAACTAGTGTAGAACCAAGTAATTCCTAGACAAATTCAAGAAAGGGCAAGGTATCCTTATTTTCCAAGAATTCAAACTTTGGGACCAATGAATGTGGGGGATCAATTGAATATGACCCCATCATAAGTATCAATTTGGAACATATTAGCTATTCCTAAATAAAGGACATTATTACTAGAAGCTCTTCAAAATCAATCAATGCCCAAATGTACTGAAGGACCTGCTGATAAAAGAAAGCTCAAAGACATAGTTCATTTGCAGACAATACTCTTAGTGAACAATGCATTAGAGGTAAGCAAATCCAAACTAGATCCCTTCTATTTAACTAAGATAGGTGACTAGACTAAGAATAATCAAGAAAAAGAAAATAGCCAGTTGTTAGCTATGACACATAATGACCCATATGAAAATTATAACTCTACTGGTTTGGGCACTTATGTTATTTTTGATGAGGATCATGAAATACCAAATGTTTTAAGGAAAGAAATGCCAACTAATCAAGAATCTAAAAAAGGTTCAGAAATTTGGACCTTAAATTTTGATGAGAATAGAAGTAAAAATGGTGCTAGAGTAGGAATTTGTCTTATTGCTCCAAATGGTGAATTTTTTTTAAGGGATATCCATTTTCAATTTGATTACACTAATAATGATGCTGAGTATAAATCTTTAGTACATGGGCTTCTATTAGCCAAGAAAAAGGGAATAAAGAATCTAATAGTAAAAGGAGATTCAGAATTAGTATTAAAGCAAATTAGAAAAAAGGTAATAGCAAAGAATGTCAGAAGGAAATCCTATAAGCATAAAATTTGGGACTTAATAGAATATTTTGAAGCTTTTAATATTGAAGTAGTTCCCAGAATTCAAAATTTTAAAGCTGATAGGATGGCACAGATTGGTTCATAGTTTGATCCAGCAACTGGCCTATTAGTTAACAATGAGTTAGTAAAGGTTATAGTAAGGCCAACTATCCCAGATAATGATGAGAATTGGCAAGTATTTGAGAATTATTTTCAAGTACTCTCATTCTTGCAATAATTAGGTGAATATGCCAATCAATTGAAACCAAATATTGAAGAGGCATATGGGGATCAAATTATACAATTAAAGAATAATAAGCTTCCCAAAGGTTTAATCACTTTGAAGAGCCTTTTTGATCTAGAAGATGTAATCCTAGAGAAGAAAAGGTTCCAAGCAAACAAAGAAGATTATTCTGAAATAGAGGTGAGTGAAGGGAAAAAATTAAAAGTTGAAAATTTTGAAACTCAAGAAGAAAAGGAAAGGCTAATTGAATTATGCAAAAAATATGATAGAGTCATAGCCTGGAGCTATTAAGACCTTTATGGATATAATAGAGACATCATTCAACACACAATAGAACTGACTGAAGGATCTAAGCCTGTCAGATAGAAATAGAGGCTAGTGAATCCAAGGATTGAGCCTCTAATGGTGGACGAGTTGCAGAAATTTTTAGATTCTAAAATATTTTTTCCAATCAAACACTCAACCTGGGTATCAAATCTAGTACCAGTTAGGAAAAAGAATGGTCATATAAGACTTTGTGTAGATTTCAGAGATCTAAACAAAGCATCTTTGAAGGATCACTATCCCTTTCCCTCCATGGAACAAATTCTACAAACTGTGGCTAGATCAGAGAGAATCTCTTTGATAGATGGTTTCTCTGGATACAATTAGATTTGGTTGGCTAAAGAAGACCAATACAAGACTAATTTTACTACCAAATGAGGAACATTTTCATATGCTAAGATGCCATTTAGCCTATCAAATGCTAGAGCCACTTTTCAGAGAGCTATGGATGTTGCATTTGGGGAATTGATAAATAAAATCATCCTAATTTATCTTGATGATCTTACTATTTTTTCAAAGAATGTTGCTGATCATTTTGATCATTTAGAAGCTGTGTTTAAAAAATGTCAAGAATTTGGAATATCTTTGAATCCTAAGAAATGTATCTTTGCTATTCGTCAAGGAAAGTTATTGGAACATATAGTATCTAAAGAATGAGTTTCCATAGACCCAGAAAGAGTGGCAGTTATAATGAACTTACCTCTTCCAGTAAATAAGAAAGCAATTCAATCTTTCTTGGGAAAGATTAATTTCATCAGTCGGTTCATATCTGACTTTGTAGGCTTAGTAAGACCAGTGACACTTTTGCTAAAAAAATACCTAATTTTCAAGTGGACTACAGAAGGAAGGCAAGCCTTTGAAGAGGTTAAGAAAGCTATCTCAACAGCTCCAGTATTTAGAAACCTAGACTTTTCTAAGCCTTTTGTAATGTATGTATATGGAGGAGAGCTCAGTATTGCTACTGTCCTAACACAAAAGGATGATAAATAGGAGGGAGAGCATCCAATAGCCTTTTTCTCGAGAAGTCTTAGGAAATATGAAACTAGATATAACTTTGTGGAAAAATAAGCATATGCTATGGTAAAATCCCTCAAAAAGTTTAGGCATATAGTATCAGGAAGTAAAATCCTGATACTTGTAGCTCATCCAAGTGTTAGAGAATATATCATGGAGGGTGAAATTACTAAAAAAAGAGAAAACTGGATAACTAAGATTCTTGAATATGACATAGAAGTAAAACCCACTAAATTAGTCAGACGTAGGGGTTTGTGCCAATATATGACTCAAGAGCTTGAAAAGATGATACCTGAAGAGACAAATTCAGGAACAGAAGAAGAAATTGTATTGAGAATACAAGAAATTGATCAGGAATCTTGGGTTACAACAGGATTCATTTTATGAAAAATGGGATTTACCCAAGAGAACTCCCTCAAAATAAGAGAAGATACTATAGGATGTAAGGAGTTCATTTTGTTTTAATTGATCAAGTTCTTTCCAGAAGAAATTTTGATGGCAAATTGTTAAGATGTGTAGAAAAGTATGAGGCTAAGAAAATACTACATGAAATGCATCATGGAGCATCAAGTGGACATTTTTATGCAAAGACTACAGCTATAAAGATAAGTGAGGTAGGTTATTTCTAGCCTACTTTATTTACAAATTATTATCAGCTGGTTAAAAAATATCTATCTTATCAATATTATGTGGGGATGAGAAGGAATGCAGTAATGCCTTTTAGTCCTATAATTGTGGATGAACCTTTTGCTCAATGGGGTCTTGAATTCATTGGAATGATAAATCTAGTGTCTAGCATGGGTCACAAATGGATCTTAACAGCCACAAATTATTTCACCAGATGGACCGAGGCAGTGCCACTCAAGGAAGCAACAGAAAATGTGATCTTAGATTTTCTAGGGAGTATCACTACTCATTTTGGGGCTCCTCACACCATAATTTTAGATAATGCTAAAGCATTTTTAGAGTCCAAAGTATCTGACTTTGCATTAAAGCATGGAATATATCTAAAAACTTCTTCTAATTATTACCCTCAGGGTAATGGTTTGGCAGAATCAACTAATAAGAACCTGATTAGACTCATTAAAAGAATAGGGGCTGATCATCACAAGGAGTGGCATAAAGTGCTTAATTTAGCACTATGGGCTGATATAATTACACCTAAACAGGTGATCAAAATGTCCCCATATGAATTGGTATATGGGAAACTTGCTATAATTCCCCTAAGCTTGGAGATTCCTACTCTCCAGCTGATCAAACAGATTGAAACTAAAGAAAATGGTCCCATGCAGGTCAGACTTGTGGAACTTCTAGAAGTTCAAGAAAAGAGGGATGCAGCACATGATTCATTGATAAAGAATCAGAAAATAATTAAAGACTATTTTGATAAAAGGACTTCAAATCCACATTTTGAAACATGCTCAATTGTTTTGAAATGGGATGCAAGAGCTGCCAAACCAAGTCAACACACTAAGTTTGAAGCATTATGGACTGGACCTTATAAAATTTAGGTGTGTAAATAGCAAAATTCATTTAAGCTAGAAATGATGGAAGGTGAACCTAAAGAGATTCTTGTAAATGGAATCTATTTGAAACATTTTAGTTAAAACTATGTTTTCTAGAAATTTTAGATCATGTGGGAGTTGTAGATTCTTTTTTAGTAGGTTCAAAAGTCCTTAGGGTCACCAATAACTATAGAGTAAAAAATACTCTATGTTTCATTCTATTTTTTTAGTTGTGTGCTACAAAATTTTGTTCCCACATACTTTGGTCCGAGATGGCAAAGTTTTGAAATAGAGCGCAGGCACTAATTTTCCTTTTGATTTATTTTATCTAAGTGTCAAACTCAAGCAGAAGCTACCAAGTGTCATTGTCCGAGGCACCTTTCATATTTTCTATGATTTGGTCAAGACATGCCACATATCTCATAGAAACTTAGTGGAATGCACCAAGTGTCAGCATCCATGTTTCATATTGGCACTCGCGTTTCATCTCTTTTCAGTGAAAGGTTTTAACAAGCTAAGTATCAGGATTAGGCAGAAAGCACCAAGTGGCAATCGTGAAAGGTCTCAATTTTGCTTTTCTAAAAGTGATGAAAGATGCCATGTATCCCAAAAAAAGAGAGCAAAAGCCATCATGTGTCAAGGTCTGAATTATCTTCATTTTGCTTCATTGATATAGCAAAGACTGTGGTGGGTCTCAAGTTTTATTTCTAAAGCAAGTGAAAGCTGCCAGGTGTCACTGTCCTTGTAAATATGAAATGAGACCTGATTGTTTCTATGATATAAATAGAGTAAAGTGGAAACTACCATGTGTCACCTTCTATAGGTTTCTAAAAAGGTAGCTAAAAGAAGCAGAGACCACCACATAACCCCAATTAAGACAAGCAGATATTGCCACGTATCTTTTGTTGAAGGAAGTGGAAATTGCCACCTATCCCTATGCTCTTTTTCAAGTTGCTTGGGCAAGAAAGGATATGGGTCTTATTTTCTTTTAAGCTATTAAAGTTTTGAGGAAGAGGATTGTGATAGGTGTTAAAGGTGGAACACTCATAAGCAAAGACACAAAAGGAGTATAAATTACACAGAAAGTGCCACGTGTCTTCAGTAGGTGCTACAAAACACGCCAAGTGTCATCTTCCATTAAAGAGAAGGGAGTGTCCTGTGATCTATTTCAGCCAATAAACTACCAGAAGATAAAGCATTTCAAAATCTATGAAATATCTTCTGTTAGACACTTCTAGTTCTATTAGATTTTAGTTGGGCTGTTAGATTGGGAACAAGAAGACAATTTGGAGTGAATCCATGGCTATAAATAAGGGTGTAGAGATCATCAAAAAATGATCATCAATGATCAGAGACTAGAGAGAATTTTCTGAGAGAATTATTGTCAAGAGCTTAGACTTATAGAGTTGTGATTAGGAATATCATTTTGCCTTTGTTCTATCTTCTTAAGTTTGAAGGTTTATGTAACTATGCATGTTTTTGTGCCTCTTATGTGACTGGAGAATTAATGAGAAGATTGAATCCTGTGCCTTTGTTGATATTTTTTGTCATTACAAAAGTAGTCTAGGTTGTGTTGTCAAGAGTTTTAGACTTCTAGAGTTGTGATTAGGAATGTCATTTACCTTTGTTTCATTTTATTGAGTTGGAAGGTTTATATAACTGTGCGTGTTTCTGTGCCTCTTATGTGACTGGAAAATTCAAATAAGAAGATTGAACCTTGTGCCTTTGTTGATATTTTTTGTGTCACTTCAAAAGTAGTCTATGCTATGAGCCTCTCTTTCTATTGTTTTCATCTTTTACATTGATCATGCACTTTTTTTCTCTTAAATCTAATTGAATCTTACATATAATCTCACTATGCTTAGGATTAAGGTCGAATTACATTTAGGCACATCGCCATAGCTAGATTTTCTTTCTTGCATTGGTGTTTCTGTTAAAATTCCTATCCCTTTTACCAATATATACTTGATATAAAGAAGATACCAACTTCTTAAAAATCTGGAGGTTGTTTCAAGTCGTAAGTCCCACATCTTGAAACTTCCCATTGTTGGTGTTAGAAAAAGCACAATTTTAGATCATCAACAATGATGAATTTGATTCATGACTACAAGAAAACTTTTGACTTACAAAGACAATGAATTCCACCAAAATAGGGAAGGAAACAAACAAAATAGGGAAACTAACTTAAACAAACAAATATGCAAATAAAACAATTATTTGGGACAACACATAAACAAACTAATCTAACTAACCATGATAAAGAATGATCCACCTAGATCAAAAGGAAAATTAATAAACTCACTCACTCCAAGAGATGGTACAAATTGTAAATCAAGATGTTCATTGAACATAACCTTTGATGAGGCATTATTATTACCTACCAACTCTCTTATCATCTCCTCAAATGAGTCATCAATAACAAACCAGTAACCAATAAATATGAAATCATCTTGCACTTTAGGATCTTTTTCATACTTCTTATCAACTATAACCTTGTCCAGTGATACCTCATCTATGCATTGATCTGAAGTGACCTCATCCTTCTTTCTATCTACTACAAGTTCATCCAAATATTTAAAGAGATTTAAATAGTCAACCCAATCTATATCATGGTCTTGAATAAGTGGATCTTGATAAAATTTATCATAAACATGCTCTTTAATGGGTAACATATCCCTATAAATCTCTTCAATCTCATGTAGAGATTTGAGATTACAACTGCCAATCATCATTTTTTTCCTTATTTTGATCAACTTGAATATGATTAGCTTTAATGGTACTTCCATCTTACTCAATAAGAGGCATTTCAAAATCATTTATGACTTCAACTTGTACTGTCTCAAGGTCAGCCTCTTCATTCTCAACACTTGAGATATCTTCAAGATAAGCTACAACCTCATTCTCAATTTTTACCTCAAGTGAAGTATTAATGAGAAACTCTTATTCATACATACTTGAAGCATCATCCTTGCACTCTTCAAGAACTTGACTTATAGCTACAACCTCATTCTCTATCCTCCATAGAATAGGCTCCTCTTAAATAAGGGAGATGGTGGGATGGTGATTAAATTCATTCATTTGAGAGGGAATATGAAGCACAAAAGGTTGATCATGATAGGATTTTGGGACCTTGAGGGAAATAGAGTCATCTAGAGTGTCTTAGAGAGGAGGGAAAGATAAATTCTTAAATACCTCTACATTTTTCTCCTTCCACTTAGCCATTGCTTCGTCAAAATATGAAACCTATTTGTCCTCATGGGAAATTTGAAATTTGATTACAAGTAAGGAAGAAGTGGAATTACAATAAGATTTAGTCTCTTGACTATAATCTTGGATAGGCATATGAGTCTACCCTTGACTCTAATTAATAATCTCCCTTGGCAGACACTGAGCATGGCTAATAACTTAAAGAAAGCAAGGAATATGAATAGACTAGTAAGGAATACAAGAGGGTTATTGAGACAATTGATTCAACTAGCTTTTCTACCCCTCCAAAACTTCCATATTCTCTAATACAATATTACATAACTCATTCCTCTCCTCTAGATCATTGGCCACATTTTTAAATAGACCATTCACTTCCTCATACTAAGAGTTTGAACAAACTTTCCTTGCATATGCTAGTATTTTGAGCTCTATCTCATCCATTATTTCTTAGAGACAAGGCTACTCATATACAACATCATAGCCATATGATAAAGGTGAAATCTGGTCTTGAGACTGATATGGTTCATAAGGAAGGTAAGAATCATGCTATTGGTAATAAAGATAATGGGAAACTTGATAAGGCTCATCATAGATTTGATAAAAATCTTGGTAAGGCTGATTAGGCTCATAATGAGGCTCATATGGATTATTAGAAGATAGGTATAATCCATCATATGGATGATAAGGAAGTATAACAGAGTTTTCCTCATACACATGCATGAAAACAACATAAAAATAGTGCAATAAAATTAGACTTACTTGGAACTTGTGCCTAGACTATTAGAAGCAATTGCTTGAGCTTGGAATTAATAAATAATTCATAAAGAGCACTATTGCAACTAAAATGTCAATAAGATTATCTCCAATTGGTCCCACTGGGTGTTTTAGAACTATTGGTGTCCTAGATTTCACCTTTAACTAAGAAGGGGATTATTCAGGTCCTCTTACTCAAACCTAGTCTAACATGGGAATGCCCCTAGGTTATGGGTCACCTAAGATTGGGCCAGACCTCTAGAGAAGTCCAACTTACTTTTGGATCTATCACCTAAACTAAACCTAAATTAACTCTTGATTGGAAAAGGGATAGAGATTAATAAAAATCTATGAAAGCATGTAAAATCAATTGATGTAACAATAATTTTAACACTTATACTTTCACAAGACACACTATAAGACACATTCAAGACTAATGAATCACTTCACTCATTTTTGATCAGACCCCACATAAGTATTTTGAAAAAAGGCATTGACTAGCTATCAACCTAGCATGAGAGGGTAGTTGTCCACTTCCAAACTAATCAACAAATTATATATTGCATTTAGAAGGACTTGTGAGAACTACCAAAAGACTTCATAAAGGTGATAAAATTTAAATAGAGATAAATAAAGCATACATTCACTTAACCACATCAAATGAATTCATAAGACACTTTAATTCATCTATAAAATGGAGGAATCGAGTCTTTTATTACATCAAATAGGTGTCACTGTACAAATTTTGGCACAACTTGGGAAAGATAAAGCCATAAGAGTCTTTTTATATAAAAAATATTAGAGAGTTATTTCATAAAACTTTTTTAAGATAGCCCCCTACAATGTGGAAGAAAGTGGGACATATATAGAAAAAAGGGAGGAGAGAGGGAGCTGTGCAAGCATAAAACATTGAATGAGGTGCAACTACTCTTGATGGATTAGCATTAATCTGAGGATGCTGAGTCATGAACTTATTAAGAAGAAAAAATAATTTAAAGGATCTATAAAATTATTAAATGCTCCACTATCCTTATCCAACCACCTTTTTTCATTTTTATGACTCAATGCCACTTTCTACTTGATCTGTTCATGAGGACAAAATCCTCATATCTTGGAACTGATAGATCCATGCTTGGTTGGATTTAGGATATTACAAGTACCTAAATTTCAAGGAAATGACCATGTTGAATATGAGACACTTATTCATAACCATTCATATCTTCCCCTACTTCAATATCTGAGCATATGTCTTACTATAGATTGAAAACCAATCCAGTTTATTGGTTTTCATATAGTTATTATCTATGAAGAGCTTACAAATTGCATAACATTGTCCTTGAACTATATTAGGTTTAAATAAACCTATCTTGCATCTGAGCTTTAATATAAATAGAATAACCTTGACAATATATCTATGTCTACTTAATGGTACTCAAATAAACTCTAATGGTGACACGACCCTTTGAAATATTTCTCTTGGTTCAACTTGAACCATATTTGACCTCCATATGAAATATCTAGCTTTCAAATTTTAACAATAGCCATTGATCTTCCTTTGCAAAAATTACATGTGCACCATTTGATCTACTTTCTCACACACCATTAGATCCTTGGTTTGATTGAAAATGTGTCATTGATATTTTGTCTATTTGATCGAATGTATACCATTGAATCCTTTAGTTCACTGAGGTCATGCCACTTGTTAGCCCTTCACTTGATCTCAATATCCTCCAACTTTTGACTTGATGCTCACAATTGATCTTTGGATGCATGATTAAATGTGATCCATTGGATATTAAATATACACTAACTCTATCCTATTGATTATTACCATTAGATATTTGATTTAATCAAACACTGACTATTGATCCTATTCTAGGTACTTTTTGACTATTTGACATTGCATGTGCCATAGATATTCTACCTGAGCTCTTGAGATCTTGACATCTTTCAGCTCCACATTCACTCTTTTGAATCCAAATGGCTATTTCACAAGGCTTAAAATTTAATTACCCGTGCACATATTACTTTTTAAGGATTTTTTAAAATCCAAATGGTTAATTACTACAACTTTAACTTGATGTCTCTATGCACATTTCATTCTGCTTGTTCAACTTTGAAGACTTAGATCTTGAGATAGACAACTCATCAAGACATAA
Source organism: Torreya grandis (assembly GCA_037957365.1). Lineage (NCBI taxonomy): Eukaryota > Viridiplantae > Streptophyta > Pinopsida > Cupressales > Taxaceae > Torreya > Torreya grandis. The sequence goes on from JARHVA010005074.1 coordinate 643,624, forward strand.
CATTTGAAGAAAATATTCAAGGAATTAAAAAAATCATGTCCATGCAAATATTTTACCTTAGTTGAATCCTCAAGTGTAATTATTAATTGCATGACTAGCCTACTCCACTCATTTTTGCATGATGTGTCATGTTGGTATGGTCCCTTGAGATTGCCAAATTTACACTTTAAGCCTACTTAAAAAATTTCAAAATCTTTGAAAGTGACTTGATCTTCTCTTGAATTTTGTCTACTCCTTGTGACATTAGATCATTCTTCAATTAGGACCCTACTCAATTTCTTATTCTGGATTAGGCAAATTTTGGTATGTAGGCAAAATTTGGCCAACTAATGGTGTCTTAGATTGCACCCTTAATTGAGAAGGGGATTATTCAGGTCCTCTTACTCAAACCTAGTTTAACATGGGAATGAACCTAGGATATGGGTCACCTAAGATTGGTTTATACCTCCATATAAGGCTGGATTCCTTTTGAATCTATCACCTAAACTAAACCTAAATTAACTCTTGCTTGGAAAAGGGAGAGAGATTAAAAATTATCTATGAAAGCATGTAAAATGAGGTGATGCACCAATAATTTGAACATTTATAATTGTAAAATACACACTATAAGACACATTCAAGACTAAAGAAGATCACTTCACTCATTTTTTATCATCCCCCACATAAGTATTTCACAAAAAGGCATTGACTAGCTATCAACCTAGCATAGGAAGGTAGTTATCCACTTTTAAACTAATCAACAAACTATATATTACACTTGGAATGACCTATGAGAAATACCAAAAGACTTCATAAAGGTGATAAAATTTAAATAGAGGCAAATAAAGCATACATTCACTTAACCACATCAAATTAATTTATAAGACACACTTTAATTCAACCATAAAATGGAGGAATTCAGTATTTTATTACATAAAATAGGTGTTACAATATAAATTTTGACATATCCTGGGAAAGCCAAAAGCATAAGATTCTTTTTATATAAAAAATTTCAGAGAGTTCTTTCCTAAAACGTTTTTTAAAGAGCCCCCCTACAATATGGAATAAGATGGGACATATATAGAAAAAAGGGAGGAGAGAGAGGGAGCTGTGCAAGTAGAAAACATTAAATGAGGTACAACTAGTCTCAGTGGATTAGAATTAATCTAAAGATGTTGAGTGATAATATTATCAATTAGAAAAAAAATTTAAAGTCTCTATAGAAAAATTGAATGTTCCACTATATTTATCCAACCACCAGGTCTCTTTCTTAGGAATGCCACTTTCTACTTGATCTACTTAGGAGGACAAAATAATCATATCTTAGAACTAAAAAAGCCATGCTTGGTCTACCTTATGTGGTTGTAAGTACCTAATTGTTGATAAAATGACCATGTCAAATATGATACACTTATTCATAACCATTCATATCTACCCCTACTTCAATATCTGAGCATATGTCTTACTATATATTGAAAACCAATTCAATTTATTGGTTTTCATATAGTCATTATCTATGAAGAGTTTACAGACTTCATAACATCATTATTAAACTATATTAGTTCAAATAAACCTATCCTACATTTGAGCTTTAATAGTAATAAAAAAACTTTAATTGTATAACTATGTCTACTTAATGGTGGTCAACAAAACTCTAATGGTGACATATCCCTTTGAAATATTTCTATTGATTCAACTTGAACCTTATTCAACCTCCATCTAAAATCTTTGGATTTCAACTTTTAACAATGACCATCGATCTTCCTTTGCATGGCTTGCATGTGCATTATTGGATCTAATTTCTTATGCACCATTAGATCCTTGGTTTGATTAAACACATGCCATTGATATTTGGTCTGCTTTATCAAACTCACATTTTTGGATTCTTTAGTTCACTGAGATCATGCCACTTATCAACCCTTCACTTGATCTCAAGATCCTTTGAATTGATGCTCACCATTGATCTTTGGATGCATAATTAAATGTGCTCTATTATATATTTGAGCCCCATTGAATCTATCCTATTTTTGTTCACCATTGGATCTTTGATTTGATTAAATGCTGACCATTGATATTATTATAGGCATTTTTTGACTCTTTGACCTTGCATGTCTTATAGATCTTCTACTTGAGATCCCAAGATCTTGACATCTATCAGCTCTATGTTCACTCTATTGAATCTAAATGACTATTTCATGATGCTTGAACTTGATGTCCCCATGTACATCTTACTTGTTAAATATTTTTAATATCTAAATGGTTAATTTCTACAACTTTAACTTGACATCCCCGTGCACATTTCATTCTATTTATTCAACTTTGAGGACTTAGATCTTAAGATAGATAACTCATCAAGACATGACATTTATAGAGAATGTTCAAGGTATGAAAAAAATCATGTCCATATAAATATTTAAACCTATTTATATCCTCAAGTGTAATTTTTAAATGAATGACCAACTTGCTTTGCTTATTCTTGTATGACATGCCATGATGGTCTGGCCCCTTGAGATTGCCAAATTTACAATTTAAGACTACTTAAAGTGTTTCAAAAGATTTACAAGTGACTTGATATTATCTTGAATTTTGTGTGCTCCTTTTAACATTAGATCACTCTTCAATCAAGACCCTACTCAGATTTTTATTATAGATTAGGAAAATTCTGGTATGTAGGCCAAATTTGGCCAACATCTTTGGTGACTCAGCTGGGAAACATGCCTACTATGATTGAGAACTCAAACCATTTGCATGACTCTTGGACTCACCAATAATGATTAATATGATTCATGACTTCAAGAAACCTTTTGAATCATAAAGACAATGAATTCCACTAAAATAGGGAAGGAAACAAACAAAATAGGGAAACTAACCTAAAAAAAAATGTGAAAACAAAGCACTTATTTGGGACAAAACATAAACAAACTAATCTAACTAACCATGATAAATCATGATCCTCTAGATCAAAAGGAAAATTCATAAATTCACTCACTCTAAGAGATGGTACAAGTTGAAAAGTAGGATATATATTGAAAATAACCTTTGATGAGGAATTTTTATTTCCTACCAACTCTCTTAGCATCTCCTAAAATGAGTCATCAATAGAAAACTAGTCACCAAAAAAGATGAACTCATCTTGCACTTTAGGATATTTTTCATACTGCTTGTTAACTATAATCTTGTCAAGTGATACCTTATATATGCATTGATCTAGAGTGATCTCATCCTTCTTTCTATCTACTAAAATTTCATCCATCTCTTCAAGGAGATTTTAATAGTCAATCCAATCTATATCATGATCTTGAATGAGTGATTCTTCATAAAATTTATCATAAACATGTTTTTCAATGGGCAATATATCTCTACAAAGCTATTCAATATCTTATAGAGATTTAAGGTATAGCTTCTAATCATCATTTTGTTCCTCATTTTTATCAACTTAAACAGGATTAAATTTAATGGTACCTTCATTTTGATCAATAAGAGGAATTTCAAACTCATTTATGAATTTAAATTTTACTGTCTCAAGATTAGCCTTTTCATTCTCAACACTTGAGATATATTCTTCAAGATGAGCTACAACCTCATTCTCAATTTATACCTCAAGAAAAGTATCAATGAGGAAATATTATTCATACACACTTGAAGCATCATCTTCACACTCTTCAATAACTTGACTTGTAGCTACAACCTCTTTCTATATCCTCTATAGAATAGGCTCTTCCTGAAGAAGGGATATGGTGGGAGGGTCATTAAATTAATTTATTTGAGAGGGAATATGAAGCATGGAAGGTTGATCATGATCATATTTTTATGTCTTGAGGGCAATGGAATCATTTAGAGTGTCTCCGAGAGGAGAGAAAGAGAAGTTATTAAAGACCTCTACATTATGCACCTTCCACTTGGACATTAATTCATCAAAATCTAAAACCTCTTTATCCTTATGGATAATTTAAACTTTAGGTACAAGTAAGGAAGAAGTGGAATTACAAGAAGATTTAGTCTCTTGAATAGACTATTGGATAGTCATATGAGTCTACTCTTGACTCTAATTAGGAAGCTCCCTTAGCACACATTGAGCATGGTTAAGAACTTCATGAGAGTAAATAATATGAGAAGACTGGTAAGGAATACAATAGGGGTTTTTAGGCAACTAGTTAAACTCAATTTTATGCCTCTCCTAAACCTACATATTCTCTAATACAAGATTACACAACTCATTCTTCTCCTCTAGATCATTGGACATATTTTAAAATAGACCATTCACTTCCTCATATTGAGAGTTTGAATAAAATTTCCTTGCATATGATAGTATTTTGAGCTCTATCTCATCCATTATGTCTTGGAGAAAAGGCTGCTCAAATGTAACATCATAGCCATATGGGAAAGGTTAAATCTATTCTTGAGACTAACATGGTTCACAAGGAAGGTAAGAGTCATGATCATGGTAATAAGGATCATGGAAAACTTGATAAGGTTCATCATAGCTTTGATAAAACTCTTAGTAAGGCTAATTATTATCAAAATGAGGCTCATATGGATCATGAGAAGACAAGTAGAATCCATCATATGGATGACAAGGAAGTATAACATAGTTTTACTCATACACAACCATGAAACCAACATCAAGATAGTGCAATAAAATTAGACTTACTTGGAAAATGTGCCTAGACTATTAGAAGTAATTGATTAAACTTAGAATAACCAAATACTTCATGAATAGTACTACTAAAACTAAAATTTGACCAAGACCATCTCTAATGGGTCCCATTAGGCATGCTAACACTATTAGTGTCCTAGATTTCACGCTTAGTTGATAAGGGGATTGTTCAAATCCTCTTACTCAAACCTAGTCCAACATGGGAATGACCCTAGGTTGTGGGTCACCTAATATTGGGTCAGACCTTCAGAGAAGGCCAAATTCCTTATGGATCTATCACCTAAACTAAACTGAAATTAACTCTTGCTTAAAAAAGGAAGAGTGATTAACAAGAATCTATGAAATCATGTAAAATGAGGTGATGCAACATTAATTTGAACACTTATAATTCCACAAGATACACTATAAAACACATTCAAGACTAAATAATATCACTTCACTAATTTTTTATCAGCCTCCTAATAAATATTTCACAAAAAGGCATTGACTAGATATCAACCTAGTATGGGAGGGAAATTGTTCAGTTCCAAACTAATCAACAAATTATGTATTACACTTAGAATGACCTATAATAAGTACCAAAATACTTCATAAATGTGAGAAAATTTAGATAGAGGTAAGGAAAGCATACATTCACTCAATCACATCAAATGAATTCATAAGACACACTTTAATTTAGCTATAAAATGGAAGAATTCAATCTTTTATTACATCAAATAGGTGTTATAGTAAAATTTTTGGCATATCTTGGGCAAGCCAAAGGCATAAGAGTCTTTTTCTCTAAAAAATATTTGAGAGTTATTTACTAATTTTTTTTTGATAGAGCCCCCTACAATGTGGAAGAAGATGGGATATATATAGAAAAAAGGGAGAGAGAGGGAGATGTGTAAGAAAAACAACATTGAATGAGGTCCAACTACTCTTTATGGATTAGCATTAATTTGAGGAGGCTGAGTCATGATCTTATCAAGAAGAAAAAATTTTTTTAAAGGCTCTATAAATGAATTAAATGATTCACTATCTTTATCCAACCACCAAGTCTCTTTTTTGGGACTCAACACCACTTTCTACTTGATCTGCTCATGAGGACAAAATAATCATATCTTTGAACTGACATAGCCATGCTTGGTCTACCTTAGGTAGTTGTAAGTACCTACTTATCAATGAAATGACCATGTAAAATATGAGACACTTATTCATAACAATTTATGTCTACCCCTTCTTTAATATCTAATCATAGGTCTTAATATAGATTTAAAACCAATCTAATTTGTTTCTCATATATTCATTATCCATGAAGAGCTTACAGATTGCATAACATCATTTTTAAATTATATTAGGTTTAAACAAACCTATCTTACATCTGAGATTTAATAGTAATAGAACAAACTTGAATTATAACTATGTTTGATTAATGATGCTTGACTAAACTCTAATGGTGACATAACCCTTTGAAATATTACTCTTGGTTTGACCTGAACCTTATTTGACCTCCATTTTTAATAATGACTATCGATCTTCCTTTACATGTCTTGTACACACACTATTGGATATAATTTCTTGTACACTATTGTATCTTTTGTCTCATTGAACATGTTCCATTGGCATTTGGTCTGATTTATCAAATGCACACCATTGGATCCTTTATTTTATCATAATCATGTCACTTATTAACCCTTCACTTGATCTCAAAATCCTTTAACTTTTTGACTTAATGCTCACCATTGATCTTTGGTTGAATGATTAAACATGCTCTATTGGATCTTTAGGACCCACTAACTCTATCCTTTTACCACTCACCATTATATCTTTGATTTGATCAAATGTTGATCACTGATATTTTTTCAAGTACTTTTTGACTCTTTGACCTTATGCATGTTGTAGATCTTCTACCTAAGCTCCTGAGATCTTAACATCTATCAGCTCCACATTCACTCTTTTGAATCCAAACATATATTTCAAGAGGCCTAAAATTGATGTCTCCATGCATGTCTTACTTGTTAAGGAATTTTTAAAATCTAAATAGTTAATTTCTATACCTTTAAGTTGAAATCTCTGTATATGTTTCATTCTACTTATTCAACTTTGAGGATTTAGATCTTGAGATAGACAAATCATCAAGGCATGAAATTTTTAGAGAATGTTCAAGGCATGAAAAAGACCATGTCCTTGAAACTATTTAATCCTAGATAATTCTTTAAATTTAATTATTAAATACATGACCAACCTACTCCACTCATTCTTACATGATGTGCCATGACAGTCCAGCCCCTTGAGATTGCCAAATTTAAACTTTAAGCCTATTTAAAATGTTTCAAAATATTTTTAAGTGACTTGATCTTATATTTAATTCCATATGTTTCTTGTGACATTGGATCACTCTTCAATTATGGCCCTTCTCAACTTATTATTATGGATTAGGCAAATTTTGGTATGTAGGGCAAATTTAGCTAACAAGACCTTTGATTATGTTCACCACCTCATCAACCCTTAGAAGATAGGATGAAACATTATATTATTCCTTAATTTTTAGGCCTTCAATTTATCTTCAGTAGGTCTTTAATTTATCCAACTTAACCTTTGAATCTCATTCATAGATGATCTATAATTTATCTGAGATTGCCTTGGCAGATTTTCAATGGATTACCTTGGTGAAATTAGCCTCTGATAGGACACAAATTATAGAATTCATAACTTGAATTTTTATCACTCAACTTAAAACTCTTAACCAATCAACAAAATCATTCATGAAGCATATAAACAAGTTATTGCAAAAAATAAAGGAAACTATGCAAGATCAACACCCATAACACAAGGATTATGTGGGAAAACCTTACAGGGGATAAAACCCAATCTCAAGTCTAAAAATAAGTGGACTACATTCCTCTAATATATTTACAAATAAGAGAGTTTAGTGAAGCACCCACTTCACAAGGAGCACCAATCTCTAAGCACAAACAAGCACCCACTTATCCTAGATGTTGAGCACCCACACAACATATTCTAATATAATCACCTCTAGATATTTGATTAAATTTAAATTTGATGGATAAATAGTGAATATAAACTCTCTTCAACCATTCACACTCTCTCAAGCCTTCACCCATAATAAATGTATCAAAAACAACCTTTTGGATCACTCTACACCTCTTCGCTCATCCTCAATATTTAATCCTATAAGAACACTATTAAAACATTATAAATATGACCTATAGGTCACACATATATCCTTCACACTAGTATTCTATTTAATCTATCAACAAATCATGCTATTCCTTCTCTATTCTTCATTTATCAACTCTAGAAACCTTCATCTTGATTTATGCTCTTTATAGATCTTTCATTATCACCATCTTCTTGGTGAGCTATAAGATATACCTTAAAATTAAGGCTTCTATAAAACTTAGAATAAGACAATTTTCACCTACATAGGTCATCCATATCTTTTATATATCACCTTTAAGTAATATCAACTTTCATTTAGGCCTAAGAAGCCCTTATAGGTTCATGGAGACCTATTCATCCTTTTAGCATTTCACCGAGCAAAACTAGGAACACAAGACCACTTAAAAGCACATAGGTACTCTCCATATAACCCCTAAGATAACATAAAATTATTAAATTAATCATGACACACATTTGTATATGCAAAACCTATCAATCATTTGCCTTGTACATGACAACACCATGAACAAGCCAAAAGTCAACTTGTAAGCAATTATTCATACTAAAGATGGATTAGTTAAACCTCTAAAATCCATACAAATGATAATCAAGGAGTATAAGAAATTATTAAATAGATAATCCACCTTGATACATCCAAACACCATCAATAAAAAAAATCAAACATCCTTCTCAGTTCACTTGTAGAAGAAATTCAAACCCTTAGTCAACTTTGGACCATATTAAATGCAAGTGTACAACCATTCAAACTTCCAAATCATTTTTCCTAGATTTACCTTGAAGTTATCTACCGATTTTATTTTTATACCACCATCAAATTCATATATCATAAAAATTTATTAACAAAACAATGTAGACTATTTTTCCTTTGTAAATTCAAATATTTGAATTCCAACAATCTTTTTTTAATGCGAATTTGACTATGAAAACTAGTGAAATCTGCCTGAGAGATCAAATTTTCACTACCATAAATTTTTCTAGACATCATTTCAAGACCTAAAATTTGAAACACATTATCAAGGCATAAATATAAACAAAACCATGTGAGCATTTTCTTTTGATACCTTCACACGTGTAAATTCTGACATCATCAATCTGCTTACTTAAGAAGTTTTCCCAAGATGACTAGGAGAACCTAGACCTTCACAATACTATTCCAATGAATTCCTTTCACATCCAAAATTACACCAAGCACTTTTTACCATTTATATGACCCTTTAAACATGATCAAATCATCACTAGCACTAATCAACTTTCTTTACCAAGAAAACACTATAATGTCCATACATGATCACTAAGGCACACTTTATCATTGAGAACTATGCATACAAATCAACTTATAGACACTATTGGCCACATTAGGGACATAATAGAAAAAACCTCAACACTTTTTATGTCTTTAATAGTTTTTACCAAGATTGAGTTTAAAATTTTATTGGTGGCTTCATCCTGGCCATTAGTCTATGGATAGAATAAAGAGGCCATGTGATGAAATATGGGGAATTTATTACACATTTCATGTACCTCAGGTTATTAAAAGGAGACCCATTATTTATGTCAATGACATGTGGCAATCCAAAATGATAAATGATATAGTTCAAGATAAATTTAGTAATCCTAGATTTAGTAATATTGGTTAGGGGAATAACTTACACCCATTTGGTGAAATTATTAGTGGCCCGATGATGAAATGATGACCATCTGAGGAAGCGAGGTAAAGATTAATAGAAAAATTTAGAATCTAAGTGGAAAAGGGACATGGAGTAACAATGGGTTATAATTCCATGGTAGGAATATAAACATTATGAGATAAGTGTTGACACTTCTCACATTTTTGTATGTTAGTGATGGTGTCATGTTTGAAAGTGGGTCATATACATATCATCATGTGAATATTGTAGGTATTTTCATGGCCACAAAAGTGACCACCTCAAAAACCATTATGGCAATGGAAGATGACATTTTATGAATCATCTTGGTCAACACACATTAGTAGCATGCTATCAAAGGCTTTTTAATAGATAACCTCATCTGAGATAACATATTTGGATGCTCTGATATGAAGGTGATGCCTCTTCTATGAATTTATGCCCTTGGTATAAGTATGATCAATTACATAATTAGTGATATCAACATAAAAAGGAGAGTAAATAATTATGGGTTTATCTATATGAAAAATTGATTCATCAAGAAAGTTAGTATCAATAAGATCATATACCTCTAAGGGAGAATTTACCAACCAATCATAAATGATTTATCCATTAATAAAATTTTGGTTAACATATGTGAGTTTAAACTCCCTCAAAATCATGATGAAACACCTAATATTTTGTTAAATAGTTGGTTGGGTTAATAATTTTTACAAGGCTTGATATCTTATTATAACAGTCATTCCTTGGTTAAGTATGTAATAGTGTAATCGATTGGTTGAAAACATAATGACCAAATACTCCTTATCTACATGATTATACTATGTATTGTAGTCAATTATGGCATGGCTAATGAAATATATGGCATGCTAATTTATATCATATTTCTCCTAGGCTAACATGTAGGGAATGAACACCATAATTTACCTAATGTAAATTTGATAGGTCTATTAGCCTTGGGTGCCATGAGTGTTAGAGGTGACATAAAAAAACATTTTACTGATTTAAATGCATATTGGAAACCACTCATCTAATTAAATCCACTCACATTTTTGAGTAGATTATATATGGAATGAACTACATATGTAAGGTTAGGTATAAATATTCGAATTACCCCAACTTCCCTAGGAATTATCTAATTCCTAAATCATTAGTAGGAAGGGTCATGTCTAAAATTACACTAATTTTGGTTGGGTCAATGTTGATTCCACATTGAGAGATGATATAGCTGAGGAGTTTTCCACCTATGACTTTAAGCGAACATTTTTATATATTGAGGGTGATACCATATTAAATAAAACATGTGATAATGGTGTGAAACACTTATAAATGGTCAATCCTCCATCTTGATTTTTTGAGAAGATCATCCACATAAACCTATGCTATATTATTTATGAGATCATGAAAGATATGGGTCATGGCTCATTGATATGTTACTCTAATGTTTTAAAGCCAAAGGACATGACTACATAAAATTATATCCCATATGGTGTAGGAAAGGAGGTCTTGCTTTGATATTTTTTAAAGACATAGATTTTGTTATATCTAGAGAATACATACATAAGGGACAACAAATCATAACTTGTCATAACATAAAATATGATGTAATTGAAGGGAAAAGGAAAATCATCTATAGGAAATACTTTATTAATATAATGAAAATTGATGTACCCTAAATTTGTTGTTCTTCTTAAGAAAGAGAATGATGTTGGACATCCATTTAGAACAATCCATAGGTTTTATGAACCCTACTTTGAGAAGGTTTATAACCTCTTCCTTCACCTTTAACACAACTTTGGGCTTGATGGGCATAAAAATTTGTTTTATGTGTTTTTATTCAAGAATCATAACTATATTATGAATGACTACTTTAGGTTTTATATCTACCATATCCATGTAATAAAATACAAAAACTTTGGAAAGATCAGTACATAATTTCTTATGATTTTCCACCTCTTGTGGTGAGAGATAAGATTTGAGTTACAAGATTTTAGGGATTTATTTAGTCTCTATTTTTGTATCAATGGTATCTTTTATAAGGGAGGCATTCCATTCTTTGAATTAATCAAGAGTAGGGGGAAGATCAACATATTTACCTTTTGTGATAAATACATCAATTTCTTCATCAGAAGAAAAATAATATTCAACTTTGAAATATGAATCATAGTAGTCACCTCTGAGGGTGGATACAAGATAATAGGTAAGAGTGAAGCCTCTCATGTGATGGAAATATGGGAGGTCATCATAAGCATGTAGGAAATATATAATGGCCTTCTCATTCTCATATATGTCAAGGAATGAGAGAATAATATCTTTCCCAATGTAAGTGAGGTTTTGGTCATGAGACACCTTTTGGACAAGGGGTTTTACCTAACAGAGACTATAAAATATGATTAAGGTATTAGGGGATGAGTATCAAAACATGAGAAATAAGTAACCATAAAGTTTGTAAGTTGATTAATTTATCTAGGGATGAATTCTATGGAAATGATGTCAACATCCTTGGAAACTTCACACACTTTAGTTTTATATAAATGAAGATGTTTAATTTTAGTCTAATAAATCTATGAGACTTGGTTAATGACTAGTTATGAATCACCTTAGATCTTCAAGTTTTGGACTCTTAATAATTTGGTGATGAGCATTTTAAGCAACAAGGATTCATATTAAATTGCATAGTTTTTACACTCAAAGTCCAATTTAAAATTGAAAGGCATAATTCATTCTTATCGGGAGATCAGGATGACTCATGCCTCTACACCAAGATGACATTTGGCCCAATCATAATGAAGGGTCCATTAATCATTCTTAAGAGGAAAATCATTATTATCTAAAGGGGACCTCTTGTTCTTCTAAAATCATAACCATATCGATAACCAATATGCTATCTAACCTATCTTGGGTCTATTGGTATTGAGATTCATAGAGATTGTAAGTTCCTACTCATTATGGGTCAAAAAGAAGTATAAGTAGTGTAACATTTTCTAGTATATTGATGATTTCAGTCGTGTACATGGTCAAGATGACTGACATCAATATATCATCATAAACACTTACATTGTTTGTTGTTATAACTTCCTTTTCTTTAGGTTTATCTTTTAAAAACAATTTAGGAAGATCTGCCCTTTTTTCAAAACAACCACTTTGGGCTTCATGGTATCTTTGAATGTGATTAGATGTGGGTGTTTTTCCACACCATTGGTAGGTAGATGGTAATCAATATGTAACCCTAGTTGATTTTTTATGTTATTTGAATGAAATCAAATGGCTTGGGATCCCTTTGGGAAATACACACCTTTCTAATATGGAGGAAACTTATCTATTGTAAAAGGCTAAAATGGATTGCCTTCATCTTATGAATCCAAGGTCTACCTAATATCATGTCGTAATTGGTATATTTATAAATTACATAGAATTTTGTTAATATGGTCTTGAGACCTTGGGTAACTAGAAGCATGATGGTGCTACTAGAAGTGGACTTGAGGCTATTATAGTTGCAAAGGGTATTTTAGGTGGTTAAATAATTGGTTCCCCATAACCAAGTTTTTTTAGGAATGAAAAGGGGACTATGTTTATGGCTGCTCCATTGTTGACCATTGCTCATTTTACATAGTTTTTATAAATCTAAACTTGTATAAAAAAGTTGGATCCCCCTCCTATCCATCTCAAAGTCAAGATGGAGACTCCTAAGGTAAAATAAATAAATATAATCCCTCAAACTCTACCTTATAGGAAACATGTCGAGACTAATATGGTTGATATAGGATTGAGGTGGAGTCACACTAGATCAATGCCCCAACCCTAGAGAATTAAAAAATGTTGAATGGTTGGTAAAAAAATTCTTGAGAAAATTAAGAAATAATATGTGGGAGAATGTCTTCATAAGGTTTTCAACTAAGTCATAATTTCCAATAGGTTTTGAGAGGACATCATCATCTAGGATGTTGGAAGGGTGAGGAGTTATGGGTTGATATTCCCATGTTGGAGTAGTGATAATTTCATCCTCTTTAGTTTCTGGCTCTACAACTACTATCATTCTAGGTTTCCCTTGGACCCTAAATTGGAGAGCCACTTCAAGGTTGATTATACTAGAGGTAGAATCCTCAACATCATGAGTGCATGCCAGTATAGGTTGGTTGTGTTTGATTGGTTGATTTTTTTAGTTATTTTATGGTTAGTTTTGGGTAACTCACACTTGATGGTTTGGGAAAGGGTTTGATATATTTTGAGTTTTTGGGTTTTAGGGGTTACAAGACCATTGAATTGGCCTTGAGGGTTTGTATTTACATTCCTTAGGAACATAGTTTGCCTTTTTTATTCAAGGAGTCTTTGGATTAACTTATTATACTCTTGAAAAGAACAAGTTTCATGTCCAATCACTCTATGGAAGAGGCAATAGACATTGGGATTAGATTGCCTAGGCCTCTTATTTTATCCATATTAGCTAAACTCCTATTAATTGGTCCCTTGGTAAAAGGGTTGGTTTTAGAATTGGGGGAGTGGTCAACATGTTAAATTAGATGTTACATGGTGAAGGATGATTGAAATCAACCACATGAACTATAGGTAGATGATTTTGGTTCCTTATACCTAAATTATTACTTATGTTATTGTTATTCAAGGGTTGTGATAAGTTATTATTGATAAGGTTTGGTTTCATATTTTGATATATTATACCATGAGTGGTGGAATTATTATTTTTGTTGAGAATATTAGGGCCTTGATTGATGTCATTATGTAGACACCAAAAATCTACACACAATGATTCCAAATGTCATAATTCCCCTGGACCACCTTAGGACCCCCTTGGGCCTAACCATTAGCCTTTCTACTAACAACCAAGACTAACCTTAGTCAACTTGACATACTAACCAAACCCACCTTTTAAACCAAATTTGACCTTGACCCTTGACCATTGAAAGTCACCCTAACCATCGATGGTCACCTTAACCATCGATAATCAAGTTCCACCATCTAAACTAAATTAACCAACCCTTCAATTATAACTTACTTTTATATAATTATAATGTCTAATTCATGTATGAGCCCATGCATGACAAATTTAAAATTAGATATCAATTTGGACCCCTTGTTAATTTTTTATTGTACCTCTCCTTCCTTCCTATAAGAAGAGAGGAGCAGGGAGTGAAAAAGGATATGAATCTAAGAATTTAAGAGATTTTGCATCTAGATCTTATTTTTTAGGTCTTATTTTAGTAATCCAATGATCCATCACATTAGAGAGACAACTTACCACCACCACTCGATCAATAACCAAGTACCGTTACTCTATCAAAACCATGTCAGACTCTACCAATGAGCCAACCATTCACTAGATCAACTTTATACAAGCTAGGTCATCTTCCCAATCCATAGAAGATCTCTTCACAATCATATAATTTAATGCATGCATAATAAAACATGTTTTTAAATGATACTCATATCTAGTTTATTTTTCTTATTTTCTCAAAATATAAGCTAAAAGTCACTGAAACATTTTAGCATGCCTGATGGGACCTTGAGTCTTTACCTGGGTTTATTTTGTTTGAATATACATGATCTTATCCCTATTATATGCTCATAAACAAAACTAAAATTTCTTTTGTGTTTAAAACTAACTGCATAAATTGATTACTTTCAAGTTTAGCTCACATAGTTTAAATTAAAGCAAAGTAATTCAATCGTAGTATCACTTTTGTTGCACACACTAAACCAAACCACCTACATCAATAAAATAACTTGAGACAAGGTCTAACTAGGATTTCATCACCTAATGGTCACCTTACCCTTTCTTGAAAATTTTACTTGGAGGTCATTACCAAGGATAGAACTAACTCAACCCTCTAGTCGAGTATAAACTCTGAAAATTGGTATATATTAGCTATGCAACTGACACCCTTATCATTGTGGTGTGTGAAGTGAGGGGGTAGGCCCAATACCAAGCTAAATATTGATTTCCAATATAGATCCTTTTGAGAACCTAAACACAACCTGATACCAAACATATATTTATTTTCTAGTACCTACTCTATCATCCCAAGTGGAGTCACTCAATTTCTTAAAAGCTTAAGGCATAAGCCAAAAGAGAGACTAAAAGTAACTTTAGGGATTAACATACTTTTTAGAGTGTGATTGCTTTCCTTGATCATTTCTTGTCTTATCTTTGTTTGAGTTGTGATATTGTTTATTTATTCTCTTTCATTTATCTTTTATGGTTCTAACTCACCAAAAATGAAAGAACTTAGTAGAACAAAACCCATCTCCTAGCCAATGAACCTCTCCCACCTCCTCATCCATGGAGTACATTTTTGAACCAGAGAACTCTCTTCATCCTTTGAGAAGTCATTTCCCTTGGGAAGTCCCCCAAAGGAGATATATACTTTTCCACCTTCTTAGATAATAATCTTCTAAACCTTCAACATTATCTTAACACCATGATTCATCATACCCCTACTTCAGATCCACCTATGGACCCACCTTATGTATGCCTTCCCACCTTATGGGAAACACTTTTATTGCCATAGTCACCACCCAACCACTAAATACCCAAGATTATTCATATACCAATAATCACTTTGATACTACTGTAGAAAACTAACCTGCCCAACCTACAAACACCCTTATACCTTACATCCCCACCAACAACTCCTCTACCTTAGGAGAAACCCAACCAATAGCCACCTATACTCCCCTCACCTTAGGAGTACCTATTACAAGCATTACCAACCTTTATTTGGCTACCCTAAATCTACCAACCACTACCCCACTTCAAAATCTTATGGTGTCTATACCATCTACTTTACCACTAATCAGTACAAAGGTCACTACCCTTCCTGTTACTACCAACCCAACCATAGATTCTACCCAACAAGTGCCCATTGTACCAAACATAGGTTACATCCCTAACCCATAAGGGCATGTAAATCTACCTAATACCAAACCACTCACATCCACCTACCCTTACATATCCTCCACCCAACCATTGATTTCCACATATTAATATGTGGCAGCTTCTCAACCTCCTACCAATTATCAATATGTCACACAACCACCACAATAATATGTACCTTACAACCTTTTAGGTACACAACCCTAAGAAGATCTAATGAAAATGCTCATGGATAAAATTACTAATTTAGAGTCATCCATTTCTAGAGCTCACAACATCTTATCATATGACTAGATTTGTAATGAAACCATTCACCCCTCTATCCCTATCAGACCATATCCTCCTCAGTGGGACCTTCCCAAGTTTTCTAAATTTAAAAGTAAGATCCACAACAACACCTTAAGACATTTAGGCATGCATGTTATTTGATTGCCTATGATGATGACCTCCTTCTTTGTACCTTTCCCATGTCACTATTTGGTCCAACATTAGACTGGTATAGCGCCATAACCAAACACTCTCACTTCTCCTTCACCTAGCTGGCCCAAAACTTCTTAGATCAATTTTAAATAAACATCTCCAAGAATGTTTCCATCGTAGATCTTTACTCTATCTAAATTTTTTATGATGAATCTATTTCCAATTTTGTAGCTCATTGGAGAAGCCTAATCAACCAACTTTCCTTCTCTTTACCCCAACCCAAATTGATAAATTTTTTTCTCAGGCATGTGCCAAGCACATCTCTTCCACATTATGTGTTCAGAGATTTAAAACTTCTGATAAATATTTTACCATGACACATAAGATAGAAAATAGAGCCATCAATGAGGGAAAGTTAAAGTTGAAAAACAAGAACTCTACCTGTAAAAAAAATGAAGCCTCTTCCTCCAAACTAAGCAACCAAACCAACACTAATGCCAAAAGAAAGAGAAATAAAAATGTGGTTGTCCTTAAAACCACTCTTGCCCCATCTATCTATCAATCAAACCCCTCTAACTTCTCAAAACAAAATATGAGGAACCAAAACCAAAATATTCAGAAGCAATTTAATCCACATGGGGAATTTTATGATTCAGTCCTGAAGAAGTTGCTGAAAGCTAATATCATACAACTTCCTCCTATCAAAATTCTTCAAAAATTTGATTCATCCCATCCTACACCTAGGTTGTAAAATGAGAATGACCTATGTGCTTTCCATCATGTACTTGGGAATGACATTAGTAGGTGTAATACCTTCAAAATCATTATCTAAACCCTCATTAAAAAGGGGGAGTTTGTGTTGGACAACCCAATGCACCTCCAAAATAAGCCCTTGATATTTTCAAACAACCTTTTCCTAATCATGCACCTACCAAACATGAGAACAACAAATCTGAGTGTTCTCATGATGCCCATACTATGAATATGGTTCTTGATACACTCATTACTGAATAACCTACCACCTAATCTACCTGATCTTTACCCTCTCCACTTATTAAGGTGGTGGAATTACCTTCTTCTCTTTTGGAGACCCAAGCTAATGAAGTAACCTTTTCCCCTCCTCCACTTATTGAGGTAGTAGAGTCATCAAACCCTCCTTCAACTAACATACTAGAACAAGCAACCAATACCACTTTACCTTCTCCCTTAATTATCAAAAAAATTACTTCCCCTTTGGAGATCATTCCCAAGGAAAAAACCACCACACCTATACTTCCCATATAAATCCACCCATCCAAACCTTATATCCTTTTATTGAGGAAAAGGACAAGGTCACCATTTCCCTTTCTCAATCTATGGGTTTATCTTTCGAGTCCACTATCTATGGAACAAGACTAGTCTACAAGCCATTCTCTAGATTAGTTGAGATATTTGAATTTGTCTCCAACCCTAACATGGATTGGGCCAACTTTTGGTAGCAATTGGGGATCCCTTACATCACCAAACAAGAATCTTCAACCACTTCATTGACAGACTAACCCACCACTTCTATCCAACCCCCTATCTTATCAACCAAACCAATAAAAATATCTACCAACCCAACCATTTCTCAACCATCCCATTTATCCAAATCCAAAACAACCAAATCATCCTCTCCAACCAAACCCACCAAAATAACCAAAAACATTGGCATCTTCCCTGCATAGAGCTGTAATCACCCATCCTTGAAACTAGAGCTTACCTCACCAGACCCACCAACCATGCACTAAAATAAATTAGCCAAGGATGTAAAACCACCAAAAGTTTAGAGGGCAAAACTTATAGCTCCCTCAACCTTGACCTTTATTTTGGGGCCTCATCCTTCCACTTTGAATTAAAAGCTGACTGTCTCAACCAAAACCCAACCACTACTATTGGTTACACTAACACACTTTCTTTATGACACACTCATCTTCACCAAACCATTAATAACCAAACTACCTACCTTAAAACATCCTACCTCTGATTTATCAAATTCCACCTTACCAAAACCAAAACATCAACTAAGAGCACCATCTTGCCCAAAACCTCTACGACCAAACCTATCTCTTAAAAGACTTCCATCTCACCAATCAAGGCCAAAACCTCAAAACCCTCTCCACCTTTAGATGAATTTTACTTGACTATTTTCTAAGGGTTACTACAAGCCTCTTTCTTGACCTTAACTCCTATCAGACCATTTAACCCTCTAGGTCCAAAACCCACTTGGTATAATGACTGCCAAGTATGCTCCTATCATAAAATACCCAGGCATGACATAAAGAACTAAAAATCTCTCCAAACCATAATATATTTAATCTATGATGAGGATGATCTATTAATAGAGGAACCTCCTATAAGCCTATTACCAATCCAACAACCAGAAACCACTACCCAATGCCTACTTAGTCCCCCACTCTCACCTTAGAGTGATGAGGAACCAAACCAATCTCCTACCCCAACTCTTCCCTCCATCCATACTATCCATGTGGTCACATGATCACATGCTCAACAAAAAAATAAGGGGAAGGCTAAAGTGTCCATCTTATGGACATACCCATCTTTCACCTCCCAACTAAGTCAAAATCAAGCACCTTTACCTTTGGCCAAACCCAAGGTATCTATCTTGGTTTCCTCCCAATCTAACCCATTTGAATCAATCAAGAGAGTGGTTCTCAAATAACTTCACCATATCATAAAAATATGAGATTATATGAGTTGATTCTACCTTACCTCATCATCACTAAGCCATGATAGAGGTGTTGTAATCATAGAGGTCTAACCTAAAAACCCTCAACCTCTAGTAGCCTTTATTGGCACACTCAAAATATCCAACCTTATCACCTTCAAAGATTCATAAATACATTCTATACATCCATATGACCCAAATCCCCCTCTTTATTAATGTCTACATCAACCAAACTTGCTTTAAATAGGTCATGATCAATGGGGGAGCCAATATTAATATCATCTCCTCCCATGCTTATGATCAACTCAAACTACCAAATAATGTCATGTCAAAAAACTCAACCATCCTATAATTTTTCAATGACACCATGGCCACTACTTTAGTAACTATTAGCTTTCATATCTGTTTGGGACCTCAAATGCTCCCAAAGCTCTTCTATGTAGTGGAAGGAAAATTATAGTATAATGTTTTGATAAGATGACCTTAGATCCATTCCATGGGTTGTGTTCCCTTTACACTTCATCATTGCATCAAATTTGAGCATGAAGGTCAGGTTGTCAACCCCTTTTCATCATGAAACATGACTTATCAACCCATTGCCATTCTCCTACCTCCATTTAGCACACCCTCATCAACCAAAGACAAACCTTCAATCATGAAGGATGAACCCATATCTACTTCTACCAATGTGGCATCTAATAGCTCATCTATCCCTTTGGATTGAATCCCTACCATAGACCACTTGGAATCCACATTCTAACATATTTCATTGGCAGAATATTGCCTCCTTAGCCTTGAAACTTTCCCTACTCCCCAAAAGTATGGGGAACATGACTACCAACCTGAGTATAACCCAATATCAGATCCATCTTTCCCTTTAGACCTTCAAACTATCAAACCCATTTCATCTATGGAGGACTTGACAAATTACTTGACACTTCTACCACCTCCTCTTCACCTTGACCATTCACCTCTAGCTTCTCCTATCTAGAAAACCCAAAATTTGACAAGACATACCTCCATAATTGTTCTTGTAAAGGACTTGGTCTTAGAAAATATGAGCATGGTCCACATGAGTTGAATTTCATTGAAAATAGAAAGCCTCATGAGAAACATGGCCTCAATTTCATTCTTCCCAACTAAAAGAACACCAACCATCTACCACCACCACTAATGAGGAAGATATCCCTCCCTCACCAACCTCTTCTCCACCTAGATGTGAGGATGATGATATCATCTCACTAAATTTTTTTTCATCAACATGATCAGCCTCACCTCCTTGAATTATCAAAAATAAGGGGTGACTATAACCATCCCTTTGACCCATCCTGATATGATAGGAGATGACTCTCCTACCATTAACACTATTTAGTGCCAAGATGATGATTCCATTCTCACCTATCTTGGTGCCTTAGATTATTCCATCCAAAAATATCTTCCTCCTGAGACTTCAACCATGTTGAATGAATCCACCATGGATATCAACTTGGGCACTATAGTCAACCCCTGCATTGTCAAACTTAGCTAATCACTAAATTTTGAGGAACTTTGAGATTTCCCCTTTTTCCTCCAATACTATAGCATAGCATTTGATTTGTCTTATAGTGACATGCCAGAAATTAACCGTACCATTTCCTCCCATAACATAATCACCAACCATGATGCCAAGCCCATTAATTAGAAACTTCAATGAATGCACCCTCAGATAGCCATTCTCATCAAAGATGATCTTCAATGTCTCCTATTTATTAATTCAATTCAACCCATTGACTATCCCTAAGGGGTCTTGAATGTCATGTATATCACCAAAACCACAAGGGGATTATGCATTTATGTGGACTTTCATGACCTCAACCTTGCCTACCAAAAAGATGACTTTCCCCTACCAAGCATTGACCAACTAATTGATCTTACAACATGCCATGAGATGTTATCTCTTATGGACATATTTTTAGGTTACAATCATATCCTAAGTACCCCTAAAGATTAGTAAAAAAACTACCTTTATCACCCCATGGGGAACCTTCTTTTATAGGGTCACACCTTTTGGACTAAAGAACACTAGTGCAACCTACTAATGTGCCATGACTTACATCTTCCATGACATTATCCACAAAATTGTCAAGGACTATATGGATGACCTTTTTGGGAAATCTAAATATCATAAGGATCATTTGGCCATTCTTAAGATCATCTTTGAGTGCCTCATCCATTACCATGTTTGATTTAACCCTAAGAAATGCATTTTTGGGGTCTTATCAGGCAAACTCCTTAGATTTATCATCTCCCTTTGGGGAATTAAAGTTTATCCTACCAAATCAAAGTAATCCTTAAAAATCTTCCTCCAACCAACCTCAAGAAATTTCATAGTTTGTAGATAAAGATCCAATCCATTCATCGTTGTATCTCCCAGCTCTCAAATTGATACTAACCCTTCCACCTCGTTATGAAGAAGGATGTATCTTTTAAGTGGAACAATGACTACCAAAAATATTTTGATTCACTCAAAGAGTATATTTTGTCTCCAATTATCCTTACCCATTACAAGTATGACAAACCTTTCTACCTTTATATCTCCACCACCTACCACTCCCTAGGGGCAATTCTTGCTCATCGAGATGAACAACACAAAGAAAAAGCCATCTACTACATCAGTTGCATGCTTATAGAATATGAGACTCAGTACACCCATATAAATAAAATTTGATTAAATTTAGTCTTTGTGGCCACCAAACTTTTCCACTACCTTCTTGACCATAAAATCTACATCATAACCAATATTGATCCACTCAAGTATATGCACTCCAAACCATACCAAAACCAACATATGGTCAACTGGCTCACAATTTTATCCAAGTTTAACCTTGAGTTTCTTCAATATAAGTAAATTAAAGGGAAAGTGATTGTTGACTAATTGGTCGAAGCACCTTTAAAAGATAACCAACCTCCTCCTTTTGAGTTTATTGTTGAGTCCATCGTGACCCTCTCTCAGGAAGACTTCACCTACCAAGTGACCATGTTCTTTGATGAATCAAAGTGTCAATGTGATGGGGGAGATAACATCATCCTTATTCCCATAGACAATGAACCCCTTCCTTTGTCCTTTAAGCTAGATTATAAATGTACCAATAACATGGTTGAGTATGAAGCCCTAGTGATAGCTCTCTAAAATACCTTATCCTTGGGAGTTAAAATGATCAATATCTTTGGTGACTCCCAACTTGTGTACAATCAAATCAATGACTCTTACCAATGTACAAATGATGTTTTACAACATTACAAAGAATTAGTTGATGAACTCTTAATATCATTCGAACACTATCATATCCAATCTACCCCATGATCTACTAACAAGTTTGATGACACCATAGCTTCCCTCACCTCGTAGATCCTATCTACAACCTCTAACTTTAAGCTATCTATCATTATTCACAGACTTACCCAAACTCTCCCACCATCTTTAATGTGGAGGAAACCTAGCTTGATCTTTGGTATTAACAAACCTTTGACTATATCAACCTTGCCATCATTCCTTATAGTATTTCTAGAAATTATTGAAAATATTTTATCTAGAGTACCTCATATTATACCATTATGTGGGAATTCTTTACAAACATGGCTTTTATGGCCTCCTCTTATGTTGCCTACATAGTCATGAAGCTTCTCAGGCTATCAAGGAAATGCATGATAGGATATATAGGGATCATTTTAGTTGCCCCACCATGGCTAAATGCATCCTTCACCTTGGCTATTACTGGCCTACCCTTAACCAAGACTATAGTGACTATGTGAAAAAGTGTGTTAAATGTCAACATGTCAATTTACATCATGTACCTAGCCATAGTCTCCACATATCCACTAATTTTTAGCTCTTTTCATAATGGGGTCTAGACCTTATTGGTGAAATTAACCCCCATTATTCATAGTGACACCATTATATCATCACCATGATTGAGTATTTCAGCAAATGGGTCAAATCCATTCCTCTTGACTCTACCAAAGTAGATGAAATTATTGATTTTATCAACCATCACATCATCTGCTGCTTTAGTGTTCCTCACAAAATTATCACCGATAATGGTAAATCTTTTAAAAAAAATAATTCTAAGGTATTTGTGATGCATTCAATATTAAGTTAAGTTTTTCCTCATCCTATCACCCTTAAGAAAATGGATAGGTGGAGGCCTCTAACAAAACTCTTAACAACATGTTCTCTAAAATGGTTAATGCATCTAGTCAGGATTGGCATTTGCATATCCGCTTCACCTTATGGGCATATTTTAATAGAATTCAAAACCCCATAGGTGACACCCCATTCTCTCTTGCGTTTGGATTAGAGGCTGTCTTACCTCTAAAAGTCCAAATCCCATTGCTTCATATATCTTTACAGGATCTCAGGTTTGAAGATGATTATCATCAACACTATTTATCCCAACTTGAGTTACTTGATGAGTGTCATTTAAACACCCAAAAAACTCTTCATGTTTATCAAGAGTGAATCAAACATGCCTATAAAAAACACTTTAGAGTGAAATAATTCAATATAAAATATCTCATCCTAAAGGAAAATCAACATGTTGCCAATATGGAGAAAAACAGGGCAAGTTTGATTTTAATTGGATTGGACCTTATATCATAACCCAAAAGTATGGATCGGGAGTTTATTAGTTTTCCTCACTTAAAGGAAACCCCAAACCTAATCCCCTTAATGCTTTACATCTACATCCTTTATTTTGTTAAAGAGGATCAAACTCACCTTTTGTCTAACTTGAGCTCCTCCCTTGATTTCACACCACATTCATCTCCCTATTTTTGGGGAAAATAATTAAAAATAAATAATGTGATTATCCATCACAATCATAACCTAATATTGAATAATGGGTGCCATGGTTCTCTCTACCCATGACATGATTCTCATGGTACTTTCCACCCCTTTTCATAAGGGTGGATCCCCATGATCATTGTCACCTAAAACCTCTTTATACCTCCTAAAAATTCTTATGATTTTGGTTTTTCATTCATAAAGGTGAACCCTTAATCCTATATAATAAATTCTATGTCAATCAAAATATAATAAATCAAACAACAAAATCCAAACTAATAGCAATTATGGGTTATTCCTAGCATTAACAAACTACTCTCTTGAAGGATAACTATTGAAAACATATTCCAAATTTCTCAAAGTAAGGTGGATTACTCCCTTAAAGGATACCTATCAAAGTCATTAAGAAAATCACACAAACTTATACCATTCCCTTGAAGGATGATTGAGTAAAGCATTTGTTAGAGCAAGAAATTTCTTAGAAGATTCCCATATTGATCAGCTTCCCCAACCTTCCCAAGAAATAATAAAATAGAAAAAAGAACCATTATCAATAAAAAACAAAAATAATAGAATTTTTAAATCCAAAATTAGATCTTCTAATTAATAATTTTAAAAGTCACAATTAGCTCTCATGAGTAAACTTCCCACATCGATCAGTATACATTTTTTATGACATAGAATTGTTTAAACTGAACCTTGGTAACCTCCAAAAGAGGCATGCTAGTATCATAACAAGTATCCATTTTTCATCCATCTCCCCTTCATACCCTATAAAGTAAGGGATTTTGAACTCACTTGACATTATGTGATCAACACACCTTTTAACCAACTAACGAATGCTAATGCAAAGCATTGGAAGGGTTTATTTTTTGTAAACCAATCCAACTTTGGTTGTATTTTCATCCTTACCAAAGAAGAAGCATCATGCCCTATTCTTATCCTCTCAAAACTAGTTGATATATTCACTAAGATGTTTGTCTCTTGATTATATTCCTTTTCTCACATCTAGTGTTGTTATTCAATTTACTTTATGTGTTTTACCTTAAGTAAAATGACCATATCCATAACCATATCATATCATAGCAACATATATCATGAGTAAAAATAAGCATCATTAGCATAAACCATGTCCATAAACATAACCATCAACATCATATTAACATTATTATGTCTATGAATAATAAGCAGACAACCATTCTTACCACATGTCTAAATATAAATAAAGAAGCATATGATTATTAAATTTTAGCGTAAACATCATCATCATAACCATAAATGACATAATAATCATCGTAACATAAATAAAAACCATCACATGCCTAGCTAGGTGAGTTGTGATATCCCCTCCAAACAGGAAATATAGCAACACAAAAAACTCTGAACAAGATATAACTTCTGTTGAATAAATTCAGAATGATCACAATAATATAGTCTCTTAATAACAAATTACAGATTGTATCACTTGTCCTTCTAAACTACTACAATTGTATGCATATAAATATGAAATACAGTCTTAGAAACCCTGACTTAGCAAAAACTGGAAGCAAAAACTGGAAATTGGAAGCAAAAATTGGATTCTGGAAGGTCTCGGCCTGCTGTGTTGAACACACAGTCACCGACATCGATTGATATACTACCGACATCGGTCTCTGTAGGTCCTTATCTGCCGATGTCGGTCCTCAGACGACCGATATCGGTCAGTGGGGATCTCTGTCTGCCGATGTCGATATCTATGGGAATCTATATGGACCTGTACGGACTTAGTATGGCCGCCAACCTGTCTGTTCTTAACCCCTGATTGCTGAACCACCTGATCTGAAGATATACTATTCTAATACAGAATATCTCTATCTGTATAATTTATTGGATCAAAAACTAAATAAAGATAAATACCTAAAATATCTGTAATAACTTCTGTGTGAAGTTATCTCTCAAATCTGTACCTCTGTGATAACTTTTGGATGAAGCTATCTCTCAATTTGGCAATAGATCGGCTGATCTTTCACAACCTCTGAATCGCACACAATGAAGAGTTGACGTTCTCCACTGCAAATGGAATCCTGGAACCCTTGGCTCAGTCTTCACAGAAGAATTTCTTCAATTTTCAATAATCAATAATCTATTCATAATATCAAACTCTCTCCCATGAGAAACTCTTATACCCTTCCAAAGGTGTGCTTGCTAAAATTAGATTTCCTCAAATTAGAACTTGGGCTTCTAAAATTAGAATTCCTCAAATTAGAACTTGGGCTTCTTAAATTAGAATTTGGGTCTTAAAATTAGACCAATTAATTAATAATTAATAATTAATTAATATCTAATTTAAAATTAGACCAAATAATTAATTAATTAATATCTAATTTAAAATTAGACCAAATAATTAATATTTGATTAAATCAATCAAATATTAATATCTCCCTCAATACATGTCAGATCCTCGAACCGTCTGAAGCTGGTGAACCAGGGAGTGATTCTACACATGACCATATCAAAACAAGGGTGCTCCGCTGTATGTCAAATATCCCTAAATAATAGGAGCATCAAGCAAACATGTCTGAAAGACCCTAAATGAAAACCAAATGTAGAAATTCTGTGAATCAAAGTCAAGCCAAGCTCCATTATGACCCTCTATCCATCCTATTAGCCTACGAAGGTGGTATAATAGGCTAACCATCAAGTCTATCAATGTCTATGAAAAAGGGGACATGACAATCCGCCCCTCCAGAAATTGCTTGTCCCTAAGCAATCTCGGAATAATGAACTACTCGATCCACCTGGATCCCAAATGTAGTAATGCTCTGCACTGCTGTGAATCAATGTGAGTACCTACAATATCATCAGAAGTAAAACAAAGAGGAACCCATAATCAAATTGGTGAACACAACTCAACCAATCTCTAAAATCAAAACTGCCCTAGATGTGTCGATACTGTAGATTGTGTACTTGGCAACTGCAAGTCCCATCTACAAAAGATGGTGCCAATCCATCCCATAACTGATCCCTCTATAAAGGCGGCACAACCAACTGTACCACACCGTCATCTATATGAGAAGAATCAATCTAGAAACTCGACTCCACTGGTATGCCAAACTCATTAGGACCAATAACTCCCAAATCCTGAACATGTGTGTCAGTACGAACAACATGTTCCTCAGCTACAACTGTAGGAATATACTCACAATCAACACTCAATGTACTAACCTCTGAGTATACCTCCACACTCTGAATGCTAGCATCAGACTCATCCTCATCTAACTCTGAAGAAGCTGCTGCTGAAACTATCTCATCATCACAATCTCTATCTCCCTCATCCTCTGCAACTAACTGAGAGTCCAAATCCTCATGACTAAGCTCGACCACATGTCTCTCATAATCCGAGTGAGCCACCTTCATTGCCTCCATGCCCTCCTTGATCTGCTGTAAGTCATCACAAGAAGAACCCGCTATAACTCTTTTCTGTCTCCTTATGTTTTGAAGATGTTGTCTCGCATTGGCAGCCACCAATCTAGCCTCCTTGGCCTTTTGTGACCACATATCACATAACTTTTGGGTCCTTTCCATATCTGTCCAAGTTTGATGTTCTTGATGTGAAGATGAAGGAGCAATATGATCATGCAAAGAATCCATACTCTTATTATCCATATCATTAGCATGCTCTATGCTGGTCTCCAATGTAGAAGTCTCAAGTGAAACTTCTTGCAAAGATGATATAGACAACTCATTCCCCATGGCTGCCCTCATATCCTCTTGAGTCAAATCGACATGTCTAACAACTGGTGTAGGGCTGCCCTCAACCCCTGTATAGACCTCTTGTTTCTCCTTTCTATTTTGTGATGTGGACCTTTTACGAGTGGATGCCATATACCGTACTAATTTGTCTTCAAATGTAGGATCTGAAAGAATTTCATTCATCCTCCTCTGGGTTTCAACCAACTGGTTCAAACTTTGTTTTAGTGTCTTCATATCCTTGTCCCACTGTTTCTGAGTACTTGAAGTCATCATGGATACTTCGCTGATTCAATCTACCCAAACTACCCAATAGGATGGCAAGACATTAGCTCTGATACCACTGTGATATCCCCTCCAAACAGGAAATATAGCAACACAAAAAACTCTGAACAAGATATAACTTCTGTTGAATAAATTCAGAATGATCACAATAATATAGTCTCTTAATAACAAATTACAGATTGTATCACTTGTCCTTCTAAACTATTACAATTGTATGCATATAAATATGAAATACAGTCTTAGAAACCCTGAGTTAGCAAAAACTAGAAGCAAAAACTGGAAATTGGAAGCGAAAATTGGATTCTAGAAGGTCTCGGCCTGCTGTGTTGAACACACAGTCGCCGGCGTCGGTTGATATACTGCCGACGTCGGTCTCTGTAGGTCCTTATCTGCCGACATCGATCCTCAGATGACCGATATCGGTCACTGGGGATCTCTGTCTATCGGTGTCGGTATCTGCGGGAATCTGTATGGACCTATACGGACTTAGTACGGCCGCCAACCTGTCTGTTCTTAACCCCTGATTGCTGAACCACCTGATCTGAAGATATACTATTCTAATACAGAATATCTCTATCTGTATAATTTATTGGATCAAAAACTAAATAAAGATAAATACCTGAAATATCTGTAGTAACTTCTATGTGAAGTTATCTCTCAAATCTGTACCTCTATGATAACTTCTGGATGAAGCTATCTCTCAATTTGGCAATAGATCGGCTGATCTTTCACAACCTCTGAATCGCACACAATGAAGAGTTGACGTTCTCCACTGCAAATGGAATCCTAGAACCCTTGGCTCAGTCTTCACAGAAGAATTTCTTCAATTTTCAATAATCAATAATCTATTCATAATCTCAAACTCTCTCCCATGAGAAACTCTTATACCCTTCCAAAGGTGTGCTTGCTAAAATTAGATTTCCTCAAATTAGAACTTGGGCTTCTAAAATTAGAATTCCTCAAATTAGAACTTGGGCTTCTTAAATTAGAATTTGGGTCTTAAAATTAGACCAATTAATTAATAATTAATAATTAATTAATATCTAATTTAAAATTAGACCAAATAATTAATTAATTAATATCTAATTTAAAATTAGACCAAATAATTAATATTTGATTAAATCAATCAAATATTAATATCTCCCTCAATACATGTCGGATCCTCGAACCGTCTAAAGTTGGTGAACCAGGGAGTGATTCTGCACATGACCATATCAAAACAAGGGTGCTCCGCTGTATGTCAAATATCCCTAAATAATAGGAGCATCAAGCAAACATGTCTGAAAGACCCTGAATGAAAACCAAATGTAGAAATTATGCGAATCAAAGTCAAGCCAAGCTCCATTATGACCCTCTATCCATCCTATTAGCCTACGAAGGTCGTATAATAGGCTAACCATCAAGTCTGTCAATGTCCACGAAAAAGGGGACATGACATGAGTCTACATCAGTATCCAATCTCCAAACATAAGTATAATCACCACATCATCAACCATAATCCATATAGCATCACCAATGATCAATGTAAGCATCACATCATACACATAAAAGTAAACCATGAATAATGAGAAATAAATGAGGATCATATCTATAAAATTAGGAGTCAAATAACATCAAAATGTTTACAAAAATATACATGTCTCTCTCTCAAAATGTACATCTCACCACATCGACACACAGGCCAATATCAAAATGATATACAACAAAATATAATATGTCATAACTATGCCTCTAGGGCATCAATGTATCCTAGAGAATCACTACCTCCTCATGCTTGTCCTCTTGATGTACCTATCTACCCACCTATAAAATCAACCCACTACCTTGGTGTCACCACACTAGCACCACCTACCAAAATAGCTATGTACTTGCCCCATTAGGGCTCATCTAGACAATGCTTCAGGATTATAGCCTCATAATAACATAACTCCTCCATTATGGCTAGGTATCATGCTGTGGGGATAGTGCTCAATGGTCTTATAGGTGCTATGGCTCCTCCTCCCATCTATATCAAGGAGTCCCTCTTATAGGTAACCAAGGCTAGTGAAGTTCTATCTTAATCCTTATCACATATAAGTGTATCCACCTAACCTTGTAAAGCTACCTGCTAACCCTGTAGTGCTTTAATCTATGCCTATGTAGTAGATAATGCCACTCCTACCTATGTACTTAGGGTAACCCCATAAACCTATTCCCACTAACCTCTAATAGTTGGGTTAACATCCATCATCTACCTACCACCATCATCCCACCAAAGTATACTATTACATAAAGAGCCTGTTACCATGCATGGTAACCATCTAGAAAACTTACATCATCTATTACTGGCCATGCTGACAACTCCTTATGATCTAGAAAGGTCTATAAAAGATGTGGTTCAAGTAGTAAGACCTTTGCATCCTCCTACCTATATGTGAGAAATGGGCTTAGGATACCTTATACTAAGTCAAACTATCTTTGCACCCTATCAAATGGGATGAGTTCTACCTCTCTATCCCTCCCACCAAAGATCCACCTATAACTCTGTAAGGATAAGGTATGTCTCCTATACCCATCCCACTCTAAAAACCCAACATAGGGCCTCTAAGTAACATTATCAACAACTAAATCCTCTAGAGCCCCTCTAAACCAATATGTGTCTTGCACCCCTTCTCTTACACTTGTGATGGAAAAGTCACCTCTCCACCTCATAAAACTAACTGGGAAATCTATCTAAACATACCCTACCGATGGCAAACCCATCAACCTCAACACTTAGATTTACTCATAGGCCCAATAGTGGAGAATAAACCCCACACTGATGCCATCTCTCTTATGCACTCTAAATCCCCATAACTCCTTTTATATATAAACAAGAAACATAGGCACCTAACCAAACACTATGTGACCTAGTAACATCTCAACCAATACCCCTAACAACAAGTATGATAACCTCCCACTACTTGAGTCAAGAAAAACAAAACATGATACCACCTTCATCATCATGGTCATCAGTCTCCTATCATCTCTCACCCTTTGATATAACATAGAGTAGCTAAAGCCTCTAGCCTTCCACCTCACTCAGTCATGGTCATCTCCATATAATAGCTCTAGGAGCTCATCTCTCTCCTCCCACTCTATGTGGTAAACTAGGTCACCCTGTATGGGTCATTGAGTGATCTTATGAACATCCTCTAGTAAGATCATTATCTCACCAATAGCTAGAAGGAAGGTATTTATGGTTAGATACCATCTCTTGATGAGATCCATGATCATCACTACATTATGAAACACATATTAATAATACCTCATCACCTTGAGGCCCACCTTCTCCATGTGATCCCAATATACAATAGTAATACCCTAGTGGATCTCTACAAAGATGCATGGTACCCAATCATGCATCTAAATTTTCTCCCATGATTACATGGTCCATTAGAAAATAAAATTAGTTATCTATACTATGATTAACTAAGACCTTATCACCTGATTCTAAACGTACCCTACCTTACCCATTTGATAATTACCAAGCACTACCACATATTTTTCCTACATGTATCTATCAAACCCAAAACTAGTAATATTACCCACAAAGCCCTTAAAACATTACTTTCAACTAAGGCCAACCATTCAAACCTAGCCCAATTCATAATCTTAGCCTTAAATTTTTTTACCATTTAACCTGACTATCAATGATCATGATGACCAATAATGGTTAGGTGACCCTTTTATCTAGGTCATCGACTGTCGATGATCAGGATGACTGCAAATGGTCACTATGTGTGACCATCAATGGAAATCCCCTAAAGCTAACCCACCCAAACACACCTAAATCTACCCTAATCCTTGTAAAATTTTCTTACCTCTACCAATACCCTAACCTACCCTAACAAACTTACCCCTCCCAATTTGGAAACTAACCCACTTGTTTTACCTAACACCAAGAAAATCCTAACCCTAAGGTAGAACCACCCAAACCCAAGTTTACACCCAGCTATCAATAAACTACAATACCAATTTTCATGTAGACACCTAAAAAGTGTCTAACCCTTGGTCTTCCTCTCTCCCCTTGGTCCCTTGCCACTTCAACTATCCCTAACCTACCTAGGTCTTATTAATTGAAAATAATCATCTATTTTTAATTAAATAAGTCCATTTTTCCCTCTCCTTGCCACCTCGCCACCCTAGGATACCCTCCTTGGATCCCCTTCATTCCCCACATGGCCATTTAATGCCTAAGACTCCCATTCCAATCTCTTCACTTGCCCATTTAACCCCCGTCGACCGTTTCATCCTCGCATTCATTTGACCCGACCGCTGGAAAATGGATTAAAGGCTATTTTTAGCCTTTCTCTGGCCTTTTAGCCGCCGACGTCGGTCAACCGTCGACCGACGTCGGCAATATTGCTGGCGTCGACACCCTTCATAACGGCTTCTGCACCGTTATCTCTCTCTCTCTTGGCTTCTCTTCACTCTCTGTGTTTCTCTCTGGGCATCCCGACTCTTGAATCTTTGCATCAGACCCTTGTATCCATCCTTTCACTTGATCTCTCTACCAATCAATCTGACTCTCTCCCTCAGGTACACAGCAAGCTTCTGC
Source organism: Torreya grandis (assembly GCA_037957365.1). Classification (NCBI taxonomy): domain Eukaryota; kingdom Viridiplantae; phylum Streptophyta; class Pinopsida; order Cupressales; family Taxaceae; genus Torreya; species Torreya grandis. The sequence goes on from JARHVA010005074.1 coordinate 676,523, forward strand.
AAGTGAACAACAGGGATTCTTCATCAGCAACAGGTCTTCAACAAGCGGCAACAACAACAACAGAAATCAACAGGCACAGGTATGTTGTACTCTATTTGTTTTCTTTATGCTTTCTAGTCATTTCTAAACTAGATTTAGCACTTCTTTCCCTCAGTTTTGACTGTCACCCAGACCCGGATTCCTATCTCCCTGATTGGCTTCCTTTATCTCTCTGTCCCTTTTCGACATTTTGTCCTTTATCCTAGACCTCTACACAGACCTTCAACTAAGACCAGACTCTCCCAGACCATTTTGTACGTCCACAGACCCGTCCACAGACCAAGCCCAGACCAGACTCTGCCCAGACTCGACCAGACCCTGCCTAAATCCCGTCTAAGCCTATTGCCCCGACTGACGCCAGTCATTACCCCCACCGATGTCGGCAGACTAACCGACGTCGGCAGACCCGACAACTGACGCCGGTGGAACCACCGATGCCGGCGACTGTAACCAGGCCGACAGCTTCTTCCAGGTAAGCCTTTGCTTTCTTTTCTCTTTCAGTTTGCTATCATTTCAGTCTATTTTAGCATTCTGTCATTTATCAGTCATTTATATTTTATTAAAATAGTGGGTTGACCTCCCTTAAGGAAGTTCTCATACTTCTGGGAACAAGCTTTCGCTTGGCAACCCACCGCCTATCCATCTAATGCCTTTTTGTCCAAGTTTTCTTCTTTGCAGGTGTCATTCCTCCACAGCCAAAGAGGGGTGCTCACAAGCGTCTGGATTTACGGTGCGCAGTCTATATCCAGGTACTTCTAGCCTTGACCATTTCTTTTAGTTTCTTATTTCTTCTTTGAATGTAGAAAGCGAATTAGCGATAGAAACATTCTGGCACGCCCGGTGGGACCTTAGGTTCTTCCTCGGGTTCCTCTTCCTTTCATTCATTTAGGTGCATTTAGGCTCCTTCCTTCTTGTCTCTTTCTTCTATTCCAAATGACACTATAAGCAGGACTAAAACAAATCTTTCTTTTCCTTCTTGCACATTCTAGACTAGTCTAAACGTCATACTCTCAACCCTTTTTCAAACTTGTCTTCATAACAAACGTCACATTTCGACTTGGGCATTAAAACACTTTGCATTCATTTCTGCTTGTGCTTGCATCTTCTTAGTCCACATCTAGTAACTTAAACGCATATTGAATAAATCGTAGACACTTGATGTTACACTACCTGACCACATGCACTAAAACAAACATAAAACTTACTTGAGACAAGGCCCGACTGGGATTTCATCCCCCAGCGGATACCTTACCCGTCCCGGTGACCCTACTTGGATTTCATCACCAAGGGGGAAGCCCACTCCATTCTCTGGCAGAGGATAAACTCTAGGCGAGGTATATCTTGGCTAAGCGAGACCAGCTAACCACTGGAATCGTGAAGTGAGGGGAGCTTGCTCCTTAGCACCAGGCCACGTACCAGACCTAACACAGATTTTTGAGCACCTAAAACAATTTCCGAAACCAGCTCTAGACTGCCTCTTCTAGGACCTTCTTGACAGCCAATCTCCCTAAACATTCATCTAAGGCATAAGCCACAAGATTCTAAGGTTAATTCCTAGGAGTTATCGCTTAGGCTTGTCTGTCTCTCTCAGTTCTTTTCTTCTCATCTGTTTGTTTGAGTGAGTGAGGATGCTTTCTTCATTGTTTTTCCAAAGAATCTTAAAATCTTTTTGTTCTCTGGAAGACACAGTCACCGGCATCGGTTTTGTCACCGACGTCGACTTTCCTCTCTTACCGGCATCGGTTATCTGACCGACATCGGCTATCTTCCTTACCGACATCGGTCTCTGTCACTGTCCTTCTTTTTCAAAACCAGCAGCCTAAAACCTGTCCATTCTCTGTCAAAAACCACATTCTAATTTTTTGAGACTGCAAGAACACAGTTTCTGGAACCAGGACTCTCTTCTTAACCACTTTAGCCAACAACCGCTTCCGTCTATCCCGTCCCTAACAAGTCCTATCATGGAGTTCCACTCGGAGACTGAAAGAACTCCTACAGGACCGACCCCGACCCCGACCCCGACTCAAATTCCCATCATCCCTGAAGGGGACCAAGATTTCGAGAGATCTTGGACCTCAATACCGCAGCCCTCCAAAACTATCTCGCGAGAAACCCAACGCGAGACCTTTCGGGTGACATGGCGACGACATCCACACCATTCACCACCCAACCCTTTATGACTCAACCTTTCGCCTCAACTATTAACCCAACCATGGCCAATACGCAAAGTTTGGCCTCCCCATCTATTTTTAGACTGACCTCCATCGGGGTTCCATTACCCCCTCAACCACCTGCAATTCAACCAAGTTCTACATCATATCAGAACTTGATTGTCTCGACCCCTCATACTCTTGCGCCCACAAATGTAGGCGTGCCAACCTATCTTTCTACCAGTGCCGCCATTCAACCACCTTTGGCGGTGCCCAGTCAACCTATACCTTCGACCTTCGTAACACAACCACCTCTAGCCTCCACTTCCGCCCCTGCGACTAGTCATCCGTACATTGTACAACCGACTATGTCGCACGCCTCCTCTAGCCTCTTCCAAGCGCCTTACAACTTAGGGGGCGCTCAACCCACCAATCCGTCAGCAGATCTTATCAAAATGCTGATGGATAAAATGTCCAGTCTCGAAGCCTCCATTTCCAGTTCAAGCAATACTTTGTCATATGAGCAAATTTGCAACGAGCCCATCCATCCGTCCGTCCCTATTCGACCATACCCTAACCATTGGGAGCTTCCTAAATTCACTATCTTTCAGAGTAAGGAAGACCCACAACAACATCTACGGGCATTTAGACATGCCTGTTAGCTTATTGCCCATGACGATGCGTTGCTTTTACGCACGTTCCCTATGTCCCTTTTTGGCCCAGCCCTTGACTGGTATAGTTCTCTTGCCAGACACTCTATCTTTTCATTCATTCAACTCGCCCAACTATTTCTTGACCATTTCTCAATCAACATCACCAAACAAGTCTCAATCACAGACCTTTACTCCATCAGGCAATTTGACGACGAATCAATTGTCGACTTTGTCGCTCGTTGGAGAGGTCTGATCAACTAGCTCTCCTTATCTTTGCCTCAACCTGAGCTCATCGAGCTCTTCTCTCGAGCATGTGCTAGACACATCTCTTCTACCTTGCGGATTCAGACATTCTGCACTTTTGACGAAGCTTTCATCATGGCTCGAAAGCTTGAACTCTGCGCCCTTGAAGAAGATAAGGTCAAATTGCGTAATACCAACGCAAAATCTACCAATGGCCATTCTTCTTCCAGACCTTCTTCTTCTACCAATTCTGAATCTAAAGGAGTGGCCAATACTGTGGTTGTTAGATCACCATCCTCGACGTCAATGAATTACTCCCAACCTTTAACATCTCCAAGCATCACCAAACAATTCCAACAACGATACATTCAGCATTCTTACACTCCACTTGGAGAACCATATGCTTCCGTTTTGGAAAAACTACTCAAGCAGGGGGTCCTCAATCTCCCTCCAATCTGACCACCTCAATTTGACCCTTCAAAAGCCATCCCTATGTGGTATAGGGAGGCCGACTTCTGTCCCTTTCATCGCGTCCAAGGCCATGACATTGACAACTGCCGAACTTTCAAAAACATCATCCAAGACATGATCGACAAGGGGGATCTTATTTTAGATAACCCGAACGCCCCTCCTAACCAAAACCTCGACATCTTCAAACAACCTTTTCCTAATCACCCGCCTACTCAAGACAACGTCCAAACCATGACCAATGACCCTCAAGACCATGACATTCACACGATTAGCACTATCTTGCCTCTTGTCCTTGACCAACCTCTCCCATTAAAGGATGAAGAACCTTCTTCTCCTACTAGCCCTCCATCTACCTCTCTTGTATTGGAAGACGCTTTGACCACATCAACGCCATTAAGCCCACCCCCATCCGAAGACCCTACCTTGCCTACTCCTCAACTAAAAGTAGAAGGCACGATCATCCATGCCCTCTGCCCACTTGAGGAGCCGCCCTCTCTTATTTCTTCTCCACCAAGAGAAGAACCAGTCTCTCCACCCATTTCAACTGAGGAAGACCCAGTCACGATTTCCTCTTACCCTTTGCATGAGATTTCTACATCTCGCTCACCTCCATCCACATCCAAACCCAAACCTACATCTAACCTCGCCTCACACAACGGTGGCCCTTGACCCAAACCAATGAAGACCACCAGACCACATCGGAGGACTCATCTCCCACCTTCATCATTGCCCTCTATCTTGGGCCCGCATCCATCCACTTTAATAGGAGTGCTTCCCACTCCCATATTTCACAGAGGCAATTTGCCTCCATTACTCTCTCAACCCATCAGACATACATCTCCTCCAAACCCTCGACCTATGCCTCTTTCACCTCCCAAACCAACGTCACCAATCCTCACTGCAATAAAACATCCCGACCCGTTAGCAGGTTCATATGCCTTGCTCTTACGGAAATTATTGCAGTCATCTCGTATCGACCTCCCACCTCTTAGACAATATCAATCTCTCGGACCTAAACCACCTTGGTTCGACCACACTTGAATTTGTGCGTATCATCGCACGCCTGGACACGACATGGAACATTGTTGTGCCCTCAAGGTTGCCATTCGCCGATGTTTGGAGAATGACACCTCCCTTTTCAACCACGTTATCAACAAACCTTCAACACCACCTCACCTACCACATCTCGGATCAAGACCTTCTTGGTTCGACAACTCTAAATTCTGCCATTATCATCACACTCTGGGACATGACACTAAGCATTGTTGTGCTCTCAAAGCTGTCACTCGTCAACACTGGAAAAAGGATTCCCTTCTCATCAAGGATCCTCTTGACCACCTCTTCAACAAAACATCAACCCCGACTCATGCCTCTCCAACCTCATCACCTAAATCGGGATCTCCACGCTGGAATATGGTCCCTTTACCGCCTTTGACCCCCTTATTCAACATTAACACCGTCCATCTGACCACTAAACCTCAACCGACCTTAACCAATCTTTCAAACATTCTCCCTACCCGCTGGGGGAATTCATCCTTCATCCAAACCTCGACCAACTCTTCAACCCAGTCTCTACCACATATCAATCACTCATTTAATCTTAAATCTCGACCAAATGTCCATCGACCCAACCCCCGACCAATTATTCGACCAGTCTCAACCAAACTTCAACCAAATATCAATCAACCTGACCTCGCGACCAAACATTCAACCTTTTTCAACCAACCAACGACAATGTCAACCAACTTCAACCAAATATCAATCAACCTGACCTCTCGACCAAACATTCAACCTTTTTCAACCAACCAACGACAATGTCAACCAACTTCACATCCATCAATCAACACCTGACCAATCTGGAAAGAAGCAAATTGGGGCAAGTTTGCTCCTAATTGACTTGGACCTTATCATAACATACAAGCATGGCCCAGGGTCTTATTAGACCTTAAACCCCTTTTTATGTCTTGCATCTTCGACCATTCTTTTGTTAGTTGAGTGTTCGATCACTTGACGTTTTACTTGAGCTCGTCCCTTGAGCAACCCCTTGTCATTATCATTCCTTTTCCTATCAACCCTGCTTCCTAACACTTGTCAACCCTTTTTTTCAAGCAGTAATGCTTTGTCCTAATAAAAGGAAGTCCTTGAACTTCTACAGTCTTGTCCGTGACTCAAAATCAAAAAAAAATCAAAAAATCAAAATCAAGATGTCAAAACATATCCAAGGTCACAAAATCAAATCAAAAAGATAGACTGCTCCCTCGAAGGATAGCTGTACTATCATTGCTATAGCTAATAGACTGATCCCTCGAAGGACAGCTATTCAAACCTTATCAAGCAAAAATGTAGACCACTCCCTCGAAGGATGGCTATCAAACAACAACCTTTCTTAGAAGCTTCCCGCATTGATCAGCTTCGCAACATGACCACTACATTAAAAGACATCTCTATGGAGGCTTCCCGCATCGATCAGTTCACCGTCAAAAAAAAAAAAAAAAAAAATGAGTCATGGACTTGGCTTGTAGTTGTCTCAGGGTCTCCTATAAAAAGGGGCAAGGTTATTCCTGCTCTTAAACTGGGTTACCCTATCCACCTCCTATCACCTGCTTAGGGGACTTCGAGCTCACTTTAATGTCAAAGTGATTCGATTACCACTCTAACACAACACTGGTCAACGACGTAATGCATGAATGGGGCTGTGGTTCTAATAACCTCTATCTATGCTTCCTTTCTGGTCCTTGTCAATGAAAGAGCAATTTGCCTTTCACCTTTTCTCTACACTTTGGTCACATTTAACCACATCAATTGTCAACTCAAACCAAGCTATTTGTCATCCTCAAGGCATCAGACATCATCCTAGTCCATTTCACATAGTTTCTATGGACACCAATACACATGGAAACTATCGACCAGACCCAATTTATGTTAAGCATAAACCAATACTTGCTGAAGCATAAATAGACCTCCATTCATTTTTATCATACATCCATCATGACTATGGAAACTTGCTAGGGATGAAAGACTCTCGACCAATGTTACAGAATACACCATTTGGAAAAGGCTGTAACATCTCTTCCCCCTCATCATTTCGACACTCAACCAAACTCATCATCAACCATTTTGACCCTCGCAGTCCGAACTACATTGGTCTAAGGCCCTATGACCAGGGCTATGTAGGCAGCACTCAGATAACACACCCTCTGAGGTTAGCTTGACCACCCCCGTTTGTTCATCTTTTTGATGGACAAACCTTCTCTTCTGCGACCTTGACTTTGACCACGACCAACTCCATCGACTTTGACCAAGACCAATCATTCTCTTTGACCCTTCCTCCCTTTTAGGGAGAACTACATTGGCCTGAGGCCCTTCACACAAGGGCTATGTAGGCAGCACTCAGATCACATGACATTTTCTGAGGTTAGCTTGGCCACATCCTTTCGTCCATCCATCCTCTTGACCAATGACCATTGGAGATCATGCGTATCTCCTTCGACCTTCAACTACTTCCAAGCCAATGTTGCCTTGGTTGTTTTTACATGTATGCTACCTCATGACTGGTTAGCAGAATTGTGCGCAGACCTTTTTTGACCCTTCGCAAGTATAGGATCGCAAGCTAGTTGATCCCTACTACTTGTGGCATTTTCGTGTTTTCTGGGAGCACTTCCTGAGCCTGGGATACCTGGAACACGATGACCATTTGGAGCTTCAGCTTAGATTGAGTGACCCGATCAGCAGACGACTAAATACTGGGGCCCGGTTACTTCAATTTTGGCACTCCTTGACCCTCGACATGCGACAATTTGACCTACCTGTCCCGTGACGTGGTATACGCGCAATCACGACTTTTGTAGCATTTTCACTCACTTCTCATCTTTCTCATCCACCTTTTGTCAAATCAGCACCCGACATCAGGTTCCCTTCCCTCGACTCCCGCTTTGAGGAGGAATACCTCGTCCCTCACCTGGGGCAACCACCTCCTATTTTTGTCTTGCAGTTCGTCTCGAATAACCAACAAGACAAAAAGGGGAAAATGTAGACACCTAAAAAGTGTCTAACCCTTGGTCTTCCTCTCTCCCCTTGGTCCCTTGCCACTTCAACTATCCCTAACCTACCTAGGTCTTATTAATTGAAAATAATCATCTATTTTTAATTAAATAAGTCCATTTTTCCCTCTCCTTGCCACCTTGCCACCCTAGGATACCCTCCTTGGATCCCCTTCATTCCCCACATGGCCATTTAATGCCTAAGACTCCCATTCCAATCTCTTCACTTGCCCATTTAACCCCCGTCGACTGTTTCATCCTCGCATTCATTTGACTCGGCCGCTGGAAAATGGATTAAAGGCTATTTTTAGCCTTTCTCCGGCCTTTTAGCCACCGACGTCGGTCAACCGTCGACCGACATCAGCGATATTGCCGGTGTCGGCACCCTTCATAACGGCTTCTACACCGTTATCTCTCTCTCTTGGCTTCTCTTCACTCTCTGCGTTTCTCTCTGGGCATCCCAACTCTTGAATCTTTGCATCAGACCCTTGTATCTGTCCTTTCACTTGATCTCTCTACCAATCAATCTGACTCTCTCCCTCAGGTATACAGCAAGCTTCTGCAAGTGAACAATAGGGATTCTTCATCAACAACAGGTCTTCAACAAGCGGCAACAACAACAACAGAAATTAGCAGGCACAGGTATGTTGTACTCTGTTTGTTTTCTTTATGCTTTCTAGTCATTTCTAAACTAGATTTAGCACTTCTTTCCCTCAATTCTGACTATCACCCAGACCCGAATTCCTATCTCCCTGATTGGATTCCTTTATCTCTCTGTCCCTTTTCGACATTTTGTCCTTTATCCTAGACCTCTGCACAGACCTTCAACTAAGACCAGACTCTCCCAGACCATTTTGTATGTCCACAGACCCGTCCACAGACCAAGCCCAGACCAGACTCTGCCCAGACTCGACCAGACCCTGCCTAAATCCCATCCAAGCCTATTGCCCCGACTGACGCCAGTCATTACCCCCACCGACGTCGGCAGACTAACTGACGTCGGTAGACCCGACAACCGACGCCAGTGGAACCACCAACGCCGACGACTGCAACCAGGCCGACAGCTTCTTCCAGGTAAGCCTTTGCTTTCTTTTCTCTTTCAGTTTGCTATCATTTCAGTCTATTTTAGCATTCTATCATTTATCAGTCATTTATCTTTTATTAAAATAGTGGGTTGACCTCCCTTAAGGAAGTTCTCATACTTCTGGGAACAAGCTTTCGCTTGGCAACTCACCGCCTATCCATTTAACGCCTTTTTGTCCAAGTTTTCTTCTTTGCAGGTGTCATTCCTCCATAGCCAAAGAGGGGTGCTCACAAGCATCTGGATTTACGGTGTGCAGTCTATATCCAGGTACTTCTAGCCTTGACCATTTCTTTTAGTTTCTTATTTCTTCTTTGAATGTAGAAAGCGAATTAGCGATAGAAACATTTCATGTGAAACCAACACACACCTACACTACCAATTTTAACACAACTCCTACCTCATTCTTTGACCATCATCTAGGAGGAATCTAGGAACCCATTTCTCTTCCTCATCTATGTTTGTGCCCACCTTGCATCCTCATCAGTCCACTTGATCAACACACCTAATCAACAATCAACCTCACCCACTAACCAATCATAAAATTCCTAAAAAACATAAGCTTTTGCTATTAATGGTCAAATGTTTAAATTCATCCAAATGACTCACCTTTTTGAATTTTACCTCCACCTTTTAGGGTTTACACCTTGACCATCTATGGTCAAGGTGATCATTGGTAGTCACTCCTTAGACCCCTGACCATCGACGATCAAGAGCTTAACCTTTAGGCCTTTTCCTCTTCACCTAATTTTTTTTGACAAACCTCACCCAACACCCACCCATGAAGACTACCTTCTCCACCTACCTCAACCACCTTATCACCTTGCCATTACTCCATTTTGGCCCAACTAGTGCATGTTTTGTGATGAATTTTGACTACAATGACAATAATTGCCATGTTAAAATATTTTTGAACTTGTGCTACCTTGTGTACACTTGACCAATTAATGTATTCTCAAGAGCACTTCTTACCTCAAATACCCATGACTTTACTTGACCCATTTGTGTTTTTATTGGAAGCACTTCCTACCTCAAATACCCATGAAAACACATACCTTACCTAGGAGACTTTAATTTATGAGTATTCCCAACTACCACACTTAAATGTAGTCATGCAATCCACTTATCACTTGTCCTAGCACAGACCTTAATTTTTCCAACTATGACAACCTATTCTATACATGATATTAGCTAACACACCTTTTATCATATTTCATGTGTGCATTTGCGCTTCAAGTTCCCAACCTATCATTCACCCGTTTTTATCATCACCTACATACTCATTAACCCTACACCCAATTATATTTTACCTCATCAATTTTTAGGTTGAGGGGGGAACACCTTCTCCCATGCTTGGGGTAACCTAGCCTTTGACCAACAATCCATTTTTGTTTTACAGCTTGTTGATATAAACTGCATAATAAAAATGGGCAAAATATAGACACCAAAAATGCATACACAATGATTCCAAATGTCATAATTACCTTGGACACCCTTAGGACCCCCTTGGGCCTAACCATTGGATTTTTGACCAAGAACTAGGCTTGACCCTAATTAGCTTGACCTACTAACCAAACCCACCTTTTAAACCAAATTTGACCTTGACTCTTGACTGTCTATGGTCACCCTAACCATCAATAGTCAAGTTCCACCACCTAAACTAGCTTAAGTAACACTTTAATTTTGAATTTTTTAATTTATTAAAATGTCTAATTCATGTGCAAGCCCATGCATGTCAAAGTTAAAATTAGATAGAAAGTTGGACCCCTTTTTAATGTCTTGTTGTACCTCTCCTTTCTTTCCTATAAAAAGATAGGAGTAAGAAGTGAAAACGGTTATGAATTTGAGACTTTGAGAGATTTTGCATCTAGAGATTTTTTTGTAGGTGTTCTTCTAGCAATCTAGAAATCTAGCCATCATGTCAGAGAGTTGACTTGCTACCACCCCTCAGTCAACAACCAAGTACCATTACTCTACTGGAATCATGTAAAACTCTATAAATGAGCCAACCACCTCAACCATTCACCAGATCAACCTTTTACAAGCTAGGTCATCCTCCCAAGACAAAGATGAACTCTTCACAATCATCTGATTCAATGCACACATAATCAAATAGGTCTTTTAACCATACCTATATCTAGTTTCTTCTTCTTCTTCCTTTCTTGAAATATAAGCTTAAATTCACTAAAACACATTGTTTTGATTTTCATTTTGAAAACCATTATTATTTTGGTTAGGGGTGAAAATATACAATTAGTCCCATAGGTTTGACAACTAATATCAATGAATTCTTGGTAAATTCATAAAGTTTTCTCAATTACTTCTTCATATGATTGATAAGGGAACTTTTGTACATCTTCCTTGATCTTCTTATTAAAGGAATGAAGAAAGATATCACATAACTCTATTTTATCCATGTTCAATTCACTAGCAGATGAATATATAAATTGTTGCCTTCTTGTGATTAAATGGGTAATAGATTTATTATTTTCTCATTTAATGTGGTAGAACTCTCAAACACTAGTTTTCAACAACTTGTTCCTATCAATGAATTTAATTAATCCCACCATGAGTTGTCTAAAGGAATGGATAGAGGCCTCCAAGAGGTGATAATATCAATCAAGGTAAATTACTTCTTGAATTTTAAGAATTTATTTTTCAACAACCCCATCCCAAGTTAATAGTTCTCTAATAGTCATGACACACACTCTGGCATGCACATTAGGATATCCTTTCCATTTAAATTTTGGAAGGTTAGGTAGGGGATGGGGTAGAAGAACTTGTATATTATGATCAAAGGGTTCCTTTAGATATTTGACATAGGTCCACATAACACTAAAATCTATTAAAGGCATGGTAGAATAAGATTTTATGGGTGGGTTTAGATACAATTTGTTTGCATAATCTCTAGGAGGAAAATAAGGTATTTGGTATGATGGCATGGAATATGCCAGAAACTAATAGTCTGGTTGGGTATAATTAGAAAACATGTGATATTAAGGAGGAAGAATGTTAGATGGAGAAGGTTTAGGTGTTTGTATAGGAGTGTATGTGGGTGGTACATAACTCATATGAATGTAAGGTGGTGGAGTTTTAGCTATCATGTTGTTTGGAGGAACTTATGTGAATACATTTTCAAGGGGGAGTTAGTTTTGAGGTTTATAAGGTGGGGTGATGTTGGAAGCATTTTTGTTGGGGACTTCATGAGTAAGGATATCCCTTGGGTGTTGGCTAGAAACCTATTTGGGAGGAAACAAATGGGCTTGTTATTATGATGTAAGTGTGGAGGGTTATTGTTATAGTGGTTGGTAAGATATTATTGTGATGGGTATATAGGAGGAATGAAATTGGTTAGGATGGTCATAGTTCACTCCTTGATTTATAGATTTTTGGTTGTTCTCCAAATCATGAATGCAACCCACCAAGGTAGATATTAGGAAATTCAGAGAAGAAGTGGTATTGTGTCTAGCCACTTAATGAGAGGTACAATAAGAAGATATTGGTATCTATGGAGGGGTTAATTTATGGTATAAACTTAAAGGGAAATTATTGAATGTTATTCTAGTGAGTTGGATGTGTTTGGTTGTTGTTGTTATAGGTGTGTGTAATCATTTGCATTTTATTTATTTCATCTCCCAAATAATAGATTCTTCCAATATATTGATCATATTTAATAGAGATTTCTACATTTAAATTTTGAAAAATGAAGGTCTAGTTTCCATGTGAAGAAAGGATCCACTCCCAATAGTAAAAGTAATTTTGTTGGAATCTAAATGGTTATTGGTAGTTTTTGATATGTCTCACACCTTGTGGATTGGTATCCCACTCTTGGTTTGTGAGTTAGGGTTATGATAGCCATGGAACTAATATTTTATGTTTTAATTGGAAGTGTTGTCATTATAAATAATTAAAGAATCTTCACCAGGGATATGTTGATTTCTTCTACATCCCTCTAGGCCAAGAGTTGCTCCTATATATTGCCTATACATATTCAAGGGGGGGGGGTCTAGTAATACCTACAAAATAAATTGAAGGAGGGATAGATATGGAGAAGAAAGAGAGATAAGAGAATAAAAATGAAAACACAAAAGGTTAACACTTTCACATTGAGTTCACTAGTTTTGTACGTGTGAAAATGACATGCTAACCTACATATTCAATGTCTTGAAGTTTGGCCAATATAACCAAAATAATGATGGATGATGGGTAGGTGGATCTACAAATTGGGATGAAGAATGAGATTATGGATAGTTGGAAATGGGGGATGATGATGATGAAATAAAAAGAGTTATGTCATGTTTCAGTGTTAATTGAGGGTTTCAAGTTGAGAAGATATGAAACTCCAAGGTTCATCTATTTTAGTGATAATGAGGAAGTGAAGTTCATGATTAATGTTAGTTATGGGAAAGTGGGTGTGATTAGATTAAATGACTCAAGGAATACAATAGGATTTGTTAGTTTTTTTAGACCCTATCAATGTCATACAAAGAGTGAATGATATACAACAAGGTTAGTACTAAGGATAAAATATAAAGAGGTGAATGGATGACTAGGATTGGATAATGTTATATTGGCAGCCTCAGTTCTTGGGTAATATGATAATGGGAGGATCAGTAATCCACTTATCCTCACCTAGAACATTGAGGGAGTTGATAATAAAATTGGGAATGGGCATGGATCTAACAACTTCTCTCTTGAGTTCAGTGTTTCTATTTGAATGAATATTAATGCTAGGACCTGGGGATATAACTCTAGGAAAAAGATATATTCTAGGAATGAGTGGACTCTTAGGGAGTGTCATGTAAGAAGTAAGGTAAGGTGATGAATAATCATAAGAAGTATTTTGGAAGGTGTGTTGATATTTAATACTTTCTATTTTGGAGTTTAGAACAAGGTTTTAGTGGTCCTTGTCTAGACAAGGATTTATTATTATTATTTTTTGGTATTTTTACAATGTTTGGGTGAAAAAAATAGACTAGTCTACTTGATGAAATTTAAATGTTGAAAATACCAAAGTGAAGAATGGTTGAAATTAAACAAAGTATAGATACTTATTTTTGTTATTATTTGTGACTTTCATAATGCGTGTATGCTGAAAAATAAATTTCAAAAGAAAGGTGTAACTGCTAATTTTCCTATGTTTTGCCTAGTTTGTGAGATGATTCTTTCAATGCAATCTAAATGAATTATTATTATTATTATTATTATTATTATTATTATTATTATTATTATTATTATTATTATTATTATTATTATTATTATTATTATTATTATCATCATCATCATCATCATCATCATCATCATCATCATCATCATCATGTAAATGATATGGGATGTTACTACAAGTGATCCTTTATAACATGAAAAGATGAAAATCAAAACTCTAAACCCTAACAAGTATACTTACTAGAAATTTGAAAATGAACTTTTCTATGCAAAATGGAAACTAATTTTAATATTATTAAATTATAGCCTATGAATTAAAATATTCTAAAGATGAAAGTATGAAAACCTAATGTTCTAATTTTAATTTTATAAAATATAATTATTTCACTATCAACAAGAAGAAATTCAGAACCTAATATGCAAGATTTTGACTATCTAGTTTGCTTATGTTTTCGTGGATGTTTGGTTGAAAGTTATTTTGTGAATGCAAGTTTTTTTAAAACTAAAAATGAATTAATTTATGATGGATGTAACTATTGTTCTATTTAATTTTATTTACCTATAATATATGAAATCTAATTTATATTTTAGAGACTATAATGCATTTGCAAAGAATGATCTAAGTTATGTTTTTTGTGCAAGAGAGAGAGAGAGAGAGTTTTATTTTATTTTTATTTTTACCTTTTGAAAATGGAGATAATGTAATGAATAAAATATATATACACTATTATAAATATAATAAAAATAAATAAAACTAAAATTAAAAAACCCCAACATGATCAAAGTAAGACCAGATGAAGGCAATGCTAATTTTTATTGTAGATTATCCTCAATAAGATAACTCCTCTACTAAAATGACCATTGGAAATCTCTTGAAAAATGATAAAATAATAATAATGGGATAAATAAAAATATAATAAAGATAAATAAAATACAAAATAAGGAATCAGTTGACTATGGCTGGGTGATCTACTGATAGTAAAGCTCAGGTTATTGATCTAGTGACTTTCCTTCTTCAAAACTATGTAGTCTAGTGTGAAAATGATCAAATATAAAACTCCAAATCAAAGGAAATAAGGTTGTGGATATATATAATCTTGAAAAACCTAATATTCAATGTAAAAGTTAGATATAAGATTCATAAAAAATAGATATAGTTGTAAATCAATAAAGGAGGTTGCACTTTACCTAGTGGCTAACTCAAAGATCAATTTAGTAGGAGAAAAGATTTCTCAAAGGAGAATTGGGAATGATATGGGTAATAATTAGGTTTTAAAAAAATAAAATAAAGGAATAAACATTAAGGAATCATGAAATAATTCATGGAAACTCAAGTTTTATATGTTAAAAAAGGAAAATGGACAAACTGTGATGAAACCGCTATAGTATATGGGTGATAGAGATGAACCCACTAGTTAAAATGATGAAACCACATATTTGGAAATTAAAATGGCCAAGATAGTTTTAAAAACTTCCATGGAAGATTGAGGCATGAAGAGGGAGTTTTTTAAATGAGTGGTTATTTTGTCACCAAAGAGGCAACTCGATCTTGAAGGATAGAAATGACTCAAAAATTCAAATTTTGAATTTTAGGAGGATCAAAATTGGGATATAGAGAGTTTAGGGTTTATTAATGTTAGAGAGAACCATTATTGAACCTATTATTAAATATAATTACATAATAATTGGAATTATGTGGAAATGTTTCACCGTGTGTTTTTTAGGTGCATAAAAGTACTTAGGTCACATCATCTTTTATGGATGAGTTAATGTGGATCCAAAAAATATCAAGGACATGGTGGAGTGTAAATTAAATAAAACTCTAAAAAATATGAGGATTCATGGGAATTATATTATCCTATTTCAAATTTGTCAAAAATTATGGAAATATAACAACACTATTAACCTACATTGAAGAAAAATTCCTTTCATTGGAATGAGGAATCAACCAAGGAATTCAATAAACTTAAGAAGGCCATGTGAAACACTTTAGTTTTGAATATTATAATTTTTTTGAAAACTTTTGTTGTGGAATGTGATGCTTAGGGGCATGGTGTTAGTGCAAGCCTCATACAAGAAGGCATGCCTATCCTTTTGAAAATGACCAACTCAAAGGTAATAATTTGTCTAAGCCCATTTATTAGAAGGAAATGTTGGCTATTATTCATGTAGTCAAATAATGGAGGATTTATCTAATAAGAATACACTTTAAAATATAGATACATCATGATAATTTATAATACTTCATGGGACATAAGTTATCCTTATAAGAGAAACATAAATGGGTCACTAAGATTTTGGGTATGACTTTGAAATCATATAAAATAAAGGGAAGAAGAATGTAGTGGCCAAAAAACTTTCTAAGAGGGATGTAAACATAAATTCATTATTATGTGTCATGTATTAATTATAAGGGGGATTAGGTAGATGTGTAAAGATCAAAATGGAAACATAACACAAATACATAAAATATCATTCAATAATTTAACCAATATCTAAGCATTTTAGATATTTTTTGTGGAAAGGAAAATATATTTAGATTAAGGATACACTATAAATTTACAAAAAATTGATCCTCAAACATAAGGTTCTCAAGGAGCTCCATGCTTCTCTAATTGGTGGACATTTAGGATTTTTGAAGACTTATCATATGATCAATTTTTTTTGGGAGTGTATAAAAGGTAATGTACAAAAATTTGTCATATAATTTTTGGAGTGTGAGTAGAAAAAGGTGAGTCAATTAATAATTTGACTATTTTATAGCCATTATATATGTCTAGCGAGTGATGGGAGATCTCCAAGGGTTTAATCATAGGATTTACAAAATTTATAAGGGGAAAATGTCATCATGATAATGGTAGATATACTAAAAAATATTCCAATTTTATGCCTTGTTTTTGGGTTATTTTCCTTTAGTTTAGAATTACTTTCCTTGGTTTCATACATAAAGAGGATAATAGGTCCAACTAGTTAGTGTACTATCTTATCACATGAGAAATGGTTTTGTATGCTCACCTAAAGAACCTAGTTTAAGACCAATTCTTTTCAATTATATCACACAATGGAATATAAATTAGGATTTATAAACTAAGGTTATTGAATAGGAACTTAGTTATAACTAAAAATATCATAGTCAAGCTAATTCATACCATGCAAGCATTCCATACTTAAGCTATTTATCACAAGTAAATAGAGGAACAAATCAAGACAAAGAGTAGTGGTACCATTAGTTCCATAACAAGTTTATATGTATTTAAATAACATAATTATTCCATCTTATTATATGTCAATGATCACCATACACAAGTCTTGATGCATATCAGAAACATGAATAAGTTCAAAATTACATTTACCATTATATAACAATAACCTTCTTAGTAAAGTTGAAAGTATTTATATATGATTCTATCCTAATCATTTAGTTACAACCTTAATATGAAAATTATGACTTTATAAAAATAATTTATAATAAAGAGTCATGGCACATCATTATATTGAAGTCCTATAGATATGGTCCTAACTTCCCCTATATATCTCTTCTATGCTACATATATGATTCCATGCATCTATCTTCTCGTGGGCTAGTGTTAGATCCATACTTGACTTATTCTCCTCTAATGCTTGTAAGAAATATTTACTTGATCTTTTATACCTTATGTGTCCTTGTCCATGTCATACACCAATTTACCAAGTCTCAAGTCTTCAGTTCATCTATGTTTACTGCATCCTTGTTCTTCATGACTTGATACTTCTGCACTAAGGTATTTCACACCTTGGCTTACTTCCACAACCAAGTTTAATTTCTCACCCATTTATCCCTCACCATATTTCCAATATAACTAAGAATAAAATGATAAAAAAACTTAGGGTCTAACATTTCCCCACACTAATTCAATAGTCTATCTCAAGCTATATACCATCCTCTAGTCCCTTAGATACCAAAAATTTAGGTCATGTTTGCTCGACCTGGTGCTTGACCTCCTCTTAATGGTTTAATTTAGTTTTTAGCTTGGAGGTAATTTATTTAACTTTGAATTCAAGCCATTTGGTCTCCTAAGGAATTTTTATAAAATCACACACTTTAGTTGTCAAAAGTTCAAGTGATATAATAACTTGCTTGTGAGTGTCCTCAAGTGTTTTGACTTCTATCAAAACTTGTCCTCAGTGTGCCACAAAATGGGTGTTAATATCTTAGTGAGGATCACTAATATTAGTTTAGAGTGCCTCCACATCCTAGAATATTTTTCAATGCTATGCTCCATCTTTTATTCTAAGTGCATTCTCAGCTAGTTATTGGTGTTGGTTTCTTTTAGTTAAAGCCTAGTTTCCAAAATTTTTATGGGTCATACTAACTTAGAAAAAACCCCATATACTATAGAAACTGCGACACCCACTCAGGACAAAAAAATCTTACATACTTTTATGGATTTTTAAATTTATCTGTATCCCAAGTTTGCTTACATTGGTGGTTGAAATAGTCTTTACATTTTTATAATAAAATATTCACCATGTTCTTTAGCTTATCAATAGGTTCACCAATAAGTGGCACTCCATCGGTAAGTGTTAGATATTATTGTAATATTTATTTACATAGTTTTAGAGTCTTTACTCAAGATTCAATTGTTGTTTCTATCTAGCAATTGAGTTTGTATAATTTTTGTTCAAGCTTTATTCTTTTAGTGCATTCATGGTAGTACAAGGTGAAGACCTCTTGATGCTTTTGTTGAAGTTGATTAAAATCATAGCCTTGTAGATAATTTTGTCATGTAACCATGAGATCCAACTTAATAAGGGTCATTCTTGTTTGGTATGATTAACATTACCAGTGATCCATCGAAAATGCTTCAGTAAGCTTCCCCCCTTTAGAACTAAATCTATGCTAGCTGATGAAAGTTGAAAATAGTGTTCCTCATTAAACATATCCATATAAAATGAGATCTCACATTGAGTTTGATTAGAAGCATCCTCTTTAGGGAAATATCCACACACATACAATTGTTATTTGGGGACATTTTACTGAAGATATCCTCAAATAAAGGGTATAATTCTTAGTTACTTATTGCTTCTTCAATTACTCAACATGACCCTTGCCATTATTTGGATTAAACTCAAGGATGTCAAAATTTTATCAATATATTTTTAGGTACTTGAGTCAAAATCTTGGTCCTTGGTACCTATATTTGTGCCTCTATCTACCCCCTCTTCACCAATGAGACTTTTATTGTCCATTTGCACATCATTAGGGGAAAAATATTTTTATTGCATTGGGGTTTCCTCTAACTTGAGAGTGGATTTATTATTTTATCTTTTAGGTGATGGCTAAGGAGTCTCTACCCTTTATTGTGATACCCCAACATTTAGTTCTTAATGCTCCTATCATGAAAGAATAATGATCTATTGGGTGGCATCAAGTACCTTTTGTTATTATTTCACATGCATACCTTGGTATTTTGGAGGTGATGTAGCCATATTTCTCCACTTAGGTTGCTCATCTTGTGAACTTCTAGTGGTATCATGCCTTTTTATATTTTCTTCTCTGCGCTACCTTCTTTACGTTGTTATTTATGGTAGGATAAGAAGAATTTATTTAGGGGACTCTTGGTTTCTTGAAGCCTTATTCTTAGGCTTGAACACATAATATAACAGATGAATATTTACCCTAATAAGAATCTACTGCTCATTCATATCCATCTTGAACTTTACCATATATGATTTTTTCTTGGGTAAGCATACAATTGATGAAGAGTATTAATTTAAGCATCAATGTTATTAGAATCAATACAAACCTTACACATGTTGGTAATGCAATTCAAAATATTTTTGAATTATTTTTCAATAAAAGCATTTGGTAGTTTTAGCCACCTAGACAAGTTATCGATGGGCTCTAACTAGATGTGCATAAGTGAATAATGTCACATCATAACAAACTAATCTTGAGTTCCTATTTACACTAGTAACTCTTTAGGGATGCACCATTAATTTTTTAATGTATCCTTCATCCCTTTAAACCATCCCTTAATTTTTAGTTTTTTAGAAGGGGAGATGGTGCCTGAATAAGTGAATTACTAAAATCATTCTGTAGGGGACTTATTCTTTGGTGGGTACACCCATTTCAATTCTTTCTTGACATATTTTGGAATGCCAACATCATAAAATACTAACAAAAGAAGAATCACATCCCACATAAATTTATGGTTTTGAAGGTATTGGGCTTTACATACATCCTCCACAATATTATTGATGAAATACATCACATAATTATATTTCTACCCCTAGACCATCTATCTCAACACATAAAGGTATGACATGTCTACCTATTTCCACCTATCTCTACTGCCAGCCTTTGTCATTATCAAGCATTAAGATACATGGATGGAAGGAGCCTATAGTATAATGATATACATTACATATCCCTCTTCGTTATAGTTTATCATTACCTCTACCTTTTTCACTTCTTTGTGGTCCACTAGATCCACATTAATTCCATTTCCAAATGTTTTCACCCTATTACTTCACTAAACCTTTGGGTACTGATTCACATCATATGCCCTACAAAGTATAAATAGTCCTCATAGATGTGTAGGGCCATAAATTTCACTACTTCCATGAAATTATACAAATAAGGTAAGTGAGACAATTATAAAACCTTGAAATCATTCAACCAATTGAAAACTATGAGTCATAGGTGACCTCATTCCTTATATTTTGGTACTTGACTATGTAGTCTCACTATAAGTCTCCCTCATTCCCAAGTTGACAATGGTTATAGTAGAAAATTTGACACAAGGACATATTTGATTCCCAATCTTCTCTATGTAAGAATAACTTAGGGCATTGAATTTATCCAATCAACATAGAGGGTGGATATGGTTCTGTGGAATTCTTCCCCCCCTTTGCATACTATTGATAGTTATTTCGTGATATATGTTTATGTTACTTGTTGTACCATGCTCTTTACTTATACATTGGAATCACTAGGGTTTCCTATTGGATTATAATATATTATCTTCCTATTCCTTTATACTCTTCTTCTTTAGGTATTACTAGTAAAGGTTCACTTCTCTTGGCCTTTTACTTTGGTTGCATCACCCTCTAAGGAGCCCCAAGGTTGAGGTGAGGTCATATGACTCTTTTGAAAGAATACGTGTTTCATAGTTTGAATTTCCTTGGATTTATACTTTAGAATACTCTAATGGTAGATGTTGATACCTGCAACCTATAACTTCCTCAAAAATGTTCTTTCAATCATAATTTAAATATTTTCCTCATTTAAAATCATCACCTCACTTTTTAACGTTTAATTTTTCATTGGGTTTTGAAGAATATTCAATCTAGTGGCTTAAAAATGCTTCACTTAGGCTTTGTAAGTTTGAAAAATTTCAATAGTAAAGTATTAAAATGAGGACCTTCTAACTTTATATAGTCTTGAGGACTTACATTTATTCTCCCATTCCTTCATCCATAATTTCACTCATTAATGTTCTCAAACAATATGCTATGATGTCTGTTTGGCACACTTGCCATTATGCTTAATAATTTGTCTATTTTCTACACTTATTCCATCCTCTTAATTTCTTTGTAGTGCATGCTAGCTATAAAAAGATTTAAATTTCCATTCTTTAAGGTTGGAACTATTTTTCCCTCTTGACCCATTTGTAATGGATTTTCCTTTGCCTCTTTTTTTCCACACTTCAGGTCATGTGCCTCCTCATACATGAAATAATTTCTCATTATATACCTCCACTTTCATGCCAATTATGTGCATGTTTCCCTCATGATTTCTCTTGAACTTTCACTTGCACTTTTTATTATGCACGCACCCACCATGCACTCTAATCTTCACATATATGCCTTTCCTATGAATGATTATTTCCAAATTTTAATTTACATGCTCTGACTTTAATTTAATCATATTTAAACCTAACTCACACTAAAATATTATTATGGTCCTCCATAGGCATGAAAAAAATAAAAATAAAATAGATCCATGTGCTAAACTAAACCTAAATAAAAGGTAAAAAACTAATACATCACTTAATTTTAAAATAAAATAAAAAGGCTAAAATAAGCTAGTGACACATGCCTTATTAAGAATTCTTGGAAATATTACATGAAATGATAGGGTCGAAGATGACTACCATTAAAATAAATTGGAATAAATTGACCACCTAACCACCTTAGCTTGTATGTGATGGTGGGTTGGAAGCTATTAATGATGAATGGACCATCCCAATGGATTTAAAGTTTACTAGAGTGGCACATCAACTACTTGGAATCATATACCAATACGTGCATATTTGGAGAAAAAGTTTTGTTTGAGTTGTCTATCATACCAGGATTTTTTGCTTCTATTTTTTAACTCCTTGACTCTAATATGCAAGAAAGTATGCTTTATCTAATTGTAATAAAGTGTTAATGCATGATTTTAGAGATTATTCATCATTGATTTGACCAATGTGCATTATAAATAAGTAAGGAACAATAAACTCCACTGGTAGAACTAATTTAGTATTAAAGACAAGATGAATATGAGAACTCTTATTCAATCATTTATATGTGGTTCGATAAGCCCACAAGACTAAAAAAATTTGATTACCCAAATTAGTACAATCTATATTACAAATTGTTATCAATCTGTGGCCCAAGATTTTGTTAAAAGTTTCAACAATACTATTAGCTTGAGGGTGGTATGGATTTGTCTTATGGTGCACAATCATGAACTTGACTAAGAGGATGTATATCATTTCATTAAGGAACTAAGTGCCATGATCACTTGTTAAAATTAAATGGAATACATATCCAATAATGATATTTTCCAAAAGGATTCTAGTGGTGGTTGTAATAGTACAATCACATGTGGGCACTACTTTAGCCCAATGTGTGAGGTAGTTAGTGGTGGTAATGATGTAGAGTGCACTGATTCATTTTGTAGTTGGGGTAATGGGCCTAACAAAATCAATAGCCCATTGTTCTAAAGGTTCATGAGCTAAGATTGGATGGAGAGGCATATCATCCTAGAGGTTTGGTTTATCTAATCAATAATAAATATCACATAAGTGCACATAAGTTTTGGCATCTTTGAATATGATGGGCCACTGTAAACTAGATAGGATTACCTTTCATGTCATTGCATCACCAAAATAATGTATTATATAAACATCCTCATGGACTTATTAAAGGAATTATGTGCACTCATGTTGCATAAAACACCTATGCAACACCTTATCCCTTCCTAGTTTTCATAGGTCTCCTCCAATAAGCTATAAATGTGCAACATGTACAACTAGTTATTTTTATGTTGGGTGCTAAGATGGTCTGGTGCAGAACTTATTTCAATAAAATTAGCTATTTAATCCAATTATTTAGGCACACACATAACTTTAAAATGTTATATATCAGGTAAATCATACTCTATAACATGCATTGGTTCACCTAACTCAACATGTGAGAGGTGGTCAAAGGAAAAATTCACTTTTCTAGGTTTTATGATCATAAATAATTGTAACTCCTAAAAGATAAAAATCTAATGGAATAATCATCCATGAAAAATTATTTTATTCACAAGGTAATTAATCACGTCTTGATCCATAAATAAGGTGAAATTAGTGTCTAAAAAGTACTGGTAGAACTTTGGAAGTGCATATACCATGGATAAGGCTTCCCATTATATAGAAGAGTAATTTATTTCCATCGGTGTTAGGTTGTAACTAGAAAAATATATAGGATGATATAGATTAAATTTGATAGGATTAACAAGGATATAACCCATTTCCATGCCAAAATTATCAATTTGTACATGAAATGGCATCATTGAGTTTAGAAACTAGAGTATGGGTGTAGTTACCAATTTTTACTTCAAGGTTTTGAATGTCTGTTGATGTCATTTGGTCTAGAGAAAGAGGCCATTTTTTTTGAGAATTTATTATAATGGAGATGCTATGTTAGCATAAATATGAATGAAATTATGATAATATCCTATGTGACCAAGAAAGGGGCAAACCTCATGATGAGTGGTTGGAGGTGAGAGTTTAACAATAATTGTAATCTTGGCTAGATCTATGAGTAGTCCATATTGATAAATGACATGCCCTAATAAGATCCTGAAAGGTATGGTAAAGATAATTTTTTTTTAGGTTTAATGAAATATAAATCTATTGATAGTGCTCAAACATGAGGGCAAAATTGACACAATGGTTTCACACCAAGCCATACACAATTTAATCATCTAGATAGACTTGAAGGAACATGTGGATGAAATATTTAAAGGATTCTACCACAATATGAGAGAATATTTATAGTGTGTTCTTTAAGCCAAATAACATAACATTGTACACAAAGGACCCCTATTCAATATAAAAAATGGTTTTTACCTTATCTTCCTCAGTTTTTTATACCTAGTGATAGATTGAAAATCCATCAGTGAAGGTATAGATTTCATGACCAATGACACCTTCCAAAATTTCCTTTATGAATGGTATTGGAAATAGGTCCATGACACACAACATATAATTATATATAATAATTCAAATGAATATTCAACCATGTTTCTTGATGATAATCACCATGGGGCTAACCCATTCAACTTCATCAATGGGTGTGATAACCTTAGCATGCAACATGACAAATTTTTTTCTTTAACATGTACTCGTAGATTAGGATTTATTTGATATGGTCACTTATTGAATGGGAAAACACCCTTAAACAATTTTATGTGCATTTTTACCAATTCTAGATGCATTCCTTTCATATCTATATAGTTACATGGGAAGATATTTGCATATTCCTATATAAGTTCAAATATTTTAGCTAATTCTATTTTAGACTAGTAATTTCCTATGATAGCCATATTTGGGGTGTCTTTTGTGCCAATATTATACTAAACCATTTGGATTAGTGCATAACATGGTTTTTTATCAGATGACATATTATCTCTCACCTCACATGCCCCATATTCTATAGGAAAGTTTAGATGATCAAATTATAGTTCTAGGGGATAAGTGCTAGTACCCTCATCAACTTGACATACAAACTTATACTTACCCTTCTAGATTTTTTCCCTATGGTTATATTTGGATGGTGATTTAGGTTCCAACTAAGTCATTTAGGGGTATTAATTTCTTGTAAGATGGTCAATTCTTCCTTAATTTCACCATGCATGATCTGTATTTTATCTTTAACTAATGTTTGATCACCTAGTACTACTTGATGAATCATTTATAAGGATAAGTTTAGATATGATCAAGGTGAAGAGAATGAAAAGGTGGTGAGAAGACCATGTTTGATTCATTCCCAATTAATAGTATCTAGGCCCATCTCTTGTTAAACATATCATGCTCTAGTCCAAGTGCATAGAGTGTCATAATATGCATGTACCTATAAGGATTATGGTAAAAATGTCTAATTAGAATTTTAAGGATTCTCATAGGTGGATATATGGTTTCCTAGGGACTTGATACCATTGTAATTGAGTGTGACATGAACCCAATTATCATGGTGAAATTAATAATGTAGTGAAACACATACTTGTTGCCATGTCAAGAACATGTATTGATGAGTAGCCGAGTAATGGGAAAATATTTATTGAATTAAAATAGGGAGTGAAAAAATATGTTCATATTTGAAAACATAATAAAAATATAATTACAATAATTTCTCTTATACTTTGATTTGACCATGAAACCTAGGTGCTTGATCCAACTGGAAAGGTGGTGCATTCATTACTCACCCACCAATGAGTTGAATAGATTTATATTACTTAGGTAGTCTAAATGGAGTATTTATTTATTGAATAAATACATCATAAACTCATCTCATGAGGTCATATTCTCTATGTACCTAGTGTTCACAAGTAATGCTGGTAGTGTTAGAGATGGATTATGCATCCCCCCAATGAAGCAAACCATTAGGGCTATGATCTACCTATTTATTTCCTTGTGCCATGATGTTATAAATGTGGTTGAGGTCCTCATTCACACCAAATAATTATATAAAAATGGGACTTTTATTGTTATTGAGAGGAATGACTATGCTCTAGGTGTCATTTTTAAAGTTGATGTAGTGCTTCTTAAAACATAAGTTAGCATTATTGGAATAACACCATGGTTGGCTAAATAGAGATAGAAAATCATCAGTTTTGGCTAATTTAACTACTTCAAAATCACCTTTAAAATGGATACCCATAATGTTAATGGTGGAATCTTTGATAACTCCTATAGGCACCACCCGAGTCTTATTATCCATCAACAAAACATGTGGTGAGGGTTACAAAGTGGGGGTACCCATCTTCCTCAAAGTATCCTACTTGAGAACATTAACTTTCATGCTAGTATCTACCAGTATATCTAAGATCATCAAATCATTAATAGATGAATTTACCATGATCTCCTTGTCACATTCAGTATCTAATTATCCATAGGCTTCTTGTTAGTGTGCATGGTTCAAATGATGATCTATAGGATACTACCATAACTAGTTATTTAAGAGGGGAATTATGTTTTAATTAAGGAGTAGTTTATATAGCTTTCAAAATTCATCCTACCCATATTCTATTAAGATAGTTTCTTTTTGCATTTTGGCATGCATGTTTGTATCCTTATCCTTTAAAAACTCAATTTCACCTTGTAAATCATGTATTAAGAGCATTGTGTCATGTAATACCTCTTTCTATTTTTTAGCATCATGCTAGCATTGAGCACATCGTTCTTCATGCTAGACCTTCTCTACAGGTGGAACTAAAATGAGTTGGGAATGAGTACCACTTCATATCATAATATTTACCTTAGGTCTGATTGGTGGGGTGGTAGGACATGATATCCACTAAGCATTTGTAGTTTTGGCAACATGAATAATCCCAATGACCTTATCATTACACTCTTTGGTGATAGTCACATATAAGTTGAGCTATTCTTCTAGATGATTTTAATTTGTACAAAATATGCAAGTTGGGTAAAATGGTCAATCATGTTAATAGTGGTCTAAAGATACACACTTGTAACAAGTCCTGAGTGGAAAATGACCATCCTCATTCCCATTACCACGTCCTTGACCTTGAAACTACCATCCTCCACTAGATTATTGATTATTAGCAACATAAGTTTGGTGATTCCCTCTTGTGCATGCTTCATGGATCTCATTGATAAATCGTTATTCATTAGTATCATCATGTACAAATCACATATTTTACATTATAATGACACTTTATCCTAGATCAAGGGACAATTCCTTACATTATGTTCTTCTTGGTAGATCTCATAAGACTATTTTTTTACAGTATAAACATTCCTCCATGGGAATTTATTACTATTATGTACCTCTACTTCACATTAAACACACCATAGGCCATTATGGGTGTCATGAGAATTATTGGCCATTAGCTTCTCTAGCTAAGAGGCCATAGTATAAATCTAAGTATACATAAAGGGGCTGATCCCCATATCTATACTTCCCATAAATTTGATGTAGAGAGTAGATTATAGTGCCTCACATGAGTTAGTAAAGGTATTTTGGGAGAGAGCTCACTAAAATAGAATAAAAAACCCTCATAAAAAACCATTGAACATGTTATGTTGAGTTAATCTCAAATGATAGTTTTGAAAGAATCATTTTGAAATGTGCATCATATTCATGCACACTCTCAGTGAGCTCTTACTTTATGTCCTTTAAAAAAATGATGATTTGTTACTCAAACTCAGGAATGTCAAACTTCTGAAGGAATGGAATTTTCAATGTTTCATAGCTCACAACTGATTGCTAATGGTCAAATTCATGGTAATATTTATGCATGAGATATAATAAATTAGTGGCAAATTGAATAGCCTTTCATTTTTAAGAAGTGATCCCCACACTTTCTAAATGATTTCACACTTATGAATGTGTTCTAACACATTTTTGACACCTTGGTATTTAGTGAGATGAAGCATCATCTCATAGTACAATGTATGTGCACTTGGTGGTTATCGTGGACATTTTTATGGAGTTCCTACATCTCATCTTAAACTTTTTGGTAGAGTTATGCTACCACCTCCAATGCCATTACTTAATCTTCCTCCAAAAAAACCACTACCAGTGATTTTTCCCATGCCTCCTACAACAATAAGTGCACCAGAAGCAATGGGAACTGAAGAAGGTTGATTTGATATGGTTAGACTCGTAGTTTTCCCAATATTTGATATTAGGTCCACTTATCATTCAAAATTGTGCCATAGGTTGAATTTGTAATGGAAAATTTAATGTTTAAGGTAGATTTTTATGTTAAAATTGTACTCCCAAATATTCCTCCATTAGTTTAACTTCAGACTATGTATGGTCACTATCCTAATTTATTAAAAGAATTTTATTAAATTAAAATACATGAGAATGCAATATGGTGGAGGAATTGGGTCTATCTATATTGGGTTCCACTCTCAGTGCCTATCCTAGTTCTTCCATACATACCTATGCTATTACGGGGCATGAGCCTGTAACTGGGGTTACTCCTTATGCCTCTCCATTCTCCTATGTATTCTTGTGACACTTATAATATCCTCCCATTGACCTTTGGGTTTGTTTCCTCAAATAGCCCTATGCCTAGCCTCATCACAATTTCACTTGTGCCATTCTTATGATGTGACTTACATGCTTAACTTTAAATCTCATACCAATGCATACACCTCCATTTACCCACTAGCCATGCTGCTCATGTGTGAGATATTTTAGTCATTCATATAAAATTTATCAATTCCAAAATCAACTATAAGATTTTTAATATCTAAAGGGAAGTGTTTGATATACCTTCCTTGAGACTCTCTTAGGAAGTCAAACTGCACTTCTTCTGGGCAAAAATATCTAGAGACTACATATTCCAAAATATAAATTTTAAGTACTCCTTTCCACCAGATTCCTACTATGTGTGTCCAAAAATATTCTAACTTAGAAAAGTCCATTTGATGCTCTACCAACTAGGAATCCTTTTTCCCATGATTTCTTGAATGATTTTTCACATACATTGAAAGCCAAACATGTAAGTGCACAGATAATTCTACAAATAATACTTCATATAGAGAATCATATAGATTTTTATCTACCCATGTATGCACAAACATTTATATCTCAAGATATTATATCATATAATTTTCTTGTGATGTACCAATCTAGTGCCCAATATTCTCCAAATAGAGTCACTCAACCATTTTCCTACCCTCGTACAAACAAGTGCAATGGGTCCTGACAATGGAGCCAAAATATTAGGTTATTTTCCTTTAGTTTAGTATTAATTTCCCTAGTCCCACATGAAAAGAGGATAAGTGGTCCAAATAGCTAGTGTGCTAGCTTATCATGTGAGAAATGGTCTCACATGCTCACCCAAAGAACATGGCTTAAGACTAGTTCCTATAGATTGTATCATGTGATGGTATATACATTAGGATTTCTAAACTAAGGTGCTTGAATAGGAACTTAGTTCTAACTAAAGATAACATAGTTAAGTTAATTCATATCATGAAACCATTCCATACTTAAGTTATTTACCACAAGTAAAGAGAGGCACAAATCAAGAAAAATATTAGTAGTACCATTATTTCCATAAAAAAATTATATGTATTTCAATAACAAAAGTATTCCATCTTATTATATTTCAATGATCACCATATATAAGTATTGATGAATATCAAGGACATGAATAAGTTCAAGATTATATTTACCATTATATAGTAACAACCAACAACATCAACACCCTTCTAAGTAAAACTAGGGGTATTTATACATGATTCTACCTTGATCATTTAATTAAAACCTTAATATAAAAATGATGACTTACCAATAATCATTAACAAAAATGACTCGTGATATGCCATTACATTGAATTCTTGTAGATACAAGCCTAACTTCCCTTATATACCTATTATATATATATATATATATATATATATATATGATACCCTACACCTATCTTCTCATGAGCCAGTGTTAGATCCATGCTTAACTTATTCTCGTCTGATGCTCATGTGAACTATTTATACCTTATGCACCCTTGTATAAATCATATGCCAATTTATCGAGTCTCACATCCTCAGTTCCTCCATGTTTCCTACATCTTTTTTCTTTGTAACTTGCTTTTTTAGTGCCAAGATTTCTACACCTCGACTTACTTGTATGCCCAAGTTTACTTTTACACCTATCTCTCCTATGACATCTTGTGAAAAATCACTTAGAATAAAATGATGCAAAATTTAGGGTCTAACACTTTGTCCTTTTATAGTAAGTATAATGTAAATAAACATTTATGGAGAAAATTCATAAGTTATATGGGACCCCAAAGTTTATAATAAGTGAATGTGATCCCATATTTATTATTAATTTTTGAACTAATATATTTTCTTGTTATGGTACTCAAATAACTCATATATCTTCATATCATCCACAATATGGCATGAAAACAAAGGTGATCAACAAGTGTTTGAAATATTATCCATATTTTTTTACTTATGATAAATAGGTACACTGGGTTAATTGGTTTCCACTAGAAAAATGGTGGTATAACATTTCTTTCTATATTTATTCAAAAATTCCCCCATTTATGGCATTGTATAGTTACCATTCACCATCCACCACCTCACATTTAGAAGTGCAACCAAGATTGTAAACACTTGAAAAGCATATTCAAAACCAATATGAGGTAATTTATAGTCTTGAAGATAACTTGGCCATGATAAAAAAAATGAATGAAAGAAGCAACTAACCAACATAGGAGTGAAATATAATCTGAACTAGGAGATTAGGGTTTTTATAGGTTGTAATCATATAATAAATTTAATTTAAGAAAAAAGATAAGGATAAAATTTTTTCACTTAAGTATTATAGTAATTATTAGATATTATAAACGATTTGTAGCATGGCATACAAATTGAACTTACCTTAATAAATAAAAATACATCTTGTCTTTCATGTTTACTATTCAAATAAAGTCATTGGCCAAAATATTCTAGCCTAAATTGAGCTACCAAATCCTTGTGAAGAGGGAAGAATCATCATAGAAAATGAAGGGATTCTACAGACATGCACTAAGAGGTTGTAAATAATGGTGATCATTGAGTTTATTATCAAGTGGAATAACTTTCCCAAGGATGATTCAAATTAGAAAGATGAATATTTCATGTAGAAGCATCCAAAGATAGTCAAATTTTATTATATGGGGAAAGAGTGGGTAAAGGGGAAGGGTGGTAGGCATGCTATGACCTTAGTCTATTAGGAGTTTCAAAATATGTGTCACTAATGTAAGGCATGCATAACCTTTGTTTTAGTCATGGGTGTGACCATAATTTTTGTACAATTCATGTAATTGTGGTGTATTTGTCATGCCTTAGTACATTGGAATCATTTTCTTACTTTAGACTCTTTTTAGTATAATTTCCATTCACATTGGATCCTTCACAGTCTTGTGTCATCCATATTTTCTCATGAGCATATTTACATATGAAAAGTTTATATCTTGGGATTCCCCCAATTATCTTGTAGTTCATCTTGATATTTGTTTTATAAACTTTAATAAATTGACCATTTTCAAAATCCTCTCAAAAGTGGCATGATCAATTTTGAATTTAGACAAAAAATGGTCATGTGTCTTGTGGGTGCATTAAACCATCATGTCTTGATTTATCATTCCTTGATTGTCAAATTTCACTCATTTCAATGGTCGACCTATGCACAAATGTGTTATGATTTTAATTCAATAGGAATATATATATATATATATATATATATATATATATATATATATATATATATATATATACATACATACATACATATGTACCCTAAGCCATTTCATAAGGTTGTATCACACACTTGTCAAGAAGTTTTTAAATTATGTTATTTTTATTGTCCCATTCACTAATGTTTTATGGATGCACACATGAAAAAAAGAAGGATACATTAAAGAGCATATGCAATTGTTGATTATCTTAGGGAAGAAATGTAGAGTCTTATCTCAATTGGTTTAGGTTGCTCACATGCATTATAACTACATTGGGTCTTGATTCATTGATGGGTCAAACCAATTTAGTTTTCATGTCCCTTTGTCTTAGATGTACTGTTAGGTGTTGAGTCCAAATTATGGTTACTATTATCACTTAGATTTTGTATCCATTTATTATTTGTAGTGTTATGAGTATTGTGATTTGTAGCACATGGAAAATCTAATGACATAATGGGATCACCTCCAAGCTATGAAACCTTGGTGAATTGAGGTGAACCTCTGGAGAAGGCTAATTTCCTTTCACTAAACCTAATGCAACTGGTATATGACTAGTTCATGTAAAACTACTTCCTCTTAGTGATATTTCTCCTAATTAGGGTTTGACTTGTGAGGAAAAGAGTTTTAGAATGAGTTTTAAAATTGGAAAAATGGTGATTGCATCAAATAGTATAGTGAAATTAATTCTTGTTTTATTTTGAACACAATGGAATGTTTAATATGTTGATTTTATTAAAGCATAGTCTTGCACAAAAATGAGATCAAAGGTAATATGGAATCTTTATCAAATAAGGAACAAATTTCTTTATTTTTTTATCAACAATATTTCAAAATGGCATAAATAATATCGTAGATGAATCTATATGACTGAAACAAGAATCAGAGCAAAAACAAACTTAATAAATAGTCATATATACACAAAGAAGACACAACACAAGGAAGGCAAAACTTTAGTCTATTAAATTTCTATGGGTTAAAACATGTATTTCAAGTCTTAAAAGGCAAAATAATTCCTCTAACAACAAAAATATAGATGGGATATGCTAGGGTACCCATATTTATACAAAAATACTCCCTTGAAATAAAGGAAGTTAAGAAAACCTTACACCTAGTTTTAGATCAAGAAAAATCCAAGAAACTTAATGCAAACATCCTCCTCTTCAATTTGCAATGGCATCCCTAGTGGAGTAGATGGTTATAAAAGAAACATGTAACTGCTAGGCACTTTAACAAGTGCAAGAGGATTAAATAAATTCATTTAAATCTTCTAGTCAAACCCTTTCCTCTTTGAATTGTGTTGATATTATCTCTCTTGGGAATGAGGCAAAAAAATGAATCATTACTTGGTAAAAATTGAATGCTTTTGGATATTTTAGGTTATACCTTATAAAACCTAATTTTTAATTTGAAGTGAAGACTTTTATAACTTTTTAAGTGATTCAACTTGATATAAAGGAAATTGAAAATTACAACATGAGTTTTTTCAATTGAAGCAATTCAAACTTGTCAAAAGAAAAAATGTGAAGTACAAGTTTGCATTTTATAACTTAAATCTTGAAAAGAAGATAATTAAAAATTACAAGTGGTTCTCTCTCAAAAAACATTATCAAAATGATAGTTGTAATTTACAACTTACAACTTTACAATAGATCTTACAACAAAAAATATAATTTAAAGAATGCATTTCTATAATTAATTTGAAAAAATTAATCCAAAACGATGACCTCTAAAGAATCCTTGTCCTTTTTTGCTTTCATATTCTCAATATAAGAATAAAAGATACTAAATATCTTTTGAAGGCATTCTTTTTTAAGACCAAGGGTGTAAATATGGATTATATCACATTTTTATATCACTTCAGATAGTTCCCTAGATGCAACTCTATAGACTTGAGTATCTTTTCCCATCTGATCCAGTGTATTATGATATCTGATGAATTAGTGGATGGAACTCAAGTTGAAGGTTGTATCCTATATTGACTCTTTATTAACTACCCCCTTGAATTTGTCTTAAACTTATTGAATAGGAAAGGGTTGATCTTGGCAATCTATTTCTTTATATGACAATTTATTAAGTAAATCTTCAATGCCATAAATTGTATTTGTGGCCTTTTCACATGTTATTTTGTCCTTATTGATACTCTCATCTTGTATCCTCATTTTGAAATGGGCTGCCCTATTTATCTCTTCATGCTCTATAAAACTCTTTAATATCTTTACTGATATGAGGGTGTTAGTCTAAATTAGGTTAACAACCTATAATTTTAGAAAGAATAGGTTTAGCCTTTCAATATCTTCCTCATATTTTCTTATCTCTACTTTAAGAGATGCACGATCATCCTTCCAAATTTTATAATAGTCCATTTCCAAATCTATCACTTTCTTTCACTTTATTATGAGTTCATAAACCTAGTATTTTATGGCCCTTCCCATGGTACCAATCTCTATCATTGATTTAAATGTTTCTTTATCAGGGAATTAAGCAAGAGATTGAGTTGGTTTGGATACTAGCTCAATGAACTTCTTCAAGGTAGTTGTCAACTTCTCAACTTTATTCTTTAGTTCATCTTTTGGGACCTTGTCACTATCCATATTATCAAAAAGAGAGCTAATAATTGACTAAACATCATGTTTCAATCCTTCTCTTGTCATACAACCCAGGTGCACTTTAGATATTTGATAATCCCCCACTACTAGATCTTCCTTGTGTTTGTTTAATTAGGGAACTACTATTTCCACATATCTTTCCCCCTTTACATCATATGATATTTTGGAGATGGTCTTGGGGCATGTCTTTGGTCATTTGGATGCCTCCAAAAGAAAAAAGTCTAGAGTGCTGGGAGACACCATTTGTTTTTATTTTTTCAACATTGACTATGTTAGCCAAATTAGAGTGGAAACCTATGAATTGGGCACTATCATTTGTGAATTTTTAGCTAAATTTACTACACTAGTGGTGATTGTGATAAGTTTTGTATCTATCATTGATATTTTCATTGAATCCTTGATTAATGATTTGTCTATCTCTTTCCTATTTATGGGTTGATAAGCCATAGTTGTATTAGTGGGTCCTTTGTTGGAAGCACAATCATTGAGAGGGGGGTGAATCAGTGTTTAAAAACTTTATTTCAATTATACTTTAACATTATTTGAACCATAAAAGCAATACAGTGATATAACAATGCATAAAGAACCATTCACATGAGAAAGAAACAAGAAAACACATATATGAGTGTGATACCCAAAAGTGGAATAAAAAACACTATGATCTCTATAAATGGACTACTATCCTATGAAACAAAAGATCAATTTTAGTTGAGCACCAACCCAAATAAAGTCAAGTACCCACTTGACTAGGATTTAGCAAGAACCTACTTGCAATGAAGAGCCAAATCATTAAGTGACTTAAAAAAACTCATATTACCTATGTCCATGCTCACATGTGTATACATGCCTTGAAATATAATATTCATACCTCATTAGGCTAGGTATGGTCTAAGAGTGGTTTGAGTGCAGACTTAGAATGAAGGTCCTAAATATATAGGCTCACCCTAAAACTCAAATGAAAGATTTTATACCTTACTCACATGCTCAAACAAGTTCAAAAAAGACATACAACCTTCACATTCCTATATTCATTCATTTCACCATGCTCATACCTCTTCATGTCATGACTAGGCTTCTTATCTACTTGACATCAATGACTTGTACCTTTCATGTAGACATAAGACATTTTCGTTCAAATAATCTCTTTATATTTCTCTGATGATAACACTCTCTCATTAAAACACTCTTATATTCACCTTGTCACATCACACACTGCTAACTATCCTTAAATCACCTTTGACATTAACCTTCACAAGATGCACCTTTAAGATTAATGACAATGCTCAATAGTCTCCCCCTTTGTCATTAATGGAAACCATGATCAAGGAATTTGACAAAGAAAGGAGGTTAGATCAAGTGTTAGTCCATAAAACTATGAAATCAACACACTAACACACTAACATCTCTAAGCCTAGATCTTAGGGGGAGCTTAATGAATAAAAAATAATTGAAAACCCAACTAAAATGCAAAGAACAACAATCTTTACCTTCCTTGAGAGATCCAAATAGTTTTTTCATTTGGCTTGCTTGAATTATGCATAAGAAGTCTTCATCAATGACATATGGCTAACATAATTTCCTCTATGCACCATAGTTGAATTTTTAGCTTGATTGATATGTCTTGGCTCAATTTTAACATTATAACACTAGGCTTTTATCTTCATGAATCTATTCCTGCATTATAACTCTACTTTGATTGAGCTCTTTAAATGAAGAGATATAGGGTTTAGTTTATAGGCTTTCAAATCCCTTATAATGGGTTAATCTAACCATGATTGAGTTTATTAACTTTGGTTGAGTTTGGCATATTCTTAGAATATTATTTTAGATATTTTCCAAAAGTGACAACTCACAAAGGTAATGAGTGTGTTCTAAAATGTTCTAAGATGCTCTTGAATTTCCTTTTTAGCAATTGATTTATTAGCTCATGGGTAACTCAATTAGGATTTTAAATTGATTTAACTTTCTAATTGATTTTGATTAGGGTGTGTAAGTTAATTAATTATTTTTAGGCATTTGGTTATTTGTTTAATTTTGATTAATTCAATGTGTCTATTTGCTTTATTTAATAGGCCAAATTAATTTAATGCAAGGTTATAAAGCCAAATTTGAGACTAATATAAATTCTTGGGATAGGTATTTAATGATTATCAAGAATTGTTCTAAAGTCAGATATGAAGCCATTGGTGGCCAAATTTACATGTCTACAGAAACCAATTTCTTAAAATTCTCTCAATAGGATGTTTCTCCCCCATTCTAAACTTTCTCCCCCTTTAACATAAATGACAAAGAGATGCCTAAAATTTTTTAGATCACACCTCTTGAAATAAAAACACTCAACACATAAGATTATGAGTTAATGAAGTATCATTTAAACATGATCCTCTTATCTCCATGCAAACCTTCTTGGCACTACTCACCTACTCTTGGATCTAATGAACCACCTGATTAGGTCCCCCCTAATAACTTGAATTCATTAATGAATTCTAGGGGAAATAATTACACCCAATTCCTATCTTAGATGTTCAAATGTTGTCTTTGAAAGTGGCTTGGTTAGAATATCTATAATTTGATCCTTAGTAGATACATACTCAAGCTTGATATTTTGTTCACTTAAATATTCTCTTAGGAAATGATACCTAATTGTAATGTGCTTAGTCCTTGAGTGCATAATTGGGTTCTTTGATACACTTATAACACTTGTATTGTCACAAAATATAGGACTAGGACTATCATAATCCACTTTGTCATCCTTTAAGGACTACCTCATCTATAAGACTTGAGAACAACATGAAGCTACTATAATTTACTCAACCTCACAAGTAGATAATGACATTTATGGCTACTTATTTCTTATCCATGAGACTAGGCATTCTCCTAAGAATAAATCTCCTCCACTAGTGTTCTTCCTATTATCTAGACTCCTTACCCAATCTGTATCTATATAGGCTATTAAGTTGAACTCCTTGCTACTTTTATAACATAACACAAACTCCATAGACCCCTTGAGATACCTACGTATCATTTTGACTAATTTTAAGTTATTTTACTTTGGGTCTACTTGAAATCTTCCCACAAGACCTACTAATTACATGATATCGAGTCTAGAGGGAGTAGTGTAAAATAAACTTCCAATCATTGATTTGTATGATATTTGATTGAGATTTGAAGATCCATATGTTTTGATTAATATACACCTTGTGATCATAGGTGTGCTAAAAACCTTGTAATATTCCATCTCAAATTTCTTCAACATCTCTATTATGTACTTAACTTGTGAAATGAATATACCTCTTTCTCATTGATTATTTTATAACCCAAGGAAGAATGATAATTATCCCATCATGGACATCTCAAACTCCTTCATCACATTTGAAAAGGTCTTAGTCATAATTTCATTATTTATATTAAAAATGATGCATATACATAGATAACCACTATCAATTGATGACCATTTTCTATCTTTATGTACATATTACTATCTACAACTCCTCTCTTGAATCCTTAGTCTAATAGGTACTTGTCCAATTTTGTGTACCAAGCTCTAGATCCTTATTTAGACCATAAAGATCCTTTTTAAATCTACATACATAGTCTTTATTTGATAATTATAAACCCTCAGGTTGCTCTATGTACACCTCCTCTTCCAAGTTTCCATTCATAAAATTGGATTTGACATCCATTTGGTATACCTTGAACCCATTAAATATTACATATGCTAAAAATAATTTGGTAACTTCTAATCTTACTATTGAAGAAAAGGTATCCTCAAAATGTACCCCTTCTACTTGTACATACCCATTTCATACCAATATATCCTTTTAACTAGTGACTTCTTCATCTTCATTTAACTTGTTCCTAAACACCTATTTTGTGCCAATGACATTCTTGTCTTGAGGCCTAAGAACTAGTTACCAAGTCTCATTATTTTCTATTTGGTATAACTCCTCACTCATAAAACCTATCCAAAACTTGTCCTTGATTGCTTCTACAAGGTTATTAGGTTCAATTTTAGACAATATAAAAACATTATCTTTATTTATATTACTTGCCATCATTATCTTTATTTACATACTTACATATTTTTTATCGATGATTTATGATATAGGATGATCTTTCTGAATCTATCTTGAAGGACCTTTTGTGTCTTATCTTTCATCAAATTCTTCTTCCTCATATATCTTTATTATTTCTTATTCATTCTTGAAATCCAAATTCTCTGTTGTATCCTTTGACTGAGAGTGTGACTTCTTAGAACTAGTCTCATCAATCTTCACATTATTTCTTTTCACTATATTTTATAACCTCTTGTTATATCATATATAGGTTGAGCTTATTGATGAGTACCCCAAGAATATTCCTTCATCAGACCTTGAATCAAACTTAAATAAGTCTTCCTCATCTCTTTTGATGAATCATTTGCTTCCAAACACTCTAAAGTGTTTCACATTGGTAGGTCTACCTTTCCATAATTCATAAGGAGTTTTATTTCCATTGATACTTATCTATCCTATATTCAAAATATAAAATTCATTACTTACTACCTCTCTCTAGTATCCATCAAATAATCTCGATTCATTTAGCATAGTCCTTGCCATCTCTTTAATTATTCTATTATTTCTTTCTACTACACCATTCTACTGAGGTGTCCTAACTACTGAGAACTATCTCCTTATCCCATGTACCTCACATAAGTCATCAAATTCATTAAACCCAAACTCTCCTCCTCTTTGAAATCATAGGCACTTGATATTCCCATTATTTTCATTTTAAACTAGAGCCTTTAATGCCTTCAACTTATCAAAATCTTTTGAATTTTCTTTCAAGAATGCTACCCAAGTCATTCCTGTGTAGAAATATGTGAGTAACATGAGATAACTATCTCCTTGAATAATTTGGATTCTTTTTGTTCCAAAAATATTAGAATTTATTAACTCTAAAGGTCTAGTAGTAGAATAATCCTTAGACTTGAACCTTCTTCTAGTTTGCTTAGCATGTTGACATTCCTTGCAAAGAGTGTTTTTAGGTTTGGTGATTTTAGGAATATTTTTTATAAACTTCTTAGAGCTTATCTTTACCAGATTATCAAAGTTTAGGTGGCCCAAACTTTTGTGCCATATCCAAAATTCATCCATCCTTCTCATAAAGCATATATCCTTCTTGATCTCATTCAATAAATATAAATTGTTTTTAGTCTTCTTAGTATTGGCAATTATCCTTCTTGATTTATATCTCTTTATATCAAACACTCTATCATGAAAGGTTAGTGTGTGTCTTTGGTTGCACATTTGACTTACACTAAGTAAGTTATGTTTCAATCCTTCTACATACATCACATTCTCTATCTTGGTCTTCCCATTGTCCAAACTCAATATACCATTGCCAACAATATTGGTAGTTGTGTTATCTCCAAATCTCAGTATTGTTATAACATTATTATTCAATTAAATGAACTTACTCTTGTCCCCTATCATGTGACTTGAGAAATCACTATAAATATACCACTTCATGCCTTCATCTTTGATGTGAAATGTTGTCTGAGCTAGCATAGGTTCTTATCCTTTAGTCTTCTACTCCTCCTTCATCTTATCCATAGGGTCTGACTTCTTGATCCACTTCTTAATGGTATGACTATGTACCCTTTTATCTTGGTTGATCTTCCTCATATGCCTCATCCTACAATATGTCCTCTCTGTTCATAATTGTAGCACAAAATTATTCTTATACTATTAAAATGGGAATTTATCCTATTCCTCCATGAGGAATTGATTCTAGCATAATGCAAACAATCCATAGATCTATGTGTATGCAATCAAAAATGCATCAGATCTACAAATCAATACTAGATTAGAGAGGATATATCCTACTTACTTTTCCAATTGGGGATACATTAGATAATCAGGGTCATGTCCAATATGGATCCAATAGACTTAATGAGGGGATATCTTACCATAATAATATCACTAGGGAGGGTTCCAAAGACTCCATTCAAGAGAAAATATGTAATAACCCTAACTAAGTCCTATGTTTTCATATTCACTATACTAATAACAAGTAAATCAAAATCTAATCTAGTGCTCACCAAAGATTATGGCATAAAGTGGGGGTAATAAAAAATAAAATTAAACATGCATAAAAGACATATACTCACATATATGTGTACATAATCCTAATGAATGAAAGAGAAGTGAAAATTCATATCTATCTACTCTTACAAAGGAGGAACAAAGTTAGGAATATTTACCTGTGAAGATGAACTTGCTGAGCCTCAATCTCTCCCTTGGCCAAGGTGATTTGTAAGATGTTGTTTTGGTATGTAAGGATGATAAGGATAAATTATATCTATGATACACAAACTATCAATGCATCCACAAGAATTCTCCATAAGACAAGATCCATCTCTCCAAAGAAAGTATGAAACCCTAAGCTTTCTCCTCAAGTAGAATGGTGGATAAGTAGATGTGAAATATATATTTCTTCTTATTTTATTTTATAAATGGAAAAATGATTATTTTTATATAGGTAGATATAACCCTAAACCTTTCTAAAATTTTTAGTTGATAGGGTTGACCCGATTGACCTAGTATCATTATTGATAAAAACTCACTATGTCAAAGACTAGGTTGGCTAGGGGCTGACCTAGACCCTAAATAAGTTTTGTCAATAAGAGTACAAGGTTGATATAGCTGACATGGTCATGTAAATTGTCAAAAGGGGTTTTAGGTTAGGAAAATGGCTAATTAAGGTGGTAAAAGACTAGAGGAGTGTGAAAAAGAGAAGGCTAAGCTTAGGGGGATGGTTTTTAAGAGATAAGTATGTAGATAGCAATTGGAAAAAGGGACAACTCTACCCACCCCTTTCTTGGTACACCCCTTAGGGTGTGCACTCAAAGAGATTGAGTCTCAATGGGTTCCTACAAGATAGATAACATCATAAATTGATAAAAGTTTGAAAATATTATGGGTATATATATATTCCACTCAAATATAATCACATATCATGTAAGTGCAATAGGGGATGGTGATTCATGAAAAGAACATGATGACACATAATGATAAAACTAAATAAAGTGAATTAAGGAGAAAATAAGATAAATTAAAAGACAAAATTGAAAAACACATACCTTTACTTACCTTAGTGTTATAGATAAAGAAGATATGAAAGATGTGAAGGCATCCAATATGAGGAACATTAGGTAAACCTGTAGAGATTAGTGCAAAAGATCAAAAAAACAAACTTTTTTCAACCTATGCATGTAATTGTTAGAAATATTCTCTATGACATCAGGATTTTGGAATTTTTATAGTTGAAAAATGAGTTAGTAGAAACAAAGATATGATCAAAATAAGGAATCTAATGGTAAATATTTGAAGGGTAAATATTTGTGAATAGTAAAGATAAATAGGGTGAAAAATAATTCATTTATTATTGTTGACTATTCTAAGAAAAATAGAGCTATGAGGAACCTAGCAAGAGTCCCAAGATCCATGATGGTGAGGATACGACAACTAAGATGGGGAGGACACATAGTAGTTGTAGTGAGTGCATCACAGGTAAGTAATTGAGAATTTCAATTTTTTGAAAATTTTTATTTAAAATTGAGTGTTTTATATAAATTTGTTAATTAGACCAAATCTAGATACCAAAATGAACTCTAGGAAATATTTATGGACACTAGGGTTTAGATGGGGTATTGGGTAGGAAGGAGTTAGAGAAATAAATGCCTAAGGCATTTATTATAATTGTTTAAATAGTCATCATATTGAAAGAACAAGGTTGACCCATTCAACCTAGTTAGTAGAAGACAAAATTATGAATGTGCTGACCTAGTAGATCATGGTTGACTTAGTTTTTTGGGGAAATGGGTTGACATAGTACATCATGGCTAACTTAATATGTTTACTAAGTGTCTAATTTATTATTATAGAGGGAAAAAGAAGGCTGACTTAGTTTTTTAAGTCTAAGGGGATAACTTAGTATTATAGGGCTGACTTAGTTGGTTTCTAAGTGGTTGATATAGTATTAAAATAAAGGAAGATGGATTAGAAGAATGTATTTTGATTATGAGTGATGTGAAGGTCTAATACACCTTTTGTTGTTTGATTTTTGTAGAGGCACTAGATAGTTTGGTGATTGGTGGATGCATCATATCTACCTAATCTATTGGAGCATTTGATGGATGTAGACAAATCTAGAATAGTCACATTGGGATTGGGAGGCATCATGGAGATTTAGAAGGTCCCATTGAATTTTGATATATAATACTAGTTATATAGATATATTATAGATATATATGTGATATAATATCTATCTAGTTTGAATTTTGAAAATATTGTGGATGAGAGGAGATTAAATGGGGATACCTAGTGATGGGAGAACACCAAGATATTCTAGATGGGGTGTTGGAACCATACCACCCCAACACATTGGATGTTCCTATGGTACCATCTACCCAACTCAGGTAGGCTAGTTTAGATTAGTAGGGGAGGCCATGCGGTAGCTACATGCACATGTAGATGGGATACAACCACAAGTAGGGGTGGGAGTAGGAAATACATAGGCATGGTAGGACTTAGATTAGGAGAGAGCCATGTATTTTGATACCACTATCTAGTTGGGATAGGAAGAGGCTTAGGTGGCTAACCTAAAGGGATGTGTAGTGAGATTGAGAACTCAAACATCCTCATTCTAGTTTAATATTTAGAGGGGATAGTCTGAGGCATCTATGGGTAGCATGGATATGCCATGAGATATACATGATAGAGCCTAGCCTAAAAGTTGGAGAAATGTATTTTTGTATTTTGTATCAAAACACATGATAAATATAGAGATATTCTATTATGACAATTGGATGTTGATCTTATGGGTTGTATTTTATTTGTGGTTGTGGATGCATAGATATATTTATTTTTAGCATATGTATTTTTATTTTGTTTTATATTCTATAGGAAATATATGTGTGGTGTTTTCTTTTCTATCATTATGTAGTACACATGCATGGTTAAAAAGAAATAAGCGAAAAGACTTGCAAAAGTATAATTAATGAAAGATAAATATACAACACACTATATAACAATGAGAAATGTGTAATAAAAAAATATTTCTAATTATAATAAATAAAAAATGTGGTAAATAAGAGTGAAAAAATTGTTTTTAAGCCATGAGAAAGAGTGGCACCAAATTAAAAGAAGTAAAATCACACTAAATGACATTGGAAAGTATGAAAATAATGTAATAAAATGGAAAACATGTGAAATAATAATTTTATAAAAATAAATCAGTTAAGTCAATCAATCATATTAAATCACATTGAGAAGTATAAATAAAAGATAAACAAAATTGGTTAAAATGGTCTTAAATTAATCACACTAATTCAAGTTGGGAAGTATGAAAAACTTAAGAAAAGTGGTTTGATTCTTACATGTAATTAGAAAATAAGAAAATAAATGTAAAACATTAATGAAGTATGCATAAAAATTACTAAATCAAGATGGGAAGCATGTAAATGACGTGGAACTCATAATAAATCACATCTTATCTCATATTTGACACATGTAATTTTGTTGTGACCTAGATATTAAAAAATTGTGTGAGGAAGGCCAGGTCTTATCCATGGTCTTACACTGTAACTCACAAAGGGAAAACCAATGAGGTAAAAATATGGTAAAATGGGATGTTTGGAATGGTAATGTAAAGTTTTGGTAATTTATGAGGAAGGCCAAGTCTTATCCATGGTCTTACAATGCAAATCATAAATAGAATCCCTAAGGGAGTAATCAATAAACAAATAAATATTTCTCAAGGGGAAATATTAGGGTTGTAGGAAGTAAAAAATGGAATGTAAGAAGCATAATATATGATTCTTATGAGAATAACTTAGGATACATGAGGGACACTAAAGACATGAGAAGGAACTAAGTGACTATTGACCATCAATATAAAGAGAATACATGTT
Organism: Torreya grandis; assembly: GCA_037957365.1. NCBI lineage: Eukaryota > Viridiplantae > Streptophyta > Pinopsida > Cupressales > Taxaceae > Torreya > Torreya grandis. The sequence goes on from JARHVA010005074.1 coordinate 720,655, forward strand.
CACTATAGGCACAAAGCTGTGTAGGAAAATATGTGTGGTACTACAATCAAATCATGTTAGAAGTTTTGAAAAATAAAATAAAAATGGAATTACCTTCCCACAATGTGTTTACCATTCCTCAAGACCTCTTAAAATTTCATTGGTCTACTACAAATATTGGGTACTTGTGTGAGAAAGTAGGTATCACTAAAAGGCTTTTTTATTCTCCTTGTCTAATCAACTAGTTTATCGCACCCCAATGGACATCAAATCTATTATGAGGCCCATTATTGAGTTTTATCTTTGATTATTAAAAATAGTTGTTCTTATAATCACATCTTTTAGTGTGATTTTATTTATTTTAATTTTAAATTTGCTTTTTAGATAATTTCCTTTTGTTAAATGATTTAGATTTTAAATATTTTATGGATTATAAGATTCTTCCTCTATATGGAATTATAATGAACAATCATGAGATATAAAGTGATACACATCAATTAGATTTAGACTTTGGCTAAAGGAATACACGTTTCCAATGATATGACTAACTAGAACACTTAAAATTAACTATGAACTAACATGTTATATAAAGTCTCAACCATGTGTATGTATGCTTAGTTTGTGAAAGGAAATAAAGGGGAATAAGGGAGATCCAAAGTGGACCAGTAAAATGAGATTGTAATTAGATGAATTGTGTGATAACTAATCACATCGTAAATGAAAAATGACTAAAGGGATCAAGGTTTGTATAACCAAGTCACAATAACTAGTATCCATGTTTATAGAGATAAGATAGAAAATAATCATGAAAAATAAAAAATGTAATCATAAGAAATGAATTGAAGAAGAAAAATAATGTAATTATAAAAAATAATCCATAAGAGAACATAAGAATAATAATGATACCATAAGCAACATGTAATGAAAAAAAAGTCTCTATGTAAGATAGATAAGAATTTGACACAATGTCAAATGATATAAAATAGATAAATGTACAGTTGGAGTATACATCCAAACAAATCGAGAAAATAAATATAAGAACACCATGATTGTGTTCATAAGTACTGATATATTTATCCACACACATTATCCATAACATCTAATAAGTTTCTATGCAGTTGAATGCAACCTGTAGCTAATGTCTCATCGATCTTCAGTGAAAGTTCAAATATACTTCATGTTGAATCTTCTTGACAAAAAATATAGGAATTCTTGAAGGATCATGATGATGAGATATATCATGTAGGGGATGATTAGGATAATTCATGGGAGTGGATTAATTAGGAGATGATGGAGAAGGTTCCATGGGTGAGGGACTCATAGGTGGAGATGGAACCATACGAGGTGGAGCCACAGGGGAATAAGGGGGAGCCTTATTGTGAGGGTGACCTATGGGAGGAAGGGTAGAAGGTGTAGGAATGGTTAGGAGGTGATCCTTAAGATGATGTTAAAGGATCCAAAAATGATCAGTGTGATGTGTACCACTTTGGTGCTAGAGAAAATATACCTCTTTGTACTTTAGAAGATACTTAGGTAATACTTTTGGGGGAGGTACAACTTTGTTTGAGGGCTGAGGAGTGGTGGGATACAAGGTGTTGATATATTATTTCAAATTATGATAATGAATAGATGAATGATTATATATGGTATGGAAGCAATAGATACACTTTTGAGTAGACTTGGTGGGTGTACTCATAAGAAGGGGGGAAACACAAGTTGAGGAAGATTGGTATAATGAACTGCCTCTAGTCTAATTACCAATAATGTTATGAATGTCACAATAAAGCTGATCAACCCATTTGGTTGGTGAGGGAGATAACTATGGTAAATGGAGTAAACCATCACCAAAATATGGTGGGGTTAGTGGATAAAATAGATAAGGATCGACTGAAGGAATAATAGGATTAGAAATAGGAAGAGACTCATCTATAGAAGGAGTAGGAATGGGATTTAAACTAGGCTCTATTGAGGGAGGAGTGGGATGCATGGAAGGTTGAATAATAGTGGTAACCATCTAAGGGATAAGTTGGCTAGAGGGGTCATAGTATCTATCAAAGTGATAAGGACCAGTCATAACACAATTCATAAGCATACTTCTATGATGTTCTTAAAAAACTAGAGGTGTGCACACCATATTTACCCTATGATAAAGAGGAAAAATATAGGATGGAATGCTAGAAGATATATTGAAAGATTAAAGTAAAGAGGAATGATAGCCAATGATATTAACATCTCAGGCATGAATAAGACCTCCTAAGAATGGATCATCTAAGGTATAAAAATCATCATAATTAAGTGTATAAAGGTCGATGGCATAGGTAGGGGTGATCTTGTAATTTGATGCGGTGTGATGAATGGAATGTTGGGTCTTAGTTAAGATCATTAGTATATCATCACAAGGTGGTTGATGGGAATGAGGTTACAAAGAAGTAAGAAGATGAGATATGAGATGAGGTGAGAGATCTATGGTTTTAATATTGATATTAATCTCATTAGGCTCATCATCATAAAAATATAAGAGGTTAGGGGGTATATTCCCAATGATTTTGATGTGACCATTATAACCTTAGGAGGAATTGATAAGAAAGTTAAATAATTGAGATTCATGAAATAAAACTTGGATAGGGTTCAAGGTTAGGAATCTTGAATACACCATGATTTTAGAATTGTTTGAAATTATAAGGATTGGTGTCACCCTAAATCTTGTAGATGGCTCCATTGTGAGGAAAATTGACACATTGAAAAGTGGAAGAGGTAAATACCCTCATGTGATGAGTCCATGTCCATCTAAGTAAAATGTTAGAGGATAGAGTAAAGTTGAAGATCATCACCTTCATGTGAATGGTGATAGCAAGGACAATAATGGGGATCCACACACAACCTAAAGGAGGTATTTGCCTTTTATCATATCATTGACATGTGATGCATGTAGACTTAAGATTAAACTCATAATATACAAGGGTTTTGATAAAATCAAGAGAGGTAATGCAATTGTTTGAACCTTCATCAATAAAAGTATGCCTTACTTTGATATCACTGATTTGGACACTAATAAAAAGAGGAGGATCATCCACATGAATTAGAATATCATCAAGGATCATAGAAGTAATGAGAAATTTGAGGGAAAGATAAGTGTCCATTGTTTCATCAACACATATAGATATCTCTTTGCATTATTGTGAAATGTTATCTCTAATTTAGATAAGGTTACTTCTTGTCCTGCTAGGGGAGGATGAGGGATGTTTATTTCAAACAAAAACTACATAAGATGGTTATAGTGACATGGAGAGGTCAGTGTAAGTTATAGAAATGGGATTTGAGATGGGAGATTAGTAATTTCTATGATAGGATCCCACTCATCATAACCCATAAGAGGACTATTAGAAATATGTGTATAGTGTTGAAGGAGGTCCTTAGAAGGAGGAGTCAAAGTGCATGTGAATTTATGTTGATAAGAGGTAGAAAGTTTAATTATAAGATAAGTTTATTGATTATCTTGAGAAGATAAGGCAATTGATGCAAGTTTTATTTGAAAATGGGTGTTGATAGAAGTTTGAGTATCATTGGTGATAGGTAAAAAGGTTGGATGGATGGTAGAAATGGTATGAAAAGTGTTATCCAAGGGGGTATTGGAATTAATTCATTAAATGAGATGAGGTCTTATTACCACAAATTAGTTAAGAGAGTTGGAGGATAATCTTGGATAACATGAAATGTGAGAGATAATTGAGGTGTGTGGATGGGTTGAGGATCAATGAAAGTAACCACCATTTTTATGTTAGTCATATTGACCATATTCTCTTCTAGAGTTAGGTCAAGAAGACTATCAAAATTATTATTAAAACATGTAGGCTTATCTTGGTTTTCTTGTTGATTCAGAATATGATATTTATACATGGCCAAATGAGCATTATCCTAGTTCAAAGATTGATATTTAGTTTGTGTTTCATGGGATTTGAAAGCAATGTCATAGGCTTTTTGGTGTTTATGAATGATATAATCATGGTCAAAATTTGGACCAAGAAGGATATCCATAGCTAAAGTATGAATATACCTAAGGTCTCATGAGAATGACTCTAAATAACATGAAACCAACAAAATTTATTGGGATCATACCAAGATTTCATGGGTCAAGTGGGATCAAGTTATGATGGTAGTAGCCTTGGTAGAAATTTTTGTAATTACACTAAGTATAAAGTTTTATGAACATTGATGTTATTGGTTGAATATAAATTAGGGTTGGGGATGTGGTTGGGAGGTGATGCTTGTTCTAGAGTTTAGTTGGGAATAACATCTTGAATAGTATGAATGGTATCATAATATTTGGTGAAACCATCATTGGTAACATGATTATTTTTATTATTTATTAACATGAAAGTACCCATAGAAGTTTTGGATGGATTGAGTTATCACATAAGGAAATATTAACACTTGGTTTGGTTAATGGACTCTTCTAAAGTACATGGAGAGTCTGGATCTGATATTACAACTTTGGAAAAAGAGATTTAGTAAATATATGAAATAGGTTGTCATCTACCATATTATGTTCACATTTTTTAGAAAAGGTCTTCCATTGTTTGATAAAGGCTTGCATGGTTCAGTCTCAAGTTACTTACAATTTATAAGATGGGCCAAGATATTTTTAAGGAGATCACTATTTCAAAGCTCTTGGATTGGAACATTAACTAAATATTATAAAATAGTAATAGAATGAGATTTGAGTTGGATATACCAATCTAAAGCATTTATCATGATATTTTTTTGCTAATATCTTGGTAGTGGCAAAAGTATTTAATTTGACCCAGTCTTTATATAGCTTTCCAAATGTTTTTAAATGAAGAGTAAGATTAGTTGACTCATTATAAGAAATGGTAGGGGTGATACCTCCTATATCAATATTAGAAATCTAAGATGTAAGAAGATAATTTTAAAGATGATTGATTGCTTTTAATAAGAGGATGTTGAGGGATAATATTACCATGGGAATCCCAAGGAGGAGGCAGGGGGAAAATCTTGGTTATACGTGCCCCATGGCATCTATTGAGGGTGGGTTTGAAGATGGATTAGATGATTTTGAATTTACATCATTTGATTTGAGTTTTTAGTTTGGAAAGGATTCATTTGATTAAGAATTTGTAATAAAAGTTGATGGGTTTGAGTTGCATTATTATTTGAAGCATTAGAGTTGGTAGTAGTGGCTTGGGTACCACTATGGGTATTAGTAGTAGTTTGAGAAGAATTATTGGTAAGTGAGGAACTAGTGGCATAATTTTCTTGTGTGGCAAAAGATGGGCTAGTAGAGGGATGAGAAGAAGTGGTAATAGAGGCACGATTACCATGGGTATAAAATGATGCACTAGTGGAAGAATTGAGAAGAGTGGGTCTTGGAAAAGGCCCACTAGATGTATAACCTACTATGTTAGTAGAGATACTAAGCATGGAGGTAGAGGAAGAAGTCATTATATGAGAAGGGGTAAAAATAGAGTGAAGAGGTTTGGAAACAAAGAAGCTAGTATCCTCAAATCCATGTGAGAATGTGGGAGAAGGTGAATGGGGTTCCTAGACTTGACCACTTATCATGAGATGGTAAATAGTATAAGTATATTTTCCTTGATTTTGAGAAAACTCATTGATGATGAAAAGAATTTAAGGTGTATATAATCTAATTTGAGTTGATTTTCAAATGAGAAGAGAGTATTATGAAGTAAAGAGGAATGAGGAGGGGTCCCATAATTTGTAGTGTGAGTGGATACATGCACATTACTTTCATCTAGGTTAGGATCTATAAGCTACTTATAAGAGATCCTATTAGGTTGGTAATACTCAACATATCTATTGAATTGAATGTTGGAGGTATAAGATAACTAGGGAGGAGTAAATCAATCAACCAATATTTCAGTTTTAGATCACTTATCATTCATTCATTGACATTCATGAATCAACACAACAGGCATATGCAACTAGATTATCATCAAATCATGAATAATATAAGCACATAATAACACAACATCTAATGTGGTAAACCCCCATGGGGAATAAAACCCACTCTCAAGCTTACAAACAAATGGACTACTTGTCCTATAAGGTATTACAAACATGATATTTTAGTCAAACACCCATTCAAAAAGGAGTACCTACCCCTAGGATGGTCAAGTCCTTCTAACTTGAATTTAATGAAACACCTAATTTATAAGGAGCATCTTCCCCTCGGATGGTCAAGTTCTTCTAACCTAAATTTAGTGAAACACCTATTTTACATGGAGAACCTATCCCTAAGATGGTCAAATCCTTCTAGCCTAGATGTTGATCACCCTCTTAACACCCATGACATAAACATCTCCTGAGCATCGATTTCTTACCAATTTGATAGAGACACCCTAAAAACACAAGCCCCTTCACTTCTTCACACACACAAACATTCAAAAACATCTTTTGGATCACTCTACACTTTTCAGTAAAAACTACATCACATACTCAAAAATATGACCAAATGGTCATATACATAGACCACACTCTGATCTACCTCTTAAATCATCAACCGCAAAGCTCACATAGACATCATCTAACCTTTACTCACACTCAACGCATCCAAAACATACTTTTGGATCACTCTAAACCTCTTCACTCATCCTCAATCTTCAAATTTGAAAGAGAAATATTTATAAATCATAAATATTTAGACATAGTCATAAACCTACTTTGATCGACAACCCATTCACTAGGCACACACCCTTTCTTCTTTCCTTCGCTCTCCAACTCTCACAAACACCTCTTCTCTTAAGTCTAGAAATCATCAACTTTGATTTCACCTTTTTTAGAGCCTTCATGATTCTTATCTTATAGGTTATACATAATAATTTAATTAACCCTTAATACATGTTACATATCTCAATACCATCATCATAGGTTGGCCATATCATCCATGGGTCACCCTTAAGCAACTACACCTTTCAATTAGGCCTTAATATCCCTTATAGGTCTCATGAATACCTATTCACCCCTTTAGCAATTCAATAAGAAAATTATAAATAAATGACATATTAGACATCCTAAAATTATTACAATCATCATTACACACCTCCGTGTATGCTCAATCTACTCAAACATTTACCTTGTACACAAGAACACCATGAATGAACAAGCAATCAACTTATAAGCATTTTTTCATACTAAATATGGATTGTTCAAACCTCCAAAATCCATACAAATCATAATCATGGAGTCTAAAACACTCTCCAATAGTTAAGTCCGCTTGAAACATCCAAGTACCATAAAAAATGACTCAATTATCCTTCTCAGGTTACTTGCATAACATGGTCAAACACACACTCAACTTCAAAGCTCAATAACTTTGACTATACAAACATTCAAACATTATAATGAGATTCAATAGATGTACCTTGAATTACTCTACAACTTTGATTTTTATTACACCTTTGAATTCATCCTAGATCAAAATAATGAGCAAAATACTTAGCACTGGTTTTTCCCTTTACTAATTCAAATGTCAAGGTCACTATTAAACATCGAAAACTTTTCCATCATCTCATGCCCTCTCATAGATTGAACAAAAACACATCATAGATCTTCCTCAAAATTATCTTGGTATTTACCTTTGATAAACATCTGATAGTTTGACCTCATCTCATGCTCCCTAACAACTCTGACCAAATACACATTATCAATCTCTCAAATTAGCCTAGGCTTTACCTTTGCTCACTATTAAACATCAAACACTTGTTATCATCTTATTACTTCTTGAAAATTTAGAAAAAAAATTCTCTATAGATCTCTTTGAGATTAGATTGGAATTTAAACTATTTTTACATCAAACACTTTGACCTATTTGACTCAATATGCATCATTGATCTACATCTGTATGAACACCCGCTTAATGTTAGATTCTTATCTAGTCTTGGTCTTTACCTTTTAAAAATTTAGCTAAGTATGGGAACCACTAAAATCTAACTAAAAGGCCAAATTTTAACTTTAATAAAATTTTATATTATCAATTACATGTCCTAAATTTAAACCATATGATCTTCTTTCATAGGGGAATCCATCCATATATCAATCTTCTCCTAGAACCTTCATGCATGTGAAATATGATGCAATCAAAATGCTTAATTAGATTTACATGAACTAGAAATTAATTATAGGTAACCTCAAATTAATTTCATACCATAGATCTATGATGTGATTAAACATGCACTTTTATATCTCCCTTTGCCATTTTTGCTAAGTATGGGGAAACATTGCAATCTGATTGGGAAAACAACTTTGCAAAGTTATATATTTTAATATACATAACCTCACAACCTAAAACTTAGAACGAAACAACTTGGGACTAATTTTATCACATACATATGACCAACCCCCCCTCGCTCATCCATACATGGAAATGGTGAAGTTAAAAAATTTCCTACTCAATTTTTTTACCACAGAACCAACTATGCTTAGAACATAATGAAGAACCGAATGAACACCATGAATTCCCATAAGAATTTTAATTACTCTTGATACCCCATAAGTCCTATGAGACATGATATAATCATCCATAACACTCATCAAACTCATATCCAAGCATATACTGAAGATCCATGCCTACATATTACGCTACCAATCCCATACCAACACACTATTCACATGCTTGTCTCCTCTCCTTGGCCTGAAATCACATCAACATGATAGATAAAATATGATAAGCCTAAAAAAATACTTAAATTATCTCATATGCATCCAAATCCTACCTTGCATAACTTCAATCTCAAACTCATCATCATCATGACATCACCACTTTGTCATTACCTTTGACATCAATGCACACATGATATCAATCTTTGACATCAATGACAACACTTGCCAATAATCTCCCCCTTTATAATTGATGGAAACCTCTTATTTTCCTCCTACCCCTTTTCCATTAAAGACAAATTGTACTAAACAACCACCAAGCTCTTGTTAACATCATGAATGTATTTAAATAAACTTATACATGCTCAGGATACCTACATACCTCATATGAAATAATTGTTCCCCTTTTTGACGTACACTAATATGAATTTGGGATTCTATGATCCTTAGACCTATTAACCTACATAACTCACAAGATATATTTATTTATGCATGAAGATTCAACACATTTTATCAATTAATAAAACATCTCACAAATTATTCTCCTTACATCATGCATGTATCCACAAGTCACTCAAACTATCTAAGTTAGCTCACCCTAACTCTATGCATAGTACCTTGTAATTCTAAACCATGCACCATGACAAAAATCTTATTTGATAATTCACTACTATAAATGAGGAATAAAAACACATGAACAGCAAAAATTGATTGAACTCACCTTCAGAACACTAAGAGGGACTCCCCATAAGATCTCTGAGCTATTGTACCTCTTGATCATATTCAGATCTCCACACACCATGAAGACACCACACATGCTTACTAGCCTTATCTCTCAAGCCACCCAAAGGAAAAATAATAGAACTTCATGCCACTAATCCTAAAACAATAACCTCTACTCTAAGCCTTCTTGATCTTTGGACCTGACAAACTGAACAATCTAGCTCCCCCTTTGATCATGATAACTTCTCAAGCCATCTAAGTTAGCCCCCTAACTCTATGATTCTTCTTATGTCAACTTTAAACACTACCCCTTGATATTAATAGAAAAAATTTCACCTAAAAAACTTTTGATAACACCTTCATGGCCTCAACAACACGAAAATATAAAACTCAGAACACTGAATTGCTTTGGGTCTCTAAACAACACCATTCTAATTTCATACTCTCACTTGAAAGCCACATCCAAGAATACCAATAGATATTCAAGCCACAAAATAAATAGGAAATATGTTTTAAATAAACTATATATATTACATTAAAACACTCATACCATGATTTTTTTGGATAAATTAATCAAAAAGCACTCTTATTCACACTAGGCTTGCCTATCTAGACTCCTTCAAAACCTTAAAATTAATATCTAAATCACTCTAATATTACACCTTAATTAGACCAATTTTCATCAGCTAACTCATCTTATGCAACATACTTCCTTCACAAACCTACTAGCCAATTAGGCCTCCATCTCATCAAAACTTGAATAATTTGAAAACCACAAACCTTAAAATCTTTGTGAATCTTGATTTAACAACCAATTTGTCCCATTAGACTTATTAATAATCTTCAGACCTCAACTTATAAGGAAAACCATTTTTCTATCATAGCCTAAAACCCTAGAATCTTAAAACAAATAGGGTCAACAAACATCCTTCTGGTCAATACCCACCTCTAAAACTTATTTAAAACTTGGAGACAACAATCACACACTTCTGGACCAATATTTGAGCCTCCATATTTTTGGTAACCCATACATTCTATAACCCATTTTAGGCTAATGTATTTGAGTGTTCTATAGTCCTTATTTCTATGACCATACTTATTATATGTATAAAAATGACCATGGAATAAACTGGCATACCTTAAAGTATTTGGTTGTCTAATACACCTTATTGCATTGCTTTCAAAGCTTAAATCATTCCTAGCTTGCTCAGGCTTTACATGTTCGTTTTCTAGCTTGTCTATGAGTTATTCATGTTTTACTATCAAGGAATCAAGACTAGTATTCAAGTCATCATGTTCACCTTGATTTGAACTCACCTTGGTATTGGATTATTCTAACTGAGTCTTGAGATATCTACACTCTTCTTCTCTTGATTTTAGGATACCATTTGTAACCTCTAATTGACCTCTAAGATATTTGATGGTCTCCTTATACTCCTTGGCTTCTTTAGCCATGTCATCCTTCAATATACATGTTTTATCTTCAAGAGACTTGATCAACTCTTGATAATTCTTCTCATCTCTCTTGGTCTTGCCTAAAAAAATTCCCTCAAGAGAACTGACTTGTGCTTCAAGACCTTTGATTACATACCTCATCTTGTGATTCCTCTTTATGAGCTCAACTTCTAGATATGCTTCTTATTCCTCACTATCATAGAACACTTATTCTTCTCCACTTTTATGGCAAACTTCTGCATCATACATGATGTCCTTTTCTTTTGAACAACTTTCCTCTTTTGAGCTCAAACTTGTCTTGGCATCATCCTCTTTGGCATTTTTTTTCAAAGTACATATATTTTCTTCAATTACCTTGATCAAAGCCTTCCACTATTGATTATCTTTCTCTAATTTCTTAGTAATTTTTTGCTACTTAGGATCTCCTTCAAGTTGTTTAAGCTTCCCCCAAAGGACCTACTCTGATACCAATTGTTAGAGGTATAAGATAATTGAGAGGGGGGTGAATCAATCAACCAATATTTCACTTTTAGATCACTTATCATTCATTCATTGACATTTCTAAATCAACATAACAAACATATTCAACTAGATTATCATAAAATCATGAATAAGATAAGCACATCATAACACATCTAATATGGGAAACCCTCATGGGGAATAAAACCCACTCTCAAGCCTATAAACACATGGACTACTTGTCCTATAAGGTATTACAAACATGAGATTTTAGTCAAACACCATTCCATAAGGAACACCTACCCCGAAGATGGTCAAGTCTTTTTCACTTAAATTTAGTGAAACACCTGCTTCACAAGGAGCACTCACTCTTAGATGGTCAAGTCCTTCTAACCTGAATTCAGTGAAACACCTATTTCACAAGGAGCACCTACCCCTAGGATGGTCAAATCCTTCTAACCTAGATGTTTATCACCCTACCAACACCTATGATATGAACATATCCTGATCATTTATTTACTACCAATCTGATGGAGACAACCTAAAAACACAACCCTCTTCACTTTTTCACACAAACACACACAAGAACATTCAAAACCACCTTTTCAATCAATCTAGACTTATTAACAACAACTCTATCACATCCTCAAAAATATGACCAAATGGTCATGCATACATACCACACACTGATCTACCTCTCAAATCATCCACCAAGTTCACACAGACATCATCTAACCTTTAATCACACTCAAGGCATCCAAAACATTCTTTTGGATCACTCTAGACCTCTTCACTCATCCTCAATATTCAAACCTATAAGAGCACTATTTAGACATTATAAATATGACCTACATGTCATACAAATAGTCATCAACCTACTCTGATCTACAACCCATCCACTGGGCACACACCTTTTCTTCTTTCCTTTTCTCTCCAACTCTCAAACACACCTCTTCTCTTAAGTCTAGAAATCATCACCTTTGATTTCACCTTTTATAGAGCCTTCATGATTATTATCTTCTAAGTCAGCCATAATACTTTCCTTAAACCTTAATACATATTACATATCTCAATACAATCCTCCTAGGTTAGTGATATCATCTATGGGTCACCCTTAAGCAACTACACCTTTCAATTAGGCCTTAATATCCCTTGTAGGTCTCATGGAGACCTATTCATCCCTTTAACACTTTAATGAGAAAATTAGAAACATAAGACCACTTATAAATGCATAAGTCCACTCCATATGGACTCTTATACATCATAAAGTTATTATATTCATTATTACACACATCTGCATATGCTCAATCTACTCAAACATTAGCCCTGTACACATGAACACCATGAATGGACAAACTATCAACTTATAAGCATTTGTTCATATTGAATATGGATTTTTTAAACCTCTAAAATCCATATAGATCATCCTAGTGGAGTCTAAAACACTCTCCAATATATAATTCCCTTGAAACATTAAAGTACCATCAATAATAACTCAATTATCCTTCTTGTGTCCCTTAGAGAACATAGTCAAACATAGTCAAATTATGAGCTCAATAACTTTGAATATTCAAATGTTCAAACCCTCTAACTAGATAAAATAAATGTGAATTAAAGTCCTCTACAACTTTTATTTTTAACACACCTTTGAATTCACCCTAGATCAAAAGATATGATAAAAATACTCGAACACTAGTTTTTCCCTTTATTAAGTAAAATGACAACAGTCACTGTTAAACATCAAACACTTTTCCATCATCTCATGCCGTCTCATAGATTGAATAAATACACACCATCAATCTTCCTCAAAATTATTTTGGTCTTTACCTTTGATAAACATTTGATAGTTTGACCTCATCTCATGCTACCTAGAAACTTTGACCAAATACACACCATCGATCTCCTCAGATTAGATTGGTCTTTACCTTTGCTCATTGTTAAACATCAAGCACTTGTTATCATCTTGTTTCTTCCTAAAAAATTGTAAAAAATTTCCTCTATCAATCTCTTAAATATTAGGATGGAATTTAATTTAATTAAACATCAGACACTTTGAATTATTTGAATCAATATGCATCATTGATCTGAATCTGTACAAATACCCACTCATTGTTAGATCCTTATCTAATCCTGGTCTTTACCTTTTGAAAATTTGGCTAAGTATGGGAACCACTACAATCTACTTGGAAGGAAAACTTTTATCCTTAATAAATTTTGAAATGCTTAATTGCATGTCTTTAAATTTAAACTATATGATTTTTTTTCATGGGGGAATCCTTCCATATATCAAGATACTCCTAGAACCTTCACACATGTGAAATATGATGCCATAAAAATATTTACTCAAATCTAGTTAAACTTAGACATTCAACATAGTTAATCTTAGATTTATTTTTCACTATAGATTTGTGATGTGATTAAACATGTACCATTAGATCTCCCTTTGAAAATTTGGCTAAGTATGGGAAAAGATTATAATTTGCCTGGGAAGCCAACTTTGCACAGTTATATATTTTGATATACACAAATTCAAAACCTAAAACATGGAAAATAGAATCTCGGGACTAATGTGATCACATCCATATGACCAAATCCCCTTGACTCATCCATATGTGGAAATGGTGATGTCAATAATCTACATATTTAGATTTTTCTACCACAGAACCAACTATGCCTAGATGAACATAATGAAGAATGAATAAAAACCATACATTCCCATAAAATTTTTAATCACTCTTGACACCCCATAAGACCTATGAAACATGATATAATCATCCATAACATTCATCAACTTCATATCCAAGTATATAATGAAGATCCATGCTTACATACTAGGCTACCAAGCCTATGCCAACACACTATTCACATGCTTGTCTTCTCTTCTTGACTTGAAACCAAATCAACATGATAGATACAATATGATAAGCCTCAAATAATACTTTCCTTAGCTCATATGCATCCAAATCCTTCTTTTCACAACTTTAGGCTCAAACTCATCATCATCATAACATTACCACTTTGTCATTACCTTTGACATCAATGCACACATGACATCAATATTTGACATCAATGGCAAAAATTTCCAACATTTAACTCAATGTTGTCTTTAAACGAGAAGTTAATGATTCAAGGAAGGCAAAGTTGATGCAAAAACAAGGATATGGGAAAGACAAATAAGAGTATAGATTTAACCAGGTTAATCTAGTACTGGAAACAAGAGGTAGAAAAGTACAGAGTTGACCAGGTAGATTGAGTACTGAAGGCATGAAAATATACAATCTGATAAGGATACAAAGTTGACCAATTTAACTTAGTAATATTTCTAGACTAGTAGAAAGGAGTATTGAGTCAACCAAGTTGACTCAGTATTGAAATTAAGGAAAAATATAGTTTATAAGAGACTATGTCGAATAGAATGATAGTTTATTGAAAATAGGGAAAACGTTTTAAATAAAGAAGTGAAAGGAAGCACAAAAACAATTGGATAAAATAGAATGATCTAATTGGGGCACACAACACAAAAAATTTCATCAATACTAAACAATGAATGTTTTTGCAATACAACATACAATGAGTAGAGATCAAGCAATCAACTAAAAAGTAAATGCTAACAAAATGGTCATTTTGAATGTTTTTAGATTATTATAAAGTGTTATTTTAAGTGTGATAGGGAAGTTAGCTGAAATTATAGAACTAGAAAGCAATTTATGGATGGTTTCAAGATGTTTAGGATGAAAGGGATCTGTGTTGGAAATGGTACTGGCTTGGTATTGGGGCCTACCCCCTCACTTCACAATCCCATAATGATAAGATTGTTGGGTGATTTGACAATATAAACCATTAACTTTGTGTTTAAAATTGGCCATAAAACCAAGTTGGCTTCCCCCTTGGTGATGAAATCCAAGTAGGTAGGCCTTAGGAAGACAAAAGTTTAAATGTGTTTTGAAATTATGTGATTTGGTAGTTTGTGAAAAAAGAGAAAAATAGTGAAATTAAATGGTATTTTAAAAGACCAAATAATTAGACTATATGATCTAATCTAAGTATGCAAATAGTTTAAGATGAAAGTGTGAATTAATTACTAACATATAGTTGTTAATTCCCAATTTAAGCATGGTATAGAGTTGGTTCAAATGATACTTTATGAAAAAATTATAGAACAGAGTCAATATGGTCTCTACTATACTATATAATCAATAGTATTTAAGAAATAAGTTGACCAAGTTGACCTAGTCTTTCAGACAAAAGACAAACTATAGAACTAGGTCAACTAGGTTGACCTAGTTTACTTTAGATTACAATTTTGAAGACTACCAAATTATACAAAATAGAACTGTAATGAAGTATTGAATTGAAAGAAAGAGAAAGAAAGGAACCTTGGTGGGTTGGAAGATGTTGAGGGTTGTGAATTTTTTATTAAAGTGCCTTGAATTCTTGCTTTCAAGTTTTACCAACTTGTCAACTAGGTTAACCTAGCTCTATGATTCCCTATTTGTTGAATCCTATTTAAGATGACCGAGTTGATTTTGTCAACCTAATTTATTATCTAGAAGCTATCTAGAATACTAAGTCAACTTGCACGACTTAATTTTTTATTTTGGAGTTGAATAAGAGACTAAGCTGACCTATTCAACATAGTATGTTGTCTAAAACTGAATAAGAGTATTATGTTGACCTATTTAATCTAATAACCTATATATGATGAAGACTTGTATAGAAAGAATAAAATCATTTTTGATGTGACTGTGTGTTAAAATTGCACATATAAGTTATAAACTATACTAACCTAGTTGACCTAGTATCAAAAAAATAGAAAAATAACAAAATGATAGAAATGAAAAATGTGAAAGAAAACTTGAAAGGCTTAGATTCACATCAGGTTCACTAGAATGTATATAACCAAAAATGCATCAAATATACAATTCAATCCTAGCTCATAGAAGATAGATCATACTGAAACTTTTGATTAGGGATATATTAGCCAATTGGGTCATGACCAATATGGATCTGCTAGACCTAATGAGGGGATCTCTTACCATAGTAATATCACTAGGAAGGTTTCCAAAACCTCTAGTCAAGCAAAAATACATAATAAAACTAACTAAGTCCTATGTTTTCATATTCACTATACTAATAAAAAGTAAAGTAAAATATAATCTAGTGCTCACCAAATATTGTGGCACAAAATGGGGGTAATAAACAATAAAAGTAAACATGCATAAAAGACATATAATCATGTCAATGTATACAAAATGTTAATGCATGGAACATAAGTGCAAATACATATCTATCTACTTTTATAAAGGAATAAAAAAGTTAGGAATACATACATTTGAAGATAAACCTATCAAGTTTCAATCTCTCCCTTGGCCAAGGTGATTTACAAGAGGTTATTTTGGTATGTAAGGAGGACAAGGATAAATCAGCTCTAGGCTACATAACCTATCAATGCATCCAAAAGACATCTCCACAAGACAATGACTGTATCTCTAAAGAAAGTATGAAACCCTAAGTTTTATCCTTAATTAGAATGGTGGATAACCAAATGTGAAATATATATTAATTATTCTTCTCTTATCTTATAAATGATGAAATAATTATGTCTATATAGGCAGATCTAACCCTAAACCCTTTAGACAATTTTAGCCAATGGGGTCGATCTGATTGACCTAGTTTTATTATTAACTAAAACTCATTAGGTCATAGACCAGGTTGGCCAAGAGCCAACCTAGACCCTAAATAAGTTTTGTCAATAAGAGTACAAGGTTGACATAGTCATGAAAACTATTAAAAGGAGTTTTAGGTTAGGAAAAGGGCTAATGAAGATGGTAAAATGCTAAAAGAGTGTGAAAAAAAGAAGGATAAGTTTAAGGGGATGGTTTTTAAGAGATAAGTTTGTAGATAGGAATTGGAAAAATGGACAACAATCCTACGAAGCATCAATGGTCTACCCACCCCTTTCTCGGTGCACCCTTTAGGGCGTGCAATTAGAGACATTGAGATTCGATGGGTTATTGTAAGATAAAGAGTGTTATTAATTGATAAAATTTTGAAAATATTATGTGTATACACTATGTCCATATTGATTTCATGATAAATAGTAACCATTGAAATAATTCACATACTTTGTCTATCTAATGTTGAATGGTCCACCTATACCTTTATTGTCTCTTGAAGGAGTCACATTCTTCTTGACTTGTTGATGATCAATTTAAATCTCAAATTTGAGAGTTTCTGCATAGATCTTTACTATATCACTATCATCACTTCTTAATGGTCCATTATCCTTTGAGTTTTGACTCTCTTTATTTTATTTTTGGTCTTATTTTAACCCAAGACCTGTCTTATCATGTGGAGATATCTGACTATTCAAAATATCACCAAGGACTTTAGTGTTATTTTCAAAATTTTGATGTGTTTCCAACTTGATTATTTCATAATCTAATTCTACCTTTAAGGACTTTGTTTCTATTCTAAACTTGATGCATTCTTACTCCTTCATCTTAAGACTTGTAGTGACAATCTCAATTTGAGTTTCCAACCATTGTATGGTCTCCTCATGTTTATTGGTGTTGTTACTTAGTTTATATTTAAATAAATTGATTTGTTCATCATAACTCTTAACCAATGATATTAAAATATGATTCTTCCTTCTTTCTATGTTCAACTCCTTTAGAGCACTCACCAATTTTGCCTCAAGGTTCACTTTAACCTCTTATTCATCTGATTCTTTATCTTCCATAAGTTTTTTCCCTTTTAAACAACCTTCATTATCTATTTCCATGGACATGAATAGAGTTTAATTACTATCATGATCATTAATATCATCATCACTATCAGATATACTTGTGTCACTTATATCAAAGGAGATATTGCCTTCTTTTATATAGAAACTTCTCTTGTTCTTGAATGACCCTTTCTTACCTTCATACTTCCTAAAGAATTTCTTGCTCTTATCAAGCTTATATAAATTCTTATCATCATCATGATGTTCATCATACTCTCCATCATGCTCATTATTATCTTTATTATGGCCCTTGGATGCAAAGTGACCAATCTTACCACAATTAAAACACTTAAATGGCAACTTGCCTTTATACTTAATTTATCCTTTAGTTTTCTGACAACCATGGATTCTATCTTATCATCATCAATATTTGTATCAACATCATCATTGAAATTTTTACCTTTGTGAATTTTTATTAATTTGAATGCAACTTCATTATTGGAATGTCTTCTGCCACTTGTTCTCATTTCATAGGTAGTCAGGATGCCATGCAACTCATCCATCTGTAATTTATTGAGATATTTGATATCCTCCATAGTAGAAAATTTTGAATCAAACTTAGATGTTAGGTATATTAATACCTTTTAAACTATTTTTTATTCTTCCAAATTCTCTCCTAGACCTCTGATGACATTTACAACTTCATCTACTCTTAATAGGTAAGATGTAATGTTTTCATCCTCTTTCATTCTCAAACTTTTAAACTACCTTCAGTGGGTCTATAAATTTTCTAAATTTACTTTGGTGTCCCCATCATAGATGGTTTGAAACTTATAAAAAATCCCTTTGGTTGTATCAAAATTCATGGCCTTTAAAAAAATTTCCTCTGAAAGACCACATAAGATGGAATTAATTACCTTAGAGTTGTCTTCACTTGCCTTCTTGCCTACTGCATTAGTTAGTATTGTAGGAGGTGAAATGAATCCATCAACAATAGATTACCATATGTCATAACACAAAGACATTATATAGGTATTCATTATGATGCTAATTCATAGTTATTCCCACTGAAGAGAGGAACCTTATTGGTTGAGAAACCTCCTTGTAATTGATGATTAGACATGCTTGTGCTTGTAAGATCTCCTTTAAGTTTTTAGGCCTGATTTAAAGGACTAGGATATAATACCAATTATTTGAAGAAAAATAACTAACAGGGGGGTGAAGAAGTGTTTTAAAACTTTTTTTAATTATAATTTAATAATTTTTTATTCATGAAAGTAATACAGTGATATATCAATGCATAAAGAACCATTTACATGAGAAAGAAACAAGAAAACACATATATAAGTGGGAAGCCCTCAAGGGGAAGAAAACCCACTATGATATTTTAAAATGGACTAATATATTATGAAATAAAACATAAAATTTAGTTTATCACCAAATCAAATTGGATCACCAACCCCAATAAAGCCAAGTCCCCACTTGACTAGGCTTTAACAAGCACCTACTTATAAGGAAGCACCAAATCTCTAAGTGACTCAACACCAACTCAACCACATCATGAAATTTTTATCACCACACACATGATATTATATTATTATCTAATTTCAAGACCTCATTCTTCTCAACCATGAAATATTTTATTCATTTATATTTTACTCACTCAAGTAAGCTTCAACTACGTTGTATATATACTAGACACATGGTCACACACCACTTGGTAGGCCACACACCTTAAACCTCTTAGGTCAGATATAACATAGGTATTATTATATATTATGAACATGGTTAAATAATAATTTTAACCTATTTTGTTTTTTCAAAACTCAATTAGGCCTTACTCCTCCTTTAGGTCTCACAGAGACCTAATTGCATTAGGTCTATCCTCTTAACGCTAAAACAATATCCTATTGGGAAGATATGGTTTTTTAAAAAAAATTAAAAAAACATTTAATAAATTATCCAATGAAATATGATAACCTAATCCATGATTTATTATTTTTATATCCTTTATTCATACCATGAAATCTCCTTTAGGACAAATTTCCCTATTAGGCGTGTGTACCTCAAAAGTCTATCTTACAATAATAAATATTAAACACCCTTAAAATAATCAATTATGATCAATGAAACATGTATAGAAATCATCCATGACCTTGGGGTCATAAAAAAAATCTTGTAATAGTTTCACTCAAGATATAAATACTCAAGAACATCTCTGCAACTCACTTACTCAGAACTATCGATTCACCTCAAAAAATAGTCATGATGAATTAGACCTCTAATGCATGTGTAGGAACTTTTCATGATTCTTGATACATAAAAATGGTCATATGAGATCTAAAAAAAATACTTATATGTTGTTTTCACTTATATTTTCACCCTTTGAGGAGATTCCTAAGCTCTTCTCATCCAAGTGGCATAATGAAAACACCTCTAGGCTTGTGGGTAGCCTAATGATGAGGTAAATCTCTAGAGAGGGCTAGCTCCCTTGATGTACCACTTTGGATTGAAAATACAAAAAAAATTTGGGGGGGGGGAAGGGAGAAATATAATTGAAATAAAAATATTCTAAGGGAGGTGATACACCAAATATATTGATGACTTCCAACTAGCTTCATGTTACACATGAAATTAAGGGACAAACTGAACATACACTTCTCCAATCTACATCTTCTCACATCAATGTTACATTAAAAGGTTATGGATGAATGTGAATAGATATGAGGAATAGATGAGAGGCCTTTAATGGAAATAATTAAAATAATAACTAACTCAATCCTTGACATTTCCTAGAACACTTCACATGCCCTACAAGAAGAAGCTTTCCAATTGTAAAGAGGGTGAAATAATGAGACAACATGCTAAGGAATCCACAGTCTTCACTAAAAAATATTCATCATAAAATGAAAAAAAAATTATGAATATTCATGAAGAGGTAATAATTATAATTATTCTTATTGATCAAATGGTGTGCAAATGAGCAGGGCTTCACCATACTTAGGTGGAACATAAGTTACAGTGGCTAAAATGGCTAGTTCTTATAGAACTTGAGAGAAAAAGGAGAAGAGAGAAGTCAAAGGGTCACAAGGACAATCGTATATATAATAAATTTAGTTAATTTTTCATGAGAAAGTAATATGGGATGAACCATGCAATTTTAGGAATCCTAAGTGGCTATCCAAGTCATCAAACTCTTGTAAAGTGACATAAAATTCCTCATTTTGGCTCAAAAATCTGCCTTCATGATTTGGGCTTATTGAACACCTCATAACTGAATAGTAATAGGTATAATGAATATAATTATGGATAATTATTTTAGACATGCCTCTCCATACATTGGTTTTAGTCTTGGTCCTCTAAAATCATCCTAAAATGAGATATCATCATCTACTATCAAGAAAACTCCTCTTTCATGAACCCTACACTTAGATTCCAAAAATGCATAAATTTATCATGAAAATACATGGGAAGGAGTGGATGAAACATTTAAATACCATCATGTACTTATAATCATCAAATAAATCTTAAAATCACCTCACTTGAAGATCTCCACCCTTGTCACTAGCTTGTCCACTATGCCAGTTTTGACTGGCTGAGATGATAGCTCCTATTGAGGCCATTAGGAGTTTTTATAATGAATTAAATTAAAATTTGTAGTTATAATGAGTCTTAATATTTCTCCTATTTTTTTTTCATCTTTAGACTCCTCCTATAACCTACACAATGCATAAAAGTATAAATAAAATCCTATTTTTAACCCTATCCTTATGATTCCCTACAAAAAAAAAGCATCGGGAATATTTTGAGAGAGTCATATATAAGTTAAAATAAGTTTAATTATAAAATTACACCATTATATCATCTTTACAACTCCATTTCTCCAAACTGGTCTAGATTGAGGGTTTGTAAGGGTTTTAGGTTTGTTTTTGCTCTAAAGCTTTGTTTATAAAGTTCTGAGTTTGGAGTTATAAATAAATTACTCAAAGTTATTTTTCAAGACCTATTATAACTCCTATAAACATCTTTGTCTCCCATTTAAATAATCAAGAGAGAAATGAGTATTCAAACTTGTCCTATCAAGCCATTTTCTCTTTTTCCTATAGGCGTAGTGTTGATTTTGAGCCAAAAATGGCTTCCTCGGGGATTTATTTGCATTGAAAAAGCTTAAAAAAATCTTATGTATCCCCATATTAATTATCCAATAGGTTTGAGTGATCATATAAATCCAAATATGAAGTTGACCCCATTTTTAAATGCTAGGCCCAGTCCTTATCTTTTAGGTTTGATTGTAACTTTCATGCTATAGGCTTCCCTATTTAGATTCATTATTTTATTCCTGGTCTATCATGGTTTCCTAGATATATTACAACTTCACACAACTCTTTGTGAGGTCAAAACATCCCATGGTTCATTATTCATCACTTTCTCCCCAAACCTCCTAGTTTATGCATGAGGGGAAGTACCCTCTATCTGAGACAAAATAGAGGGTACTTACCCATTTATCTTAGACTAAATAACCACTTAATAAGATTATTTAATTGGTAAATATCTTCTCCATAAATTTTTAGCCATTGGTCAGGTTGCTAGGCCCTCAATTTCCCTCAATTTCCAAGATAAACTCTACAAGAGATAAACTATGTACAAGGTTTCTCCTTATGGACTGTGTGATGCTCCAATGTATTGCACTTGTAGGTTGAATGCATGAATTAGGATTGAGATAATATAAAAAATCCCTATATTCCTTTGGGAACACTTAGAATTTATTGGACCCATTTGTTTACCCATTCACTTAAACTTGTACTTTGAAGGGCTACCATAATTATGGTAGCCTATTAGGAACTTGAAGAAATATATCTTTAAGTCCATCATATTTGACCACATTAGAAATTTTTAACCTTTTATAAAGTATCTTAACCTTTCATACAAACATTAAATATACCCTAATCCTTCATACTTTTCCAAAGTGAGCCTTAAATAACTCTAAATTATAGGTTATAGGGAGATGTTTATCAGTGTACAAACTATCACCCTATGAAATCTGAGCTTGAGATATCAATTCATAGTTTATTTTTTCCTATAGTGTGTAATAAATTTAAAACATTTGATGAAACATTTCAAAATTAATGGCAATCTTCCTTGAACCTTTCTATCACTTTCATCCTTCAACCTTAATCATGACTAAACACTCAGCTGTAGGTGCTCAAGAGTCTTAAGAAGTATCTGTGTGAACTTATTTTACATTATAAATTATTAAAGAGGTCATAAGGATCTTTATGGAATATTTATAGGTTTATTTCAAAATTTTAAGTTACTTTTACCCCTTTACCTGCACCTTAATCTCATAAACTAAAAATCCTTCTTAACTATGATACCCTACCTATTAGTTATATATAGGTGCTTCATTTATCTATTTGGACTTTATTTATGATGTTTTAAGATCATTATTGAAGATTAAAACTTACATATACTTTTCTCATACTGTCATTTACCATGAATAGTCTAAAATATCACATAGCTATCATGTTTAAGCCACTGTTTGAATACCCTACTGTAGGTGGACATTTTGCGAATTAGGTACACTTGTAGGAGTTTCATGAGGACCAAATACAGTAAATGGCCCAATTTAAAATCATAAAATTATCTTTTCACTAATTTGAACCATTTTACCTTGATTTCATAATGATGTACCAATTTGGAAAATAGGGTCACTGCTAGTTGTAGGTGGGTGTTTAGGCAACTTGTACAGACTATAGGTGTGTATGAGGAACATGACACCAATTCCATCTTCTCTTTACAGTATTTTATATAATGAGTTTCAAATTCACCATTTTAAACCACTTTAACATGGTGATAAGGTCAAGACTGCCAACCTAGGATGCAAAGTTACTCAAAGATTTAGAATTTTGTAGATATTATTGACTGAGTTTAATGCATAAAATGGCAACTTTAGGTCTCTCAATAATCATATTCCCTTAGATAAATTACCATAAAACTCTACGAATAATTTTATATAAATGGAGGCTAAAATATATGATCATAAATATACATAAAAGGTCTTTGAAACCTTGATATGAAATATCAACATACTAAAGATCTATGTTTTGTTCCTTTAGGGGCTTATGGCTAGAACATAGTCATTTGAAAATTTGAAGTGATAATCAACTCCATTTACCAACATATTATTATTAATATTTATAATATGTTCCCATAAATATGATATTAATCCAAGAATTTTTTTCAATACATTTCAATTTCTCAAAACAAATTTCTCAGTTCCCTGTAATGTCACTTGTAGGTGACCATTTTCCTATATAGGTAGTAGGTGTGGAATTGTAGGAAATGAAAATTTCCTTTGATATTTTTATTAGATGTAATCATATCTAAATGTTTTAAAATATATCCTTTACACTTTCAAGGACCTCTTTAGGGCTTCAAACTTGATTTTCAACAAACTGGTCTTGTGAGGGCACCTGTAGGTGCATGTTTTCATGTATGTAGGGTAGGTAGTGAGCATGTTGTATAACTACCATAACATTTTATCCACTATTTGAAAACTCACTTCACCATTACATGTTATAAGAGGATATAACACAATTATTAAAACTTCATCACACTCCTATGGACATCTTCAAAACCCTTATAGCCATGACTAAGGTTAAAAGTTAGATTAGAGCTGATTGAGTATGACTATGGACTAAAATTTGGATTGGATTATGATGTTATGAGACTAATAATTAAGGAAATGTGATAAAAAAAACATGGATAAATTATCATGGAATCATCACAACCCCCTGGAGTTATTATCAAAGCATGAAATCTTGAACATGGTGAAAAACTGCCTGTTGCACAAAAAAGTGCTTCCTTTTACAACGTAAGATATTTTTTTCATAAAAACATCATGAAACTTGAAACCAAGAATAGATATAATATAAGGAGGGAGTATAAATAATATTTAATCAACCTCAATAATTGGTTTGTACAAAATTTCTCAAACCAAGGCAAAATCTATAGGGTGCACAGATTAGCAAGCTAAAAAGTATAGTCAACTTCATGATTATAGTTCATGAAACATAGGCCACCATTATTAAATATATTTATATGTAAATTAATTCCTTTGAGTTTAATTTCACCTCCTCAAGGAGTTTGATCTGAAACTTCCTCTGTTGGTTGTACCAAGTTTAAACTTGAAGATTACTTTTGCTTTCTAATAAGGATGAAAAAGGAGCATAATAGTTCTAGGCTGAAAATGGAACTTTAAGAGAAATTAAAATGTTTATTTTATCTTTGGGAATATATATAGACATACCATGATCTTATCCCACATGGAACACTTCCCCATGGGTCGTACAAGTGCTAAACTCACCTTTTTTCCTAAGAAAATTTCCCTTTCCTCTGAAGCACTAGCCACGTTCAATTATAAATAATTACATAATACATAATATGACACATGTCATGTGACATCACATTTTGGATATTTAAACTTCCCAATAAATTTGTACAACTTATTAAATGCACCTTTTTTGACCTTTAAATGACCCAAAATGACTAAAAGGACTAAAATGACTAAGGACCAAGGCTGGTATAACATAAAATTACATTAATTAACCTATAAAATGATTTTTTACATGTTTATTAGACCCCTAAAACACCTAAAAGTCAATTTTTTACCTATATGGGTCCCAACTTGACCTAAATGTCAATTTTGGTCAACAAATTGGTGACTCATAGGGGTAGTATGCCTGCTATAGTAACTAGACTAGTAGCCTTATCAGTCTATTAGGAATAGGAGTAATATAAAGTATAATAAAAATAAGGATACCTTTTAACATAGGATTTTATCAACACAAGACCACTAATTCCTCAACCACACAAAACAAAGGACACACACAAGTAAAACAAACACAGTAACAAGACATGCACACATATATGATCAAAGCATTTAGGGGAATCATAGAAAAAAATATTATGCACAACTATAAACTAAGAATTACTCATTTATATGATTAAAAGTAAAACTTATTTAATCATCTTCATGATGGGATGAATCATAGTACCAAGCATGTTTCTTCTTGGATTGGATGCTTTGTAGATCAGACCTATTCCTTGACATTTCACTTGATATGCCCTCAAGTAGATCATCCTTGAATAGGTATCCAATGTAAAATATTTACTCTTGAATTTGTGTAGATACCTTATACTAATTCCCACTCTTCATCTCATGATCAACTAGTATCTTCTTGGTAGGCATGACTTCAAGAGGATTGGTTTCTTGTTCCTTAGAAGATTGGGGCCAATAAGAGCTTTTTCTATCCTTCAAGAGATGATATGTTTATCCCAATTTATTGATAGGATGATATCCCATCTTGATGCTTTCAAACATGTCATCATGAGATGCATATTCCTCTTGGAAGGATAAATTTGAAAGATTGCTTTCCTTTGCATACTTACTTAAGAACCAAGGTTTCCTTCTCCATCTTTGATCATATTATAGACTCCTTGAAGAGGAATATATCTTTCTCCAATGAATTAAAAAAATTAATCCCAAGGATGATTAGGATTTTTTTTAATTCATCTATGATGTATTGCATAAATGGAAGAATCAATGACCATTTCTCCCTCTTTGATAAAAGGAAAACATTATTCCTCATCAACCCAATTTGAAGATTCAACATAAAAGACCACCTTTTCATTATTATTTATAACCTCTTGATGGATTTAAATTTGCATCAAAACCTCTAAAATATGACTTTGGTTCTCAAGGGATACAAGATCCTTTATTTATTTCTCTTTATTTGTGATTCTAAGATTAGGTATTTTGAAGTCATGTGACTTGATCCAATGAAGCAGCCAAGGAACTAGATTTTATTCAAGCAAGAGTTCTAATTTTTTATCAACCAAATACTCCTCTTTAGGTTCCCATACCACATGTACATCAAGGAAAAGGGTGATGGGATGAGGAAAAGATGAAATATTTGGTGGAGGTGGCACATATAACTCAAAATCAGATTGGGAATGGAATGTAGGGGATTATTTTGGAAGCTCTTGAGGAAGGGGAGGTAGACCTTGGGTTAAAAAAACTTGGTTTTATTCCTTCTACTTGAAAATAATTTAATTCACATATGATTTATCTTAATAACTCTCTTAAGAGAGGTTATATGGGGTGTGTTTAGGCATAGGATCTTCTTTTAGGTCTAAACCTTCCATCACACCTTGACTTAGCAACTTCATTTTTGACTCTAACTCTTCAATTTGCTTGGCTAGGTTCTCTTGGAAAAGTATTTTTTGAAGTTCATAAGAGTATTCATGAGGACAAGGAATTCATGAGGGATGAATTGGAACATAAGAAGCTTCTTGAGGAAGAGTGGGAGGGAGTTGCAAAGGATCAACTTCATTCTCAACTTCACACTCCTTAATAATGCTTCTATCTTCTTTCTTTCCCCATGATTATACTATCTTACTACAGCTTTGGATATTATAATTATAATTATTTTATTAAGGGTGGAATGGGTTTGTATAGGATAAATATTCTTCTTAACTTCACACTCTTTATCAAGACTTTTCTCCTCTTTCTTTCCCCATAACTCCACTATCTTATTCCAGTTAGAATGTTAGGATTTGAAGTCTAATTTTGAGGTGGTGCAAATGAAATGTGAGAGGGAAATGAAGGCATTAATTCCAATTCCTTTGATACTAACATGGATTGATTGATATGCATATTAGCCAACTCAATATGCCTATAAATATTATCTTCAAACACAAGGTTTCTCCTTTCAACTCTTTCTTCCAACTGATTTGGAAAAGGATGACTTTGATAAGCTCGATTGGGATCATGAGTAGGGATAAAATATGGCTGATAGGAAACTTAGGGAAGTGGTTATGAAGGTTTATAGGTTTGGTGAGGTTGCATTTCATGAAATCTTAGCCTATCCTCTAAAGAAGAAACTAGGCCACTCACATCAAGCATCTTACTTGTGAGCCTTTTCCAATTGGCTCTCTTAATAAGTACCCACTCTTTTTTGACAAAATCTAATGAATCTCTCACCTTATGAGTAAAATGACTAGGAACCTCTTAACCAGATCCTCTTAGAGTATCAATCACCAACATGTACCTCTCATATCCCAAAAGAGTTTTTTTGAAGGTGGAAATAGATTGACTTAAGAAGTGATTAGGTTAACTTGGAGAAACACATTGAGAAGGCTGGATATAAGATTGATACACTTCATGATAGGGCTAGTACACTTATTGAAAAGGTTGATTAAAAACTTGTTCATATTGATAAGGAATGACACAAGCTTGAGAAGTCACCAATTTGTGTACAATAGTGATCACCAAAAGACTTTCAACCTCTTGGACTAAGGTCCCATTGAGTGTGCCAAAAATTATTATCACTTGGATTTAAACCCTTTGAGGAGATGCCTAAGCTATCCTCATATAATTGGTATAATGGAAACACCTCTAGGCTTATGGGTATCCTAAGGATGAGGTGAATCTCTAGATAGGGATAGCTCCCTTGATGTACCACTTTGAATTACAACTATACCTAAACTTTGGGTGGGGAAAGGGAAAGACATAACTGAAAGAAAACTATTCTAAGGGAGGTGATATACCAAATATATTGATGACTTCTAACCAGATGCATGTTACATATGAAATCAAGGGACAAACTAAACATACACTTCTCCAATCTATATATTCTCACATCAATGTTACATTATGAGGTTATAGATGAATGTGTAAAGATAGGATGAATATAAAAGAAGCATTAAATGACACTAATTAAAATAATAACTAATTTAATCCTTGAAATTTCCTAGAACACTTCACATGCCCTACAAGAAGAAGTTTTCCAACTACAAATAGGGTGAAAGAATGAGACAACATGCTAAAGAATCCATAGTCTTCATTAAGTAAGATTCATCATCCAAGTAAAACACACTTATGAAAAGTCATGAAGAGTTAAAAATTAGTAGTATTATTGATCAAATGGTATGAAAATGAGTAGGGATTTTCCATACTTAGGTGGAGCATAAGTTACAATGGCCAAAATGGCTAGTTCTTATAGAACTTGAGAGAAATAGAGGAGAAGAGATAAGTCCAAGGGTCACAAGGAAACTTGTAAATATAAGAGAATTAGTTAATTTTGAATTATAAGAAGATATGGGATGAACCATTCAAGGTTAGGAATCCCAAGTGGCTATCCAAGTCATCAAACTCTTGTAAAGTGGCATAAGATTCCTCATTCTAGCTAAAAAAAACTACCTTCATGATTTGGGCTTATCTAATACCCACAAATAAATAGGAATAGGTCCAATTATTTTAATTTAGGGGAAGGATTTCAGACATGCCTCTCCATACATTGGTTTTAGTCTTGGTCCTCTGAAATCATCCCAAAATGAGATATCATTATCTAATGTCAAGAAAACTCCTCTTTCATGCACCCTACACACTTGGATTCCAAAAGGCATAAATTTCTCATGAAAATACATGTTAGTGAGTGTATAAAACATTTAAATACCCTATATGGTCATAGAAACATCAAAGACACCTTAAAATCACCTCACTTGAAGATCTCCACCGTTCTCACTAGCTTGTTTGCTATGCCAGTTTTGATTGGCTGAAATGAGAGATTATATTGAGGTAATTAGGATTTGTTTTTAGGAATTAAATTAACATGGGGATTTATCAAAAATATTAATATTTCTTCCAAATTTGGTTTCATTTTCAAACTCATCCTAGAAACTACAAAATGCATAAAAGTATCAAGAAAAGCCTATTTTGTACCATGTCCGTACAAGTTGGTACAACAAAAAATAATTGTGAGTACATTGAGAGAGTATATACAAGTTTAAATAAATTTCATGATCAAAATATTCCATTATATCAGCTTTTTGACTTCATTTTTCTAAACTAATCTAGACTGAGGGTTTGCAAGGGTTTTAGGTTTATTTTCACTCTTAAACTTTATTTATAAATTTTTGACATTGGATTTGTAGACAAATTACAAAAAAATATTTTTAAATTTTTTTAATAACTCCTATAAACCTATTTTTCTCCCATGAAAATCATTCAAAGAGAAATGAGTATTCAAACTTATCCTATCGATCCCTTTCCTCCTTTTCCTGCATGTCTAGTGTTGATTTTGAGCCAAAAATAGCTTTCTAAAGGGTTTATTTGATTTAAAAAAGATTAAAAACATCTTATGTATACAAATATTCATTATTAAATAGGTTTTATTTATAATATAAATCCAAATATGAAGTTGACCTCCTTTCTGGATGTTAGGCCTAATCCTTATCTTTTAGGCTTGATTGTAACTTTCATGTTATAGGCTTACCTATTTATATTCCTTCATATATGCCTAGTATATCATTTTTTCCTAGATATATTACTACTTCACATAAATCTTTGTGAGGTCAAAACATTTGATGGTTCATCATTCATCACTTTCTACCCAAACCTAACCGTTTATGCATGAGGGGAAGTACCCTCTGTCTAAGAAAAAATAGAGGGTACTTCCCCTATTATCTTAGACTAACTGACCATTTTAGAATATTATTGAAGGGGTAAATACATTCTCCATAAATTTTTATCCATTGGTCAAGTTACTAGACCCTTTATTTCCCTTAATTTCCAATATAAACTATGCAAGAGATAAACTGTGTACAATGTTTCTCCTTATGGACTATGTGATGCTCCAATGTACTGAAATTGTAGGTTGAATGAATGGATTATGATTGAGTTAGTCTAAAAATTCCCTATATTCCATTAGGATCACTTGTAATTTATTGGACCCATTTTTTTACCCATTCACTTAAATTTGTACTTTAAAGGGCTAACATAATTATGGCAGCCTCTTAGGGACTTGAGAAAATATGTCTTGAAGTCCATAATATTTAACCAAATTATACATTTATAACCTTGATAAATCCTCTCAAACTTTCCTCCAAACATAAACATACCATACTCCTTCATACTTTTCCAAAGTGAGCCTTAAACAACTCTGAATTGTAGGCTGTAGGGAGACATTGCTTAGTGTACAGACTATCACCCTATGAAGTCTGAGCTTGAGGTATCAATTCATATTTTATGTTGTCATAGAGTGTGTGATAAATTTAAAACATTTCATGAAACATTTAAAAACTAATGGAAATCCTCCTTGAAGCTTTCTAGCACTTACATCCTTCAACTTTCATCATGACCAAACACTCAGTTGTAGGTGCTCAAGAGTCTTAAGAAGTCTATATGCGAGATTATTTTACATTATAAAGGATTATGGAGGTCATAATTATCTTTATTTAATTTTTATAGGTTCATTTCAATATTATAACTTACTTCTACCCCTTTACCTACAACTTAAGCTTAGAAACTAAAAATCCTTCATGATTATGATACACTGCTTATTAGCTTCCTACAGGTGTTTCATTTATCTATTTGAACTTTTTCTAGATGTTTTAAGATAATTATTGAATATTTAAACTTACCTAGCCTTTTATCATACTTTCATTCACCATTAATAGGCTAAAATATCACATAGCTAGCATGTTTAAGCCACTGTTTGAATACCCTACTGTAGGTGGACATTTTGGGAACTAGGTACACCTGTAAGAGTTTCATGAGGAAAAAATATAGTAAATTACCCCTTTTATGATCTTATATATAATAAAATTATATTTTAACTATTTTTAACCATTTTAAATTGATTGTATAATCATGTACTAACTTGAAAAATAGGGTCACTGTCAGTTGTAGGTGGGTGTCTAGGTAACTTGTACAAACTGTAGGTATGTATGAGGAACATGACACCACTTGACATACTATAATAATATTATTTTATATAATGAGTGTCAAATTAACCATTTTAAACC